>CM061537.1:56142462-56632636 GCA_030545055.2 Neoaliturus tenellus | reverse complement strand
GGCTTTTTGTATATTGTGTGATATTGGAGACGAATATTAGTAGTTCCCACATACTTAGTACATCCAATACACCCCTCCCCTCACATATTACATTCCATCTCTAATACCAGCTATTCGGCACGTACTACTAGTATCTAATGCCCTACCCAATTACAATGGCGGTGCATTTGGTTGAAGATCATTACAAAACATTTAAATGATGTAACATTATTTTATATTATCCGTTGGTTGTACGTACAACCACATTTTTTTGTATTTCTTACTACATACAAACATAACTTAACAGAGGTTCTACTAAGAATTTTTCAAGAAGAAATTAACAAAAAAATTTAATAAATAAATGCATAATTTGACACGGATGGGAATTGTTAAAAAAAAGAACCTTTATAGATACAAATTTTATATTCCAGTGCTCTAGTTGTAACAGAATGTTAAATTGCCATTTAAAATCAAATCGGTTTACCTAGTTTCTTGAAAATATAGTAAACGAAATCTTAGTTGTATATTGATATTATACTATGAGCATACTCTACATAAATAACAAAAAAATAATAGACAGAAAAATAACAGGTTGCGTTAGATAAAATATGATGAAATAGTCGTGAAAATACTTGATTAGCTGAACATAATTAGTTTAGGAGCGGCGGGAGTCTGACTCGCATCTGATGTAAGCTGGAATAAATCTCTGAGTAAAATGAAATAACTTCCGTTTTCAATTATAAGAGAATTATCAAAACAAAGCATTGTTTAATTTCCACTAACAAAGCTAATTACTGAGACATTCCTTCGAATTTTAGATTAGATGGAGAAGTATTTATAATTTTAAACTATTACAAAAATACTTTAGATCACAAAAAAATACTGTCACGGTGTGGGTTTTGCAGTTTGCACTAACACCGAATAGCCTGCATACAAAACTCTATAGTTAATAAATTTACTTAAACTCAAATTTTAAGCTTAAAAAAATAATTTATTTTAAAGGAACTCAAAGTTAAAATACAATAATAAGTGCATTAAAACGAAAGTATCTAAATTAATTTTTCTTTAGAAAAATAACCAAACAGTGACGAACATGTATAAAGTAGAAATATCCATTAGGGTGTTCGGAAAAAACGTTTCAGGAATTCAGGAGGTTATTGCCCACATCAAAATAAGCAAAAAAGTTCCAATAAACATATGTCCTAAAATGCTTCGTTAACCCGCTAGCCGCCATTTTGTTTTTTACACTAAATAATTTTTATTTTCGTAATGGATCATTGTATTAAGTTAATATTTGGCATGCATCTTTATCATAGCAATACCCATTTTCAAGAAAAAAGTTATTTTTTTCCAATGTGTATTTTCAAAATGGCGGCCATTTTAAAATTTTAAACTAAAATATCTCAAAACCGGTAAATTTTATAAAAATTTTACTAGACACAAAAAAGTTGACAAATTTAATTATCTAACCAATGGTACCAAATTTGTAAGGATCTGACAACAAATAATGGAGTTATTGAGATTTTTCAATTAAAATTTCCTTAATTTGCATTAATTACAATGCAAAATCAATGTTTTTATGCATAAAAAACTCAAAAACTCCATTATTTGTTGTCAGATCCTTACAAAATTGGTACCATTGGTTAGATAATTAAATTTGTCAACTTTTTTGTGTCTAGTAAAATTTTTATAAAATTTACCGGTTTTGAGATATTGTAGTTTAAAATTTTAAAATGGCCGCCATTTTGAAAATACACATTGGAAAAAAATAATTTTTTTCTTGAAAATGGGTATTGCTATAATAAAGATGCATACCAAATATTAACTCAATACAATGATCCATTACGGAAATAAAAATTATTTAGTGTAAAAAACAAAATGGCGGCTAGCGGGTTAACGAAGCATTTTAGGACATATGTTTATTGGAACTTTTTTGCTTATTTTGATGTGGGCAATAACCTCCTGAATTCCTGAAACGTTTTTTCCGAACACCCTGTATAAGGACGTAATTAGTAAAAACAGTTAATCGAGTATCATTAAAAATCGTTAAAAGGTTTTTATTTAATATTAATATTTCTTACACTAATGTTAAGTAAATTATAACTCTTTCCTTTTTCATTTTATTTGTTTTACCAAGAAGTGCTTCCATGAGATTTGGAATTGCACTTCATGTTTCGTATGCATATGATTTAAAGCATTAAAAAAAATTAATTTCTTTTTTACCATATCAATTTTTTCCTATACGTTAGGTCAAAGGTGAAAGCCAAAGAATTATATCCGAAGGGTCATTACCATAGAGAATTAAGTTTTATCAGCATAAAACTACTATTGATTTTTATTTTTTTATATTTTTAAATGAAAGTTTTTATGTATTAGAATTCAATATTATTATTCTTATATTCAGAAAAACCATTTTATACTAATTTCATCAATAATAAATTTATGTAAATGTAATTGGGGTAATATTTAACACGTCTGATTATGATCTAACAATTTCATTGCTTTCAAATATTTAAACAACAGTTAAACAGATCAGCTAATTTATAACAAAACAATTTTTAAACAAATTTAAACTTTTTATAAGAATTGAAATGATAAAATTTTGGTGTCTGAATGGGTAAGATTTTTCATGATGTTTTAAAGAAAATCACACAGCTTTAGCCATAAAACCAATATCAACGATCTATGGTTTGCCACAATTTAAGCTAAATAAAGTATCGACTGTAAAGCTCATAAATAATTGACTCTCACGCAATGCACGCAGCACGCAACGTGCCATTGCGTCATAACAACTTGCCATGCCGTGAATTCAACAATCTATAGGCCGAACAATTGATTTATACATGGCGATTGACTGGATGAACTGATCGAGAATGTAAGAGAACACCTTTTGTAAAAAATGGAAGTACTGTAGTAATACTGATGCAATGCAGAGTGTTGACAATGTATTTATGTATTATTTATTGATATCACCTAATTTATTTTCCCTTAGTATTTATTGTGTATGTTTACACAAAATAAACACCATTTATAACCTTAAGGTCTACACAGGGCTTAATTTATAAAATAAAAAATACCGGAGCTACGGCACACCGGGATTTTCTGTGGGGAATGGGGGGGTATGAGAATCCCCCATTGGAACGTGGGGGGTCCGGGTTTGTACCCTGAATTTTTTTAAACAGTACTGGTGTATTTAATTAATACTGATTATTTTATGCAATATTTTATCATGTGTCAAGTTTGAATAAATCATTAGCCCAAAAGGATTTTGATATTCTAATAATTATTTACTAGTATACGTGTTGATCGAAATCTAGCAATTTATCTTAATACAATACAAATGTTACTTTAAACTTTAAATCAATGACACAGATCAGTCCAATATTGTAAAAATCTGTAATTACTAAATTTTTGCCAAAAACTACACGTATTTACAGCTGATTATTAACAGATGTTTAAAATGCTCTACCAACAGGTGGTGTTGGCTCTACTCAATCCCAATGTTATTTTAGTGAGAAAATTTTAGATTTTAATGGTGGGTAGCGCCTTTATTTTCAATACGATTCTCATCAGTTTTTGGCGGAAACAACTACAGACCAAGCCCTATCCAACGACACAAAAAACTTGAAAATCGGTTGAAAATCGTAGTAGGAGTTCTCAACACACACAAAAAAAAACTTAGCGTATTAAATATGAATTGATATTGATTGATTGATTTCCATGTTACAGATAAAGAACGGCAGGCTAGCTGGCAGGGCTACATAAAATCTAGTGAGACCTAGTGCTGGTAATACGCTTAACATTTTTACATTTCTACGAGTAAAATGAACAAACCATAAAATTACTAGGCCTATTGCAATTTTTCAAAAGTCCACATAAGTAAAAGATTGAGGTCTTCTTAATGAGGATAAACATTTCCACAAACCATAACTGTCTTCGTCATATTGACACTTTGTTTCTTTCTCTGGACAACGACTGCGCGTCCAAAGGAAGTCCAGCCGAATTCTCTGGAACGACCGGAACCGAATCGAGAGTAAACAAGTGAGAAGAGGCCAAAATATAAGTTAAAAGTTACAAAATGCCTAGCTTGTAATGTGCAACTTACATACGTGTTGTGTTATACGTGTTGTGTTACAACTTACAACACGTATTAAAACGAAACGAAAAACTGGTTTTGTAAATGTTAAATTTTATGTATAATTTAAAATCAAACAAGCCGAATCTAACCGGATATAACTGGTGCCAAGAAGTGCCAGAGCTGCGCTCTAGTGTGCTCCGGCTAAAATTAAGCCCTGGCCTGAAGCACTTTATAATGTTTTTAAGAAGAACTCCGATCTTGTTATAGTAACTAACGTCGAACTGTTTTTAGATAGCATTATAATAGACCAACTAATAGACCATTATTAATGGCCTTAATAATGGACCATTATTAATGGCAACTAAGTCTAGTATCGAACCATTACAAAGTTTCTTTAAGACTCGAACCGGCAAACTTTAGATTCCAAGGGAAGCACTATAACCACTCAATTACACAGTCCGTAGTAGGTTTTGTTTAAAGTGAACGATATACACTTTGCAAAAACATTCGAAATACATAGAATTTCTGGAAAAACTATTTGAAGTGATACATGAGTAAACGTCTTTAGAGATTGCAAATAAATTTGACATATAATATGACACTCCTGATCTTGAAGATAATACACTAGCTCTGATACATTTAACTTTTGTTTCAGTGTTATAGAGTTTGCTTTTAAATGGGTTTTATTTACAGGAAACGGATGCTATTCATAAACGTTAGCAAACATTTTTTTAATTGATATGTTTGTTAATTTATTTAATTTAAAGGAATGCTACACATACAGAATATTATACTGAAATAAACTGTTAACATAAAAAATGCTTAAAAAAGATTTTTATTACTTTCTCCCCCTATACCATAGTATATGGAGAAAGTATTGTATTCGTAAAACACTTCGCATTAGTTTGATGATGTATATATCCATTTTGGAGCCCCCTTTCCCCCTATAAATGCATATATTGAGAAAATATTGGTTTCGTCAAAATTTTAAAATTTGAGTTGTTGGTAAATTTATCCGTTTTGGTGCCCTCTGAGTCCAAAAAAGTGGTTTTCGAGTGATGTCTGTGTGTGTGTGTGTGTGTGTGTGTGTGTGTGTGTGTGTGTGTGTGTGTGTGTGTGTGTGTGTGTGTGTGTGTGTGTGTGTGTGTGTGTGTGTGTGTGTGTGTGTGTGTGTGTGTGTGTGTGTGTGTGTGTGTGTGTGTGTGTGTGTGTGTGTGTGTGTGTGTGTGTGTGTGTGTGTGTGTGTGTGTGTGTGTGTGTGTGTGTGTGTGTGTGTCAGGATGTAAACAGAGCTAAAAGATGCCCTAATGGTCCGATTTTGGTGAAATTTGGTATGTAGGTGCAAACGCACGATAATTCCAGGCGTTTTTTTCATTTTTTTAAATTTTTGATTTTTAAGGGTATTTTACCCCCAAAAACCCTCAAAAATCGTGAAAAATCCAAATTTCTCAAAAACGGCTCTAACGATTTTGATTAAAATTTTGTGGTTTATGAACATTAAAATGCTGAATAAAATGACACCACCCGCATCTCCGAGAAAATGCTCGTTCAAAAGTTATGGCGTAATAAGTGTTTCAAAAATCAATTTTTTTTTTTTTTTGGGAGGTTCGGACAAGTCCTACGTCCTCCGCCGGTGCTGGGGGGCTTCAAGTTGCCCCCCATCTCTTGGCCGGGTCGCTCTACCATGGAGCGGTACGTCCGATCGGCTGGGGACATCATGGTCCCGGGGTAGCGCTGCTAGGCGGCTGCGTGGTCGCTCACTGGCGCTGGGGAGTTCTTGGGCATAGCTTAAGTTGACGCAGTTCGAATTTTGTCAAACATAAAACGATGTTCCCGGTGGTTGTACAATACCAGACTGAAAATCTTTCAAAGGTTATTAATTTGATAATTTATCACAGAGAATTACCTTGCATCACTTACAATATTGATATTTATAAACCCTATTTATACTTCATAAAAGTGTATAATCTTAATATTTAAGCAGAAAATGTCGACCTTACAACGGCTTTAAGATCAGACGGCTGTGAGCATTCCGTAACTTGGACAGAGAGAACTCTTTATGTACGGTTGTAAAACACGATTTTACGGTCGGATCTGACTCCTGTGGCTACAAAATGTATACATAAAACAACCGGAGAAATTTCACTCCTGATAAGAATTCTTTAACGTCCTGGACATTAAAAATGTTCCAAAGATCAGTTCTGATTATCTATAGGTAATTTATGCGGTAGGACTCCACATATACATGATAAATGGTTAAATGTAGTATAAAAATAAAGATTTGTCATAGTACAAGTATATAAATAAATATTTTTTCTAATTCCTGAGGACATGTTTCCATAATACCGAAAATTGATGTGAAAACATAAAACGTACAGGGGAATGGAAATTAAGAATGTTTACAGGAATGCAATGTGGAATGCCGCAGTTCTTATCGGCATAGTAAGAAATTCGTTCATTGTCGGGTTTGTTCGTAATGACGACATTTTAGTGTACCAAGGTTGAAAACAAACACTGCATTGCACCCCAAACTGATGTTGAGATAACCCTACGTTTATTGTCAAACTTAACATGTCTTTCCCAGTTTCCCGAACATAGTCCGAGGGAATTTTAAAAAACTGTGTCCACTTCGACCCCCTCCTGCTCTACAATGTTGTCATTCGTTGTTATGTTTATCATAATGTAGTGTAATATTGTGTAACATATAATCCTCGACATACACATATTATTATGGAATTGGCACCAATGCAAAAACTCTCACAGGACTATTCTGACAACTTAGTTTAGTATAAAATGTATTTTCCCCTCCTATTATGTTAAGTCTTATTTCACTCTTTGTACAAATGGTAACTTTGTAAGTCTCAAAAGGGTGACAAAGTAAGCCCGTAAGAATAATATCGACAGGCTTAAAACACTGTTTTTACTCGAAATATACACTTGAATTTTGCACAACCATGATAATGTTAACTTTATCTTTTTCTATAACTTTGAAAATAGGAAATAATATTAAGTAATTTAGATGATTCACCAACACATTTTGACTAAATTTAAATTTAATGGAAAAATGTATTGACTATGGCCGTCAAATATATTGAAATAGAGACTGCCACACAATAGAATACGTGATAAGTTTGGTTCTGTTTGGGTTATGTTACAGACAAATTTTCCCTAACCCATTTTGGTCACTTATGATTTTTCAATTTTAACCCTTGCGTGAAGGATATTCGTAATGTCAGTCAATTTAGTGTTTTCGGAAGCATAAAAATACTATACTGTAATAGTACGAGCATTGTCTGAAGGGATGTGTGTTCCACGATCTCGAAATCTATCGGTTAGATTTTGCTTAAACTTTGTATTTAATTGTGTTTTGGCCCAAAAATAAGTTTAGAAACAGCCTCAACCTAGGAAAAATCAAAATTTTTCTAAAACTAAGTTTAAAAATCGTAATTTTTAACATTGTTCTTATGGGTTGCTATTTTGGAAACGAAATAAAAACTAAAAGTAAACAAAAAAAGATAAATTTCAAGCGGTCTTTTAACAGCTGTTAACTGTGAAGAGTCTGGTGCAAATTTAATAGCTTGATTACCATGAAACTATAACAAAAGTGAATTAAAATCAACGAGCAAGGCTCTATTAACCTGGTACTAAAAATAAAACAATAAAGAAATAAAAATAAAGATATAAAACCGATGTACTGCTAGTATAAACTTAAATGTAAAATAAACGGTATCAGATAACTGACACATACTTTCTCCCAACAATATAAAAACATGTGTTGAAAGATTTAAACATTAATGTCTAGATGACTCTGTCGGATAGCTACCAGCTGAGCAGCGCGAGCTTGACCCTACGCGCATCTGTGACTTTTAACAACGTACTGCGTTTACCGCTAAACGAAAAATTGTATTTTCTCCTCAACCACTTGACGTAGAGCAATAATTTAAAGTACTGGATTATTTAGTTTTTTGAGCTTGATTTAATGGTGATAAGTAAAATTTATTTTGAGACAACAGCTATTTTGAAAATCCAAAAAAATGATTTTTGAAACACTTTTTACTCCATAACTTTTGAACGCGCATTTTCTCGAAGATGCGGGTGGTGTCATTTTATCCACCATTTTAAGCTTAATAAACCACAAAATTTTAATCAAAATCGTTAGAGCCGTTTTTGAGAAATTTTGATTTTTGACGATTTTTGAGGGTTTTTGGGGGTAAAATACCCTTAAAAATTAAAAATTCAAAAAAATGAAAAAAACGCCTGGAATTATCGTGGATTTGGACCTATATACCAAATTTCATTAAAATTGGACCATTAGGGCATTCTCTAGCTCTGTTTACATCCTGACACACATACACACACACACACACACACACACACACACACACACACACACACACACACACACACACACACACACACACACACACACACACACACACACACACACACACACACACACACACACACACACACACACACACACACACACACACACACACACACACACACACACACACAGACATCACTCCGAAAACCACTTTTTTGGACTCAGGGGGAACCATAATGGATAAATCCACCAACAACTCAAATTCGAAAATTTTGACGAAAACAATACTTTCTCCATATACTATGGTATAGGGGGAGAAAATAAAAAGAAGAAAAGAAGGCGCATGTCAAAAGGTGGTCTGCGTCT
The DNA here is from genome assembly GCA_030545055.2 of Neoaliturus tenellus. Classification (NCBI taxonomy): domain Eukaryota; kingdom Metazoa; phylum Arthropoda; class Insecta; order Hemiptera; family Cicadellidae; genus Neoaliturus; species Neoaliturus tenellus. The sequence goes on along the minus strand of CM061537.1, from coordinate 56,623,886 downwards.
GGAACAGTCTGCATCCCTTAATTTCCATATTTTCCAAGAATGTTCAAAACAGGAGACAATATTACACAGTCCACTAAGTATATTCGATTTCCGGTCATGGAGAGCACACATTTAACTAAGTGCATAATAAGATTTCATCAACGTTTCTTCTCCTGAATAGTTTCATTCGAATAAAATTAACTGATGGAATTTTCTTTACCTTTTATGATCCAGAGCTACAGTATTTTAAATCTTTTCAACAGAGTTCATAATGCGTAATCGTATTTGAAACTAGCTACAACTAGAGTTGAAAATTTGTCACTAAGTAAAATGAACAAAATAGACAAATACAAAAATTAAGGTAAATAATTTATTGAAGTCTGTTTTGAAAAAAAAATTTAAATTAATTCAAAATTTATTAATTTTGTGGTGATGAATACATACGTCCAACTAAGTTTTAATATTACATAAAAGTACTTATTAGGATACTTTCTACATTTTTGTTTAAAGTAGGCCTACATTATTGGTGAAGCTGAGTTTATGTGATTCAGTTTGGTAAATAATTACTAACACTTTCCATCGCTGATTAGTAAAAACAATTTCACGACGTTTCGGGATCTGGAATCTGATCCTGTCTTCAGGTGGAAGAAATACCGAGAACATAACAAAGTTAGTAAAAAACACACCAAGTGACATGGACTTCTCCAGGTTCGCCTGGTGTGTTTTTAACTAACTTTGCTATGTTTTAGGTATTTCTTCCACCTGAAGACGGGATCAGATTCCAGGTCCCGAAACTTTGTGAATTTGTTTTTACTAATCAGTGATGGAAAATTTCCTTAAAATTTACTGAATAATAACACTTTCTAACCTTCTATCCAAACTAAAATTTAAAAAGGCCTGTGCACGCAATTTAAGTTGACTTTTTAACTTATAAATATCGTCTGTATTTTGATTACAGGGTTCAAAGCTGTCACGTTACAAAGAAAACTCTAATATGAAGAAAGTAATATTACAAACAAAGTCTAATATGATTTTGACAATAGTAAACAGAATTAAATTTTCTGTTGTGAAAACAATAAACCTTTTGCCATAATTGCCATATTTAATTTATGATTGGGTAATTTATATAAGGAATTTCGCTAAAATACATTCAATCGAACATAAATAATAGCAGTTCATGTAGAAAGGAAGTCAGGTTACCGTATCTTCTGGAAATGATATTTTGAATATTCAAAAACACATTTCAGCACATCTCTAAATTGCAGTTCTAAATAAAGTTGATGTACAAGATCAGTTAACGTCGGAGAAATAATATATTCAGGGGAAATTACAGGTTTAAACAAGTAGTAAACCTCTCTCTAAAAACAAATCTCTGCTTTACTGGACTGGTACATGCTATAGGCTAGGTACGAACAACCAAATATCCTCTCGTCACAAGAAAGATGCACTATGATAAGCTGTTCCTACTGAATTTAACAACCTGACAAATAAACATAAATCCCTTTCCTGATTTTGTTACCGTAGTGAAACACTAGTAAGACGTAACCCTGGACCATTGGTTTTTCCAACTTGAGGCCTCTAGGAACGAAAACCATAGTTGGATTTTTATTATAATTTTGAACAAATAGAGATTTCGGCTTACTGTAGAAAAAAGAGTTTAAAAGCTGTAAAGTTTATATACTGATGGTACGGTACATCAAATTATTCATACCAAAGAGGTCATGTTAAATAATGGATATAATACACTGCATACAAAAATAACTATACACTACAAACTAAACACTGGTTAACGAACTGCATCAAAATATCGTAACCAGTAAAAAGTAAGCTTCACAGGTTTGTGTTGTTGCGATGTCATTTTGCCATCATTTGTAATTATTGAAGTGGTGTGGGTATAAAGTGTGGGTATGTGTACAATACAAACTAAATTGCTCTGCTTCAAGCAACGGATATACTGCTAATTATTTAGAAATTAGTAAAAAAGTTTACACAGTTTCTGTTTTCAAGTACCTTTATTTAATAAACTATTTAACTTATGCAGATTTTATTCGCCAGGTAATTATTTTGTAACTTTGTTGACCAAATGTCCAATTTTTTACATAGCACCGATACTGTAAAAGGTTGTGAACGATTGCTTATGTGTGTGAGAGCAAACTATAAAGCACAATGTCTAGGGCAAAGTAAAGGAAACCCATTAAATTGACCGTCCGTCCCCAAGGCCGCCGCCGGCGTCTGTAGCGTACTACTTTATGACATCGGTAAAATGATACTTTATCCCGCTTTTTCATTTCGTCTGCGTCTGCAATTTCCTCAGGATCTACTAACAGTCTTTTGCAGATTTTATCGACCCCTATTACATTAAATATATTTTGCTGTTAGTTTACCATTGCACCTCGTACTAGGTGTAGGTGTAATTTTCATTTTATATTCATGGAAGTTGTTATTACGTGTAGGTTTATTTTATTCATAGTTCAAAGTCATAGTATAATTAAAATAACTACAATAAATACATGTTGCAATGAACTAACAAAAAAGTTAATGAAAGAGATTTAATCCCTGTAATTGTGAAAGATTAAAAATTTTTTTGAAACATTATAATAATTTTACTTTTATATATTTTTGGTTGTTGTTATTTATGTTTAAAGAAATCCCAACTCCTTTGTAAAAACGCTAATTTTTGTGTATGAGCAAAAGTCTTCAACTGATGGTCTGTCATAAACAGTACAAACTGCAACACCATCCAAATCAAATTGATTATTTAAAAAAAAACTTTCAATCGATCAATCGATTCCTTTTCATCATAAACATTACAAACTGTAGTATACCATAAAAGTCAAATAGATTTTTTTTTTAATATCTTACTCAACATTTAGAAGAAAGAAGAAGGAAGAAAGAAGAAAAAAGAAAGAAGAAAAAATTGAAAAGGATTGAAAAAAAGTTTAGAGTATTAATTAAATTACCAAAAATCTAGTTGAAAAATCCGGAATTGTGAATTTTAATTGTGAAACAGAAGAAAGACTTAATGTAAATCTATCTACTATATATTTCTCAAATACCACTCACTCACGTATCAGAGAATCTACAATACTATAAGGCCTAGAGGGTTAAAACTTGGCATGGACGTTCGTTCATCTTTGCTCAAAAACGCTCACTAAGAAACGGTTTTGCAAAATTCCATCAGGGCACCGCCCCACAGGACTTCAAAATTTCGTTACAATGTTATGTTATGGGGGATTTTTAATATAAATCAAGGCAACAACGAATCTCCAAAACTAGAGAGCATGCAGGATTGAAATTTTGTATCGACGTTCCTTTTTACCAATTGGTGCTCACTAAGAAACAGTTTTATGAAATTCCTGCAGGACTCCGCCTCACACGACTTCAAAATTTCGTTACAGTGTTATTCTTATGGAGCACTTCAAATACGAACCTAGGAAACAACGAATGTCCAAAACTATAGAACCTACATGGTTGAAATTTGGGATGGAAGTTCCTCTTTGCCTATAGGTGCTCACTAAGAAACGGTTTTGCGAAATTCCTGCAGGACTCCGCCCCACACCACTTCAAAATTTCGTTACAATGTTATTCTTATGGAGAACTTAAAATACGAACCTAGGAAACAACGAATCTCCAAAACTATAGGTCCTACAGGGTTGAAATTTGGGATGGAAGTTCCTCTTTGCCTATAGGTGCTCACTAAGAAATGGTTTTGCGAAATTCCTTCAGGGCTCCCCCCACACGACTTAAAATATTTTATGTAATTACTGTTGAAGATTCAAAGCTATCATCTGTTGGTGAAATAATAAATTTAAGAGACGACATAGCCATATGACAATGTTTTTATCTCTTTGTAAACAATTTTGATCGTGTTAAATGTTTATTGGTTAAGTTAATACAATAAAAGGTGATGACGAACCTTGAACTGTTAGAAACTCACAGTGCTCTCGTGATTGTTCCTCTCTTTTGCCTGCATTATCCTTTGCTATGAAATGGTCTATAGCAGATTGCCGCAGTATACGAGCCAAAATCGTCAAACATGCCACTGATAACTGGGACAGGCTGATGCACGTTAATTTCATGACAAGAGAGTGTCTGCCTTATCAAAACGGAAGGAAATATGTAGGCCTATCTACGACGTCGAGCTCTTATATCTATTGGATTTCATTTGAGTTAATAATTACGGCCGAAATCAACAATGACAATTTGAAGTGTTTATTAATAAAACTATTAACTGGCAATGCATGGACAAGCAGTGAATATAAAAAGTTTCAAGTTTAAAGGTGAAATAACCCAGGGTCAACAACGAATCTGAAAAAACCAGACGACCTAAGGTACTGATAATTAGCATGGAAGATCCACTTTTCCCATAGGTGCTGACCACAAGATGTTTTTGGAAAGCTATTTAGGGTTCCGCCCCACAGGACTTCATATACGTTCGGGCCTATGGCGTTAAAAATTTTGAATGGACGGTCTTCGTTGTTCGTAGGTGCTCACCAAGAAACACTTTTGCACAATTCCTTCAGTGCTCTGCCCCACAGGCTTTTGAAATTGCAATATATTTAATGTTATTCTTATAGCCAATTTATATACAAATTTAGGAAATGGTGCATCTCTTAAAATATAGGGAACGCGGGGTTGAAAATTGAAGCTCTTTGTCCATATCTAAATTATATACTCCCGAATGTGTAACTGACTGACTCACTCATCGGGGTATCAGAAATTCGTCAAAAGTCGGTAATGTAGATCTCCTATATATTACTTACTACAGAGTGATTCCCAAGCGAGAACTTAACTTACCGACCTGTATTATTGAGAAAATTGCCAACATACTGGGAGTCGCGGATTACCGAAACACTCTTTTTAAGAAATTTTATAACATTAACCAATTGTGCCTTTATAGGTAAAGCGGTCTATCCACCGAGAGTAATTTCAATGTACAGGGTGTATCTGAAATTACCTCTCCAGACCGGAAGTCACTGATGTCAAATACAAACTCTCACTTTAAATATTTTTTTTTAGTTTTACACGGTTTTTAAGAAAACTTCACAATTTGATCTTGTACGCGTAATTTTAGCAGTTTATTGAATATTTGAGGTTAAAATTTAGATTTTCCTCATTCTTCTCTGAGCATTTTAGGTTAAGCAAAAATGTCTTGGCACAAAAATGTCTTAGACTCTTTTAAATACGTTTCCAACAAAAATTGTCAGTTTGGTCCAAAAAGTTTTTTATTAAATTTACAACATGACGGAGATTAATGAACATGTATTTAAATGTTTAGTAAAACTAATCACGTGATAATTGATGTTTTATGATGGTATATTATTTTAAATGAGGTTCTTAGACATTTACATGTTTGGTAAGTTCTGTTATATGTAAAATGTTCAGTCATAATATATGTTAAATTTTCCCCAGTTAAAAAAATAATGTCATGCTATTTATTATTCTAAATCAGTATGATTAGGGTTTAAAATATTAAATTTTAAAGTTGCTTCAAAATTACGTCTGGTCCCCTCTGTATTGAAATCAGTGTCAATCAACAGAGCAAAATGTGTTTACCTACAACGGCACAATTTGTTTTTTTTTTTTTTTTTTTTTAAAGAGGTGCAAGGTTGGTATGGGACACCCTGTAAGACAGTATCATATTTGCACGATAGTCCTCCCAAAAATTGGTTCTTTATTTGGGATGGCACTTAATTTCTAACGAACTCATTAAGCCGCGTCCGCACTGGCCGAACATTCGTGGCGAACTTGTTCGGCGAACACAAAAATCAACAAACATTATTAACGAACAATTAACCGGCCATATGATTTACATACTAAACGGTTAGCAACAAACAAACAAAAGTTCGGAAGAACTTTGTTCGGCGAACATGTTCGGCCAATGCGGACGCGGCTTTAGGAAGTACATCATTGACTTTACCTGATAGCATGCTAATTTAAATTTTACAATTCAACAATAATTTTAACTAAAATAGCAGATTACACAATTGATTTATCTTTTAGTGCGTAATAAATTAATGTTTAGTTTAAAAAGGTGGCAGTACAGTATTTTCATTTAAAATAAAAAAGCTTTTTTATTTCCTGCCCCAGAAAACTATCTGATTTCAAAATTTAGCGACCAAACATTTTTACCCAAAATAAATATGACATTATTTTTTTCTACTCTAGCGGCCAAATTATAACATCTGAGGCAATCCTCGCGAACATCTTTCAAGTTACTACAAGTTTGGTTCTATGAATTTTTGCCCCCCCAGTCCACACAATTAAACATAATTAAATGTTTATTTATTTTTGTGGGGAATTTTATCCCGTGTAGACGTAATTTTACAACTACTATACTATAATATTTTACTCAGAACCTCAACTTTGCACATAGACATATCTTGCACAGTACCAATATCAATTAAATTATCAAACTTAAAAATTATCATGATGATTTTCAATATCACGTATTCTTCTATTGAAAGTGAGTCGGAACGAATTGCTATATCAAGTAACCGATTGTTTTACTTTGATTGTTATTTACTGACCTGGTCCTACGGCTAAAACATACGTCCTTTGATGTGTATGGTAACTTTAATATTTTAACCATTATTTAACATACTTTTGTTAGGAACTACTGTATTATTGTATTTAGAAACTTGAAGTTTTTTTTATTTGCCTTGACAGTAATTTTTTAGGAAATTAGGTAAATTTAAAGTTTTACATCATTAAAAACTGAAATGAAGGAATTGTAATGAATGCCAATATTACATTATGTATTTATCATTGTATGTTCAATATTACTGGATTGTTATGTTATTCCCTGGAATTTCAACACAACTAATTGAAGGATAGTAACTGAATAGTATTTTTGTAAATAAAAGGGGTTTTTGGCAAGTTTTATCCACTTTGTTAAGATTTTAAATTATTTGGTTTAAAGGAATTTTTCATTGTTTTCGATGATCTACTGCACATTTTTATGCAGTTTATCCATTTAATTTTTTCATATATTTATTTATATGAATTTTATAATTTTAACTAAATACTTATACAATACCTACATACAAAATTTATTCACAACTCCATTAACCTTTATAGAATTCGGGGGAAGTAGTGGGGAATGGGGGCTTTTGGCTCAGTTCAAGGTCACCTGAGGGATGACGTCATCGAGGTCAATGACCTCACCGATGACGTCATCGATGACGCAATCGATGACGTCATCACTAATGACGTCATTTCGATGACGTCACACCCATGACGTCACAGAAATGACGTGCTGACGACGTCATCACCCCTTACGTCATCAAAACGACGTCACCGACGCCACTAAGGTCAAGGTCACGCAGAAACTTAAAATTTTTTGGCACTTTTGCCGTTTCTCGCACTACGCTCCGAGTTTCAGTCCGAGTCCCCGTGACCTTGACCATTTGGAGCGAATATTACATGAGAAACGGCAAAAGTGCCAAGTTAAACCCGAGTTTCTGACATGACTCTGCCTAAATGGGCAATCGGTAATCCCTCAGGTGACCTTGAACTAGCACAACACCCCCAATTTCATATTACTGTGACCTTGAAAACTTAACAACGGAGCGCCGACACCGATGCGCACCCCACGACAGCCACCGAGTGACTGACTGTCAGGCTCTGTGTATGCTAGGTATATCGGCTTGAGAGACTAAGACTCTAAACTGTCAGGAATGGGAGTAACTAACTGAATTTTGCAAGGAAAAGTCATTTCATCCAATATTTTAAACAAATCCTCATCAGTAAAACTGACATTAGTCTGTTTTGTATAAAACTTAGGGTGTCCGCGCAACAGTTTGCGCCACTTAGCTAAAGTTGAAACTCTCTTAACTTTCAGTGGTGGACAGTGAGCAACTAATAAAGTCTTAACACGGCTAAGTTTCTTACCTAAAGCGTCCCGCGACATGGCTTCCCCTCACAAAAGTCCGCACAATACTGAGAGACTGCTTGTAGCGCATGAGTCAAGGGAAAAGAGGTGGGGGAAACAGCAGGAGTGGGGGAAGGTCACAGTGGCGGGGGAAGGTGAGGTGGTACGCTGGAGTTTCGCATCATTTCACCATGAGCTGTCCTACAGTCAACACACTGTTCTCTTGGCCCGAGTTGGCACTAGAAGAAACATTTCTGTACAGCTTAGGCTGTGAGAGCCGAGGAAGCAAAGTCAAAGTGGAAATTGTGTTAAACTCCAAGATGAAGAGTCTCCTAAATAAACTAATTGTATCCTTGCAATCTCCTATAACTTTAGAGAAATACCACTTTATTAAGCGACACCTTATACTTTGGCAAAACGAAGCAGAAATGGAAAAGATTACAGTAAAATTAATTTAACTTAAAACTTGGACTGGACACTCATGGCGATACCACGTGGCGTGCAAACGCCACCCTAAACATTACAAGTTAGGTTATTGAGCACCTCTGGTACGATAACCGATGTGCTAGAGTTAAAGTGTGATGACCTTGAGTCAAAACACTGAAATACTACAAGTCGATATCGTCCCAGAGTCAAAGTGTAGTGACCTACATTCAGAACTTGTAAAATTACTTACATATAGAGAGCTAGAGAACAGCGAGGCGCACCGCATGGAAGCCGGAGACATACTGGCGAAGCGGTGTTGTGCAGCCTAGGGACCCAGTTGTGGTGGGGGTATAGCCAACACTTAGAGTACAAGTGTTGTGGGTGACCTTGACCCACTTAACTTACCTCGACCCCCCCCCCCCGACAAAAAGTGCGAGCCCCCCCCCGAACTTTTTTTTCGGAAAAATTTTTGACCTTGACCAAAAAGTTTTTTGCTCCGGACGAGAAGTGCCCCCCCCCGAACTTTTTTTTCGGAAAAATTTTTGACCTTGACCAAAAAGTTTTTTGCTCCGGACGAGAAGTGCCCCCCCCCGAAACCCCCCCCCACCCCCACCCCCTCCCCCACCCCTGATATCCTGGGCGTGGCAGCCCCGGTGGGGATATAAGGGGGCCCGGCCAGAGCCGGCTCGCAGTCCGCTCCCGCGCGTTGAACGTGAACGATCGGGACGGACCGCCATAGGCATCACTAAACATTGAATGGCGCCTTCAGTGTTTAGCGAAGTCTACTCTAATTTTAAGACTTGTATTAGTTGTAAGATATTGCGCTTGCGTTTGGGTATTGCGAATTGTTTTATATGACAGTGTTTTACTTGCACCCTATGTCTCCTGTGTGTCTTTTATCCTTTGTGTCTTGTTTGTTATATGTGTTTAATGTGTATGTGCTTGTTCCAGCATTGACTACGTTGAGCTCAATTTTGTGTTGTAAGTGTGTTATATCTTTCTAAAGTGTATACGCTTGTTTTAGCAATCCCCTCCTTGAGCTTTTGCAATGCTCAAAGTAAATTGTAAAGACAGGGAACGGGAGTAGGCCCCCGTGTAAAGTTACTTTTGTATAATTGTTAGGCTCCTCTCATGCATGCTTTAATGCGGCTGAGAAATAGGAGCGTCCGTTTGTACGCCTATATGGGGGTAATAAGCCGATGGCCTCTGCACTCGGACCGAGGACGTAAGCCACTAGGGTGTCCTCAGTTAGTTTCCCTTCTGGAAACTCAAAATTATGTAAATGAAACTTTGTTAGCTATTTGTGTTTTTTTTGTCCCCAAGGCCCCCGAACATTCGTGGTTCGCCATGGATGTACGGGGGCCGAAATTTTTTAATGTCCGTGTGGCCTTGACCCACATAGGACTTGTAAAAATTTACTGCATTGCTAAATTAAAAATATTAAAGATAGGGTTACGGGAGTAGGCCCCCGTGTAAAGCCACTTTTTTTTATAATTGTTAGGCTCCTCTCATGCATGCTTCAATGCGGCTGAGAAATAGGAGGTGGTCCGTTTGTACGCTTATACGGGGGTAATGAGCCGATGGCCTCTGCACTCGGACCGAGGACGTAAGCCACTAGGGCGTCCTCAGTTTCTTTCAAAATTATGTAAATGACATTTCGTTAGCTATTGGAAAAGTTATTAGTTGGAAATGCAGTAAATGTTTACAAGTCTTGCGTGGCGAAGGGAACACGACATTGGATGTTGCCTTGTTGTCATAGTTGGGTCTCTTCGGAGGCTACAGCGATGACAACCCAAGTGCCCCACACCCCCTTAGGGGTGCAGCGACAACAGCATTTGAAAAGGACTTCTATAAATTAATGAACAACGCCATCTTTGGAAAAACCTTGGAGAACAAGAGAAAACACAAAAATGTAAAATTAGTGAGTGATCCTAGGAAATTGGAAAAATTAGTGCAAAAACCAAATTTTGGAACATCCATGATTATAAACGAAAATCTAGTTGCTGTCAGTATGAATAAAACAACAATAGTCATGGATCGTCCGTTATACATCGGTATGTCGATTTTGGATATAAGTAAAACCCTGATGTATGATTTCCATTATAACAAAATGGTTAAACACTACGGAAGGGACAACATTGGAGTTGCATACATGGATACTGACGCATTTATCTACTGGATAAAGACTTTGGACATGTATGAAGACCTAAGGACTTTTCCATACAAAGAAGATTTCGACTTTTCTGACTATCCAAAGAACCATCCGAATTACAATGAAAAGAATAAAAAAGTAATTGGAAAATTTAAAGATGAAGCAAATGGAATGCCTTTGGAGGAAATAGTTGCGCTGATGTCCAAATTATATTCCTTCAAGATGTATAAGGAAAATGACATACCGACAGTGAAGAAAGCTAAAGGAGTCAAAACATCGTACTTGAAGAAACATGTGACATTTGACCATTACAAGACCTGCTTGTTTGAAGATTCTACAATGTCTGCAACGTTTAACACTATCAGAAGCTTTAAACATGAGGTCTACAGTGTCACTGAAGTTAAAAGAGCACTATCAGCTCGGGATGATAAAAGACATATTATGCCCGACAAAATTCACACTCTTCCTTTTGGTCACTACTCTCTAAACCCTATCGACTAGTAACCTATTCTTCGTCCTTCTGCAACTTCGACCTTATTCCTTTCTCCTTCCGTAAAAAAATGGGGAACACGGCAAGTCCAATGCCGTGTTCCCCATTTTTTTTACACAAGTTTGAATGACCTTGACCTATATATAAATAATGTGAATATTAAAGACAGCATTCATTGTGACTATACATGTGATACAAGAAACATTCAAACCTGCAATATGAAGGACTTGAAGCAAGAAATTGTCAACGAACTTCATAAACCTGCAAGAAGAAAGTTTCCACGAAGAAATACAGTGATAAAAGGAATAAATGATTTATATCAAGCGGATTTAATCGAAATGATTCCTTATAGTAAACAAAATAGAGGATTTAAATACATATTGACTATTATTAATTGTTTTTCAAAAATGGCAGATGCTTTACCGCTAAAAGATAAAAGTGGCAAAAGTGTTACAAAAGCAATGGAAACAGCTATACAAAGAGACAAACATACTATAAAACATTTACAAACTGATGATGGAAAAGAATACTTTAATAAGGAATTTGCAAATTTAATGAAAAAACACAACATTAACCATTACTCAACCAATTCAGAGGTAAAAGCATCAATAATTGAAAGATTTAACAGAACCTTAAAAGGTGCGATGTATAAAATGTTTTCCAATAGAGGATCACACGTATGGATTGATATGTTACCAAAACTTATAAGCGATTACAATAACAAGTTTCATAGAATTATCGGTATGAAACCAAGCCAGGTGACTAATAAAAATGAAAAAATTGTATTAAAACGTATACAAACGAATACTAAACCAAAAGTTGAAAAACTAAAGCCTAAAAGGTTTAATGTTGGTGATAAAGTGCGAATAAGCAAATACAAAGGTGTATTCAGTAAAAGATATCTTCCAAACTGGACAAATGAGGTATTTACTGTATTTAAGGTGCAACCTACAATACCAGAAACTTACATTTTAAAAGATAATAAAGGACAATTGCTGGAAGGAGGGTTTTATGGACATGAAATGTTAAAATCAACAGTAGGTGATGTATATCTAGTAGAAAAGGTGTTGCAACGGAAAAAAGATAAGGTTAAAGTACGATGGTTAGGATTTAATAAGACGGAAGATTCTTGGATACCTAAAAAGGATCTAATATAATGATAGAGCATCATTTTGGGTTGAGCCATTACAAAGGATGGAGATAATACCGCAAAAAGACAATTTTACTATTAATAATATAGATGAACTCACAGTTGATGGTTCTCAATTCAATACTGGGAAACATGGTGTTTTGTTACCAAACACGGTGCGTTGTTTGGTTACCGGTCCTTCCAATTGTGGAAAAACAAATGTAGTATTCAATTTGATTACAAACCCTAAAGGCTTACGTTTTAATAATTCATATGTATTTTCAAAGTCACTACAACAACCAAAATATCAGTTATTGGAACAAATACTCAATAATGTGCCTGAAGTTAAATATTTTAAATTTAACGCGAGCGAGAGTGTCATGCAACCGCAAGAGGCTAAACCATTCTCAGTATTCATATTTGACGATGTATCTTGTGAAAATCAAAATACAATAAGAAATTACTTCGCCATGGGTCGACATAGCAACATAGATAGCATTTATATTGGTCAAACTTACAGCAAAATACCGAAACAGCTCATTAGAGACAATGCAAACATGTTAATTGTATTTAAACAGGATGAAACCAACCTAAAACACATATATTATGACCATGTAAGTGCGGATATGCCATTTGAACGATTTAAAGAGTTGTGTGGAAAGGCTTGGGCTGAAAAGTATGGGTTTTTAACAATTATGAAGGAACAAACGCTAAACAATGGTCGATACAGGATAGGATTTGATAAATTTATACTAATACACTGATCATGATGTAAAACATTCATTGTTGTACAACACGTCTTGCTACAAACATGGTTAACCAAGAAAAGTTAATAAAGGAAATAAAATCACTTAGTGATTCTATTCGGGATAAAAACAGAGCATTAAAATTAGGTATTAGCGAAAGGGAGAAATTTCTTGAATCTACTTTTAAACCTATTACTGAACCCTTGAAACAATTAAACAAAAAATTTGCTAAACCCGTTTTGGAAGGAGATGCAATTGCACCTATTACAAAGTTTGAAAGAGAAAATGTAAAATCAGAAGATTTTAGTGACGAAGACCCGGAATCCTCTACATATAGTGGTTTTACCGGCGGAGAACCCGAAAGAGAGCTAGAATCACCAGACTATAGTGGTATAAGAGAATTATATGAAGTAAAAGCTAAAAGAGGACATGAAGATGTATCAACTGCTAGTGAAGAGGAAAAAGAAGAAGAAGCAAGGGAAGGTCCGTCAAACATAAGCTTGTTGGGTGAAAACATTCATAACAAAGGACCTTTAGGAAGGAAATACATGGTAAAAATGTTACTCGGAACAATTCCTAATAAGAATTACCATAGTTATGGAGCGAGATTAACAAAAGATGGTTTAATGATAGGTAATAGCCCGTTAAACGTTGACGAACATGATAATATTGTCATTGGTGATCAAAGGTATAAGGGCACAAAAGGATTATTTGAATTATTATTTGAAAATAAGCCTTCAGTATCGGTAGTGAAAGAAAAAGACATGGAAGCATATAAAAATATTTTGGAACAGACAAATGCATATAGGAGAATGTATTTACCTGACCAGCCTCCTTTTAGATCTAAGTCTTTAAAATATAAAGAATTTGTATCCAAGTTAATACCAACTAGAAGACAAACAATGCCGTTAACACAAAGAAAACCTGTAAAACGAAGATTTATGGCATCCACTTTGGATGTAAGTGCTCAGGAACGAAGAAAAAGAAGTAAGTCCGTTACGGGTACAGGTTTAATGAAGAAACTATATAACACAAATGTGATTTATTACAATAATATCAATAAATTGGTGGATAGAATGAAACTAATACATGAAGCTAAAGAAGCGGGTCATACTGGATTGGAAAACGAATGGGTGGCTTTAGTGGATGAACTCCGAAACCGTGGGGTAATCTCATAAAAATGCGTTACTCCCTAGATTACTATTCAGTTGCACCATGAGTGTCGACAAGTTCGGACGTTACTCCTCGGATGGGTTATATTACGCAAATAATTTAAAAAGAGGTGCTGGTTTACCACAAACACCTGATGGGGATTATGATATAACTAATAAAAGGTTAAAAAACATAAAAGATCCCACAGATGAAAACGATGCAATAAATTTAAAAGTATTAAAAGAAAATATATCACCAACATTAAGACTACAGAAAAACACATATGACGCAGGTAATCATAGAATTGTCAATGTTGGTAAGCCAAATCAAAACGCTGATGCAATAAACAAAGGTTATTTATCATCAGAATTAAAAAATACGTTAAAATTCAATGGAAAAACGTATACTGCTGAAAATAAACGCATATCCAACGTAGATGATCCTAAAGATGCAAAAGACAGCGTAAATAGACGCTATTTACATTCATTAATACCTGAAAAGACAAAAGATGGTTTTTCTTTTTATAAATTTGTTATTAACGATATAGGTTATCCGAAAAATGAAAATGATGCTGTAAATCTAAAATATATAAAAGATCATTGTATTACACGTGATGTAGGAGTTATTGATTGTCTAGGTAATTGTTTAGCGAATGTTAAAGATGGTTCGGCACCATCAGATGGTGCAACAGTGGGTCAAATGAAGGAAACTTTAAAGAAAGAAACATCTGGATTTGTAAAACAGGATCAAGTAGTATCACGGTCGGGTGATGTGTTTGTACAAGGAAATGAAAAGTTTATTTTACTTGAACAAAAAAATAATGTTTGGGATTGCAAAGACATGAAATTATCAAATGTGCAATTAGCTACAGATGCTCATGATGTTCCGATTTTATCACAAGTTTTACATACTAATCCAAACAATTATCATAGAAGTTGGTTGGGTACAAATAGAAGAATAATTAACATATTTCCAGGTATCGATGATTACGATTGTGTTGTAGTAAAACAATCTTTAATATTAGACAAACCAAAAGGTAGTACTTTCAATGCGAAAAATAAGAAAATAGGTAATTTGGCACAAGGAACAGATCCAAAGGATGCTGCAACTGTAGGACAAACATTACAATATGATAGTGCAAATCAAGAGTTTATTTATAATACCAAAAGATTTAAATTAATGGATGTAAATGATTATCAAAATATATTAATTGCAGATCCAAATTCATTTAGCGGATTTAGAAAATTGTCTGGTGAGGAATTTATTCATAAAAATCATGTATTTAGAAATGAAGCAGACAGATCATTAATTAGTGCAGATTTAAAATATTTTAAATGTCCCGGGAATGATGCAAATGTAACTGATGAAGACTAAGAATTTGTATAAAAACTGATATGGGTTAGAAATCGGGACTAATATTATAAAAATGGGTTACACTCTAGAATGTTATTCAGTTGCACCATGAGTGTTGACAAGTTCGGACGGTATTCATCGGATGGATTATATTACTTTAATACTTTAAAAAGAGGTGTTGGATTACCACAAACACCTGATGGAGATTATGATATTAGTAATAAACGGTTAAAAAACATTAATGATCCCACAGATGAAAATGATGCAATAAATTTAAAAGTATTAAAAAAAGAGATAGTACCAACACTGAAATTAGATAAAAACACATATAACGCGGGTAATCATAGAATTTCCAACGTTGGTAAGCCAAATCAAAACGCTGATGCAATAAACAGAGGTTATTTATCATCGGAATTAAAGAATACGTTAAAATTTAATGGAAAAACGTATAATGCTGAAAATCGGCGTATATCCAACGTAGCAGACCCTGTAGATGAAAAAGACAGCATAAATAGACGCTATTTACATTCTATAATACCTGAAAAGACAAAAGATGGGTTTTCTTTTTATAAATTTGTTATTAACGATATAGGTTATCCAAAAAATGAAAATGATGCTGTAAATTTAAAATACATCAAAGATCATTGTATTACACGTGATGTAGGAGTTATTGACTGTCTTGGTAATTGTTTAGCGAATGTAAAAGATGGTTTTGCACCATCAGATGGTGCAACGGTGGGTCAAATGAAGGAAACTTTAAAACAAGAAACCTCCGGTTTTGTGAAACAAAACCAAGTAGTAACACGTCAAGGAGATGTATTTGTACAAGGAAATAAAAAGTTTACTTTACTTGAAGAAAACAATTATGTTTGGGATGGTAAAGGAAAGTTATTGACAAATTTAGGTATTGGTGAAAAGCCTGGTGATGCTGTTACTTATGAACAGATAATACAATTAGAGCCAACTGGAAAAAAATGGTGGAATTGTGATAACAAACGATTAACAAATGTTGCAGACCCTGATTATGCCGATAACGCTGTAACTGTTAATTTTCTTGTTAAAGTAATAGGTAATTTATTATTTGATATGCATAATTATATTGTAGCAGGACAACATAAACCTATTGACGAAAAAATGAGAAATACATGGATTAAACAAGAAATTCTTTATAAATATTTTTTTAATCATAACACACAAAAGTTTAGATCATCAGATTGGGGTACTTTTGATATTTAACTCAAAAACACCATATATTACATCATTTATGTGCAACCTGTCATAGAGGTAACACATGGGTTACGCTTTTCAAATATAAAAGACAATCATGGCGTTTCATTACACCAGTCCATATCGAGACACTATACGGAGAGGAGGCGGTATCACGTCCACAGCGGTTTCTCTGTTAAGTAAAGCTTTAAATCGTATTCCAGTAGGATCTATCGTAAACAGAGCAATAGACGCTTTACCATACGAATTTCACATACCGGGAGGTTATCAGTATTGCGGACCAGGAACTAAATTGAAAAAACGACTGGAAAGAGGTGATCCAGGCATAAATAAGTTAGATCAGGCTTGTAAAGAACACGATATCGCATATTCCACGTTTACCGATTCAAAAAATAGGTCAATCGCTGATAAAAAGCTAGCGAATATAGCTTGGCAACGAGTAAAGTCTAGTGACGCTAGTATTGCGGAAAAAGCAGCAGCTTTAGCGGTAACAGCAGGTATGAAGGCTAAAACAGCGGTAGGAGGTGGAAAAAGGAGGGGTAAGAATAAAAAAGGATCAACCAAGAGAAAACATGGTGGTAATATTAGACTAAAAAGACGTTCTCCGAGGAAAAATAATAAAAAACCGACAATATGGTCAATGGTAAAAAACGGGGCTGGTCTATACCTAAGACCGTATCGTGCATATTAAATAAAAGAAATCAATTGGTTATACCGCATAAAGCGTTGACTAATGTTGAATTATTTAAATATATTTCCTGTTTAAAAATACCATTTTTCCGCGGAGTATTTATGAAAGACAGTTTACCAAAGAAAATATGGAAAAATGAGACTGGAATCGTAAATTTGGATAATACTGAAGGGTCCGGCACCCATTGGGTGTGTTATAAGAAACTAAATAGTAATGTATATTATTTTGATAGTTTTGGAAATTTGCCACCACCTAAAGAACTTGAACATTACTTTAAATCTGCTAAAAACATATATTACAACTATAAAAGAGAACAACCTGATAATACTTCAATATGCGGCCATTTATGTTTGGAATTCCTAGCTAAAAGTATCAGTCACTATTGAGATGTCTTCCTATACGGTATCATTAACAGGAAAATCGTCCACTTTACGAAGTATCCTTTTTCCAGCGTTACGCTTGCAAAAAGGAAGATTTTGGGAGGCAGCACTGTTGGATTTTACAACTTACAACTCTATTCCCAATGTTACGGAAGGTAAAAATAACTTATTGCATTATTATAAAGGAAAAGATGCCAGTGGTAAGTTAACAGACTTAGAAGAGTGCAGTTTACCCACAGGTTCTTATGAAATTGATCATATTAATGAATTTTTGCAAAATAAAATGGGAAAAGACAATATATCGCTAAAAGGTAATAATAATACAATGAAAGCTGAGCTTACTTCAAAATATTATATAGATTTCACTAAGCCAAACTCAATTGGTGATTTATTAGGATTTCCCAAAGATGGAGCAATTTTAGAACCAAATAAAACACATTCCGGTAAACAAACTGTAACAATATTAAAAGTCAATAGTATAGACATAACTTGTAACATTATACAAGGAGCTTACAGAGATGGAGCAAATACTCATATAATACATACTTTTTACCCCAGTGTACCACCTGGATTTAAAATTGTTGAAAAGCCGCAAAACCTGGTATATCTACCTTTGAACACCACTTTCATTTCAGACATCGTGTTGAACGTATTGGATCAAGACGGTAACTTGATAGATTTCCGAGAAGAGCCTATTACGGTTAGATTACATTTAAAATCAACACTTTAATACAAAATCATGGGTTTAACATTTAAAAGCGAACAACCTACGGGAATCCGCATTAGTAGCTCTTCAGCTGTGGAGGAGTTAACACGCGAGAACATTCGTTTCTTAGAGAGAATTGGATTAAAAGTAACCGATAATGGATATACTGGATATAGCTCAGGGTCCAACATTCGACGAAACCCTATGGGAAAAAGAATATCACACCCACAACCCTTACACTTCATCAAAATTAAACAATAACGATGAAATTCGTATTCCCATACAAAATCAAGACATTTACACACTACCATGTGAAAGTTACTTGTATATTGAAGGAAAAGTTACTAAAAAGGACGGTACTACTACTGGTACAACAGTTCCATTTATAAATAACCCCATGGCTTTCCTGTTTGATGAAATTAGATATGAAATATCAGGTGTAACAGTTGATTCACTAAAAAAGTAGGTATTGCAACAACTTTAAAGGGATTAACATCTATATCACCTAATGAAACCAATTTAATACAACCTGCAGGATGGGTTTTACCTGCAAAAGACACAATCACTCCAGATACAAATGGAAATTTTGATTTTCATATTCCATTACGTTTGTTGCTTGGTTTTGCTGAAGATTATAGGAAAATAATATTAAACGTTAAACAAGAATTAGTTTTGTTGAGATCTTCAAACGATAAAGATATTATTAAAGCTCCAGACGGTACAACAGATGCAACTTTAGAATGGAAATTAACATTAGACAAAATTGTATGGAGAGTTCCACATGTTAAATTAGCTGACGAGCATAGAATGCTACTATTAAGAAAGTTAAAGGCTGATCGTGATATTGTAATTCCTTTTAGAAGTTGGGAATTTCATGAACATCCCAGCTTGCCAACTACGGATCGACACACTTGGACAGTTAAAACATCTAATTATGTGGAACGAGCCAGGTATATTATATTTGGTTTACAAACAGGCAGAAGAGACACCATCACCAAACATGCAGGCCAATTTGATCATTGCAACTTGAAAAATATTAAAGTTTATTTAAATTCACAATTTTTTCCATACGATAATTTAAATGTGTCATTCGCTAATAAAAAGTACAGCATATTGTACGATATGTATGCAAGATTCCAAAGTTCATATTACGGTAAAACAAATGCACCTTTACTATCACCAGAAAAGTACTTAGATGGTTACCCGATAGTTTTAATCGATTGTTCTAAACAGAATGAATCGGTAAAATCATCAAGTGTGGATATAAAAATAGAAATGGAATTCAACGCAGCTATACCAGCTAATACAACTGCATACTGTTTAATTCTACATGATAAAATCGTAACATACACACCTTTAACTGGAATTGTTAAAAATGTATTGTAAAAAACCGGTTTTGTTACATTCCAATGCATTCCGCGAGTATAAAAGCAGAGCGTTCAGGTCGCTCCTCATCAGTTTGTTGCCTGTTCTTGTATGGGTAGCATCTTATTCAATATGGCTTCTCCTAGTGGTACACAAGAAAATGTAGTCGATATTGAGAAGGAGATATCCGACTTTTTAGATCTTCAAGGTCAACCGGAGGGAGATGAACACAACGCTTGCGGACAACTCCACGCCAGTAATGATGTTGAGGAAAAAGGTAAAAGAAGAAAGAATGCACAGAAGAAGAAAAGGGATATTGAAGATAATATTTCTCCTAACATATTGAGTGAGGTATTCTTGCGAATATTTTATCCAATCTCATCCAGTTTGGACAAAAGTGTTTTAATCGGTGTTATGAAA
This sequence comes from Neoaliturus tenellus, assembly GCA_030545055.2. Taxonomy (NCBI): domain Eukaryota; kingdom Metazoa; phylum Arthropoda; class Insecta; order Hemiptera; family Cicadellidae; genus Neoaliturus; species Neoaliturus tenellus. Next base: position 56,603,797 of record CM061537.1, on the reverse strand, counting down.
TCGACGGATTATTCACCTACTGTAATTTTAACTCATGGACCCAAAATGATTTTGTTCACCGATAGTGCTTGGGAATCTTTTATGAAGCACTTGCATCTGCTAGAATGCTATTTAACTAGTAACATGTATGGAAGAAAGACAAGAGTAGGACTTTTGGATTCAAATGTGGAAATTGATATTATAAAGAATCGTGGTGACCATCAGTTGCGGTTTAGAGACACAACAATACATGATAGAAAGATTCAACTTAATCGAGAAGAGTTTTTTATTCTAACCTGTGCAACTGAACCAATAACAAGATACTTGAGACAACTAGTGTTTTCAAGTTCAATTATTAAAGATTATCTGGAAGACACTTTGGACAAACAACCGGACGCACCTATACTGTATGGACCTGTGGATACTTCTATATTTAATAGAGTTCCTCATGAAGTACAAATGTGGAGACAATTGGAAAAATACGCTCAACTACATAAGAAATCAGTAAAACGTGAAAAAGAGGAAGAAGAAGGAGGAGAAGAATCAAGTGTTAGTGATGAAAATGAAAACAAGGAAAATGTAAAGATGGAAACCTAAATGACAATTAACTACACAGCAATGGTTAATTTTTAAAACAATATCAAACACTTTGTGGGGTTAGGCCTACCGGGGACGGTGCCCACGTTAAATATACACCAACGCGCCAACAACTGTACGGCCGGGTATAAAAGTCATACCTACCGTGGTGTGGAAATCAGTTGACCTTTGGACTTCGTCATGAGCAGACGAGTGATCTTCGCAATGGACAAGGAAGAAGAACAAGTAAAGTCCAAACCTGGTATAATTGAGTTCCAAGCGTTTCGGGGTAATGATGATAGATTTATCATAAAAGAACTTGTGTTTTTCGACATCAATACAAGTGTTCCTTATTCGTTTTTATTTAAACCACCATGTTCTTATTCATACGATAATTTAACCAGTAAAGCCGCTACTACCAACAGATGGATTTCAAAACACTTCCATCATATCGATTGGTATGATGGTTTTACAAGTTACACGGACTTGTATCACATTATGCATCACTTTTCAGACAAGTTTACCAATATTTACACAAAGGGGCTGGAAAAGAAAAGATGGATCGAAGGATTTACTCATGTTCCGGTTAATGATGTGGATTTGGATAAAAACTACAAGTATACGATGGAAAATGTTTGTATTTGTACTAAAAGTCCAGAACATGAAAAAGATAGACATTGCGCTTTAAAAAACGCCTATAAACTCGCATCTTACCTTCAAAGTGGGGAAATGGGGAGTGGTGGGGGTAACGGGGGTTATATAAGTGAGGAGCAGACCGGGACCTGGCATGAGTATTACTCGAGATTCCGAGACGACAACATCTCCCAGCAAGAAGACGAAGAAGACGATCTATAACTTGACCATGGCATCTCACCAGTTCCTGCAAACTTTGGTTGAGCAGTTCAATGCTCACTCCAAATCTACCATACTACCCGTCAAGAAGTGTTCCGAACTTAAAGACGAGAAGCACTACATTATCCACGCCATGAAGAAGATGGAGACTACAGTTGGAGAGGCCATCTGCTGCAGTCTTAGCGAGGCACCATTCACTCCGGGGGATGAGCCCAAGTTCCAAGTCTACCTGCCGAAACGGTTCGTCCATCTCCTCCAGAACGAGGATCTGCGCTCCATCCAACCCGGCTGTCTCTACCTGGTTTCCCACGGTTGCACGGGTAGCAATTCCACCGAGTTGACCATCCACATCGCCGACAAGCAGCAGTGTTAGATTTAAGTTTTACTGTTGTACATATGTTATTGTAATGTTTTATAAATAAATAAACCATAAAAGACAAAAAAAGAATACAAAAAGACAAAAAATGCAACATATCAATATGTGAAGTTTGTCACATATTGATATGTTGCATTTTTTTTTTTAAACTTCGCGGGTGACCTTGACCTTTGACCTTTGCATTTCACAGTTACCCCCACCACCACGCTACAAGTCAAACCTGCTTGAATGCAAAACACCCCCACCACTTTTTCATATACCTCCAAGTGCTGTGCCTTGTCTTCATTTCAACTCCAGCAGCCAACCGAACAACATCAATATGTCTCTGAACGTAAGCTGTGCCAGCTATGAGGAGGTGACGATCAAAACGCAACAGGAGCTGAACGACTTGTACAAGGAGTTGCAGCTGATGGTGGCAAGAGGCTACCGTATAAACGTGCAAGTCTACGCTTGCAATATACGGAATCTTCGGCAGCCGAAGGAAGAGCCTGGACATTCCTCTTCAACGACAGCTTCCTCACCGGCGTCGATGAAGACCGAACCAGACAACTTGGATTACTTCAGCTGACTAGCGGTTGTCTTCCTTGTCCTTACAATTGTAGAATATGTTTATTTCTTTATTATATTAAAGAAGTAAAAAGAGCAAAGCCACCTATCTTGTTCCTGACATATATGCTCAGTAACAAGATAGGGTTTTTTTTAAAACACAATTTGAATGACCTTGAAACTTCCCCCTCCACTGATTCGCTACCCCCACCACTTCACTGTTGATATACATGAGACAACATAATTAGATACCTCATTCCTTCTTCAACAGCCAAACCTACAACATCAACAATGGCTAACCTACCAACAGATGAAAGATGTCCTCACGCATGCTGTGACTTCGTACACGAGTTAGAGAAGAGGATGCAAGAGAGGGCGATAAGAAGAAAGCAGATCCACTCAGAAAATATCATGATAGTAAACGGCTATCTTTTGTTGTTCGGCCTTATCATGGTTGTACTGTTCATACTGTACGGCATAGTTACATGCGTCGGCAAGGTTGCAGAAGAAAACGCTCGCCACCATCAGTTGGAAGATTTCAATGTTACTTTCTAGGTTTTCCTTTTTTAAAACTCCATTTGGATGACCTTGAACTTTCCCCCTCCACTCCTTCCTTTTTTAAAACCCAATTTAAATGACCTTGAAATTTCCCCCTCTACTTTTCAATAATGTTACAACTGACTGCAGCTCACCTCATTCCTTGCTTGGCTGCCATGGCGGAAGGAACTCTTTCTCAAGTTGACTCCACTACGGACGAAGCATTTCCCTTGCGGTGGACTGTTCATTTACAGGATGCGACAGAAGTGGAAGTCTTGTATCAAAAATTACTCAATGTATTCAGCGGGAACCCTGGACCTCTTGAATGTAGAATGGATTTGAATTTTGATGCAACCAGGGTCGGCACAGAACCTTCAACTTCAAGCCAGCCTCAGCAACGAGATTTTACACATTTATACACTCCAATATCACCGGAAGGTGTAACTGTCTGCGAGGCTGACTCAACTACACGTTATGTTCAGCCGAAGCCTTGGGTGTTGATTATTAACAATGTGTACAAAGTGGAATTGGTATGTAATAGATTAAAGGAGTTGATGGTACAAGATCCAGGCCTGCGCTTTCAAATAGATATACATTTCATCTGGAGAGCACCTGCGCGGGGCTCTTCGTCTGACAGCTCTCCAAGTACGACGGACGAGGAGGACGACTAGTCATCTTTTTTAAAACTCCGTTTGAATGACCTTGACCTTTCCCCCTCCACTGAGTTTATTTAAGGTGCACTCTCACTGACTACAGCATCATTTCATCGCGCACCTTCACCGCAGCAACCTGGAGAGTCAACTCAACTACTGTTGCGAACAGAAATGTTTTTCATGGCCGAATGGCATTGATGTGGTGGATGGTCTGGCTTGTAGAACATGTGAAGCTTTTGGTCAGTGCATGTGTAAGTGCAAGTCTTGGAAGAAGCCGAAACCAAAGTTGAAGACATTCCATGTGTACCAAATGAGAGGGCATAAGTACACTTGTTGCCCTGAACGTTGCATTGAATTCAAACTAAAACAGCTAACTGGCTGCAAATTGTGCAACAATCATTTTGCAGGTTTTTGCAAACATTATTTAGGAGCGTGTCAATACAGATCAACTTGGCATACAGAAGCACTCACTATCAATGAAATCGCTATAGACTCACAAGAGTAGTCTTTCTACTCTTTGACTTTTTTAAAACTCCGTTTGAATGACCTTGAACTTTCCCCCACCACTTCCCCATATATCTAGAGTACGCAGGGCCCGGAGGTCAGTCGCTCGGCGGCTGTCGTAGTGTGCACATCCGTGTTGTGCAGTCTGCTGTGCAGTTTTGATTTTAACCAGTTCAAGGTCACCACACTTAAACTCTGGCAAAAACGTCAAGCTGTTAGAGACAATCCTAAGTCCCAGGGTCACAGTCAACCTCAAGGTCATCACACTTTAACATGTAAATTTAAGGTAGCACCAAAACGGTGCTACCTAGCTTGACATTTTCAAGTTTCCCGAGGTCATCACAGTTCCCCCACCACTTCCCATATACCTAGAGTGCGCGGGGCTGGACAGTCAGTCGCTCGGTGTCTGTCGTAGGGTGCGCATCGCGGTTACAGTAATGATGAAACGTGGGAGTCGTATCGGTTCAAGGTCACTCGAGCGGTGTCACATGACGGTTTAGGCAGAGTCACGTTGCAAACTTTGAGTTTCCTTGGCACTTTTGCTGTTTCTCGTCTAATTTCGCTCCAAGTCGTCAAGGTCATTGAAACCTCACTAAAACTCAGAGCGTAGTGCGAGAAACAGCAAAAGTGCCTAAAAATTTTAGGTTTCAGCGTGACCTTGACCTTTGTGACATCGATGACGTCATAATGGTGACGTAAGGGGTGATGACGTCATCGCCACGTCATTTCTGCAACGTCATGGGTGTGACGTCACAGAATGACGTCATTGGTGATGACGTCATCGATTGCGTCATCGATGACGTCATCGATGACGTCATCGGTGGGGTCATTGACCTCGATGACGTCATCGCTCAGGTGTCTGTTAGTCTTACATTAGTCTGTTTGGTATAAAACTTAGGGTGTCCGCGCAACAGCTTACGCCATTTAGCTAAAGTCGAAACCCGCTTGACCTTGAGCGGTGGACACTGAGCAGCCAATAAAGACTTAACACGGCTAAGTTTCTTACCCAAAGTGTCTCGCGACATGGCTTCCCCTCACAAAAGTCCGCACAATACTGAGAGACTGTTGGTAGCGCATGAGCCAGGGCAAAAGTGGAGGGGGTAATAGCAGGAGTGGGGGAAGGTCACAGTGGTGGGGGAAGGTGAGGTTGTACACTGGAGTATCGCATCACTTCACCATGAGCTGTCCTACAGTCAACACACTGTACTCTCAGCCCGAGTTGGCTTTAGAAGAAACCTTACTGTACAGCTTAGGCTGTGAGGGGCGAGGAAGTAAAGTCAAAGTGGAAGAACTCCAAGATAAAGAGTTGTGTAAAATAAACTAATTGTATCCCTGCAATCTCCAATAACCTAAAAGAAATCTCCAATAACTCTAAAGAAATACCGATATATAAAAAGAAATCTCATCCTTTGGCAAAATGAATTGGAAAAGATCACAGTAAAATTAATCTAACTTAAAATCTGGACTGAACACTCATGGCGATACTACGTGGTGTGAAAACGCCACCCTAAACATTACAAGTTAGGTTAGTGAGCACCTCTGGTACGATAACCGGCGTGCTAGAGTTAAAGTGTGATGACCTTGAGTCAAAACACTGAAATACTACAAGTCGATATTGTCCCAGAGTTAAAGTGTAGTGACCTATATTCAAGACTTGTAAAAATACTTACATATAGAGAGTTAGAAAACAGCGAGGTGCACCGCATGGAAGCTGGAGACATACTGGCGGAGCGGTGTTGTGCAGCCTCGGTTGTGGAGGGGGTATAGCTAACACTTAGAGTAGAAGTGTAGTGGGTGACCTTGACCCACTTGACCCCCCCCCCCCCCGACAAAAAGTTTAGCGAGCCCCCCGCCCCCGAGAACTTTTTTTTCGGAAAAATTTTTGACCTTGACCAAAAAGTTTTTTGCTCCGGGTGAGAAGTGCCCCCCCCACCCCCTCCCCCACCCCCTCCCCCCCCCCGAGAACTTTTTTTTCGGAAAAATTTTTGACCTTGACCAAAAAGTTTTTTGCTCCGGACGAGAAGTGCCCCCCCCCCCGACAAAAATTGCGAGCCCCCCCCCCCACCCCCACCCCCACCCCCACCCCCACCCCCTCCCCCTCCCCCTCCCCCACCCCTGATATCCTGGGCGTGGCAGCCCCGGTGGGGATATAAGGGGGCCCAGCCAGAGCCGGCTCGCAGTCCGCTCCCGCGCGTTGAACGTGAACGATCGGGACGGATTGCCATAGGCATCACTAAACATTGAATGGCGCCTTCAGTGTTTAGCGAAGTCTACTCTAACTTTAAGACTTGTATTAGTTGTAAGATATTGCGCTTGCGTTTGGGTATTGAAAATTGTCTTATATGAGAGTGTTTTACTTGTACCCTATGTCTCCTGTGTGTCTTTTATCCTTTGTGTCTTGTTTGTTATATGCGTTTAATGTGTATGTGCTTGTTCCAGCATTGACTACGTTGAGCCTAATTGTGTGTTGTAAGTGTGTACGTGTATTGTGTGTGTTATATGTTTCTAAAGTGTATACGCTTGTTTTAGCAATCCCCCCTTGAGCTTTTTCAATGCTCAAAGTAAATTGTAACGTCAGGGAACGGGAGTAGGCCCCCGTGTAAAGCCATTTTTAATAATTGGTAGGCTCCTGCCAGGCATGCAAAAGGTTGCGGATGGCATTTGGGAGCATGTCCGTTTGTACGCTGGCAAGCAAAAGGTTGTGGCGGCCTCTGCACTCGGACCGAGGACGTAAGCCACTAGGGTGTCCTCAGTATGTTTCCCTTCTGGAAACTCAAAATTATGTAAATGAATCTTTGTTAGCTATTTGTGTTTTTAATCCCCAAGGCCCCCGAACATTCGTGGTTCGCCATGGATGTACGGGGGCCGAAATTTTTTAATGTCCGTGTGGCCTTGACCTACAAAGACTTGTAAAAATTCAATGCATTGCTAAATTAAAAAATATTAAAGATAGGTTACGGGAGTAGGCCCCCGTGTAAAGCCTATTTTAATTATCGGTAGGCTCCTGCCAGGCATGCAAAAGGTTGCGGATGGCATCTGGGAGCATGTCCGTTTGTACGCTGGCATGCAAAAGGTTGCGGCGGCCTCTGCACTCGGACGAGGACGTAAGCCACTAGGGTGTCCTCAGTTTGTTTCCTTCTGGAAACTCAAAATTACGTAAATGAATCTTTGTTAGCTACTGAAAGACAATGCAGTAAATGTTTACAAGTCTTGCGTGGCGAAGGGTACACGACATTGGATGTTGCCTTGTTGTCATAGTTGGGTCTCTTCGGAGGCTACAGCGATGACAACCCAAGTGCCCCAGGTGGGGCTTAATTTTTTTAAAGTTTTTTCGTGACCTTGACCTAAATACAGTAATGACCCCCCCCCCGAACTTTTTTTTTGAGAAAAAAAACTTTGACCTTGACCAAAGAGTTTTTTGCTCCGGACGAGAAGTGCCCAAACAAAAAAATTTGTACAAAGTAGTGGATTTAGACCAAAGATCATTGGTTTATCAAACCTGTTGAAGAATAAATTGAAAATGGGTGTTTAAAAGCCAAATCTACTACATGATTGATAAACTGGATGTATATGACGTCACCTTCCCCCACCCTTCAACCTCGGGTATAAAGGGACCCGGTTGAGCGCGCTGCTCATTATTGCGTGGACATTCACCGAGTGCACACTCAAAGCCAAACTGTAAAAAAATGGCTCTTTGCGATATTTGTGGTGAGTTTTTCCAAAATGAAGATATCTTTGTTTTACACCGAGAATTGCATCATGAAGAGAACAGAAAAGAAGAGATTGTTGTAAGTGAAGAAGACTTGGATGCGTTTGATCGGTTATTGGAAAACTACCAGAAGCAGATGGACGACTGTGATAGCTATCTACAGTTACACCGAGAATTGCATCGTGAAGAGGACAGAAAAGAAGAGATTGTAGTAAGTGAAGAAGACTTGGATGCGATTGATCGGTTTTTGGAAAAACCCCAGAAGCAGAAGGAGGACTGGGCTAGCTATTTACAGTTAATGCAAAGAAGAAGACCAAGTGTTATTCAATTTGCCGGAGCTGGACCATCTACAGCTGGAGGATTTATTCAAGAGGAAATGAAAGAAAAAGTGGAAGATTTAAAACAACTGCGTACCCAAGAAGTGGATATGGAAGAAGAGGATACAGAAGAAGTGGAAGATGTAAAACAACTGCGTACCCAAGAAGAGGATATGGAAGAAGAGGATACAGAAGAAGTGGAAGATATAAGACAACTGCGCACCACAGCCTTGCCAGGACCAGTTGTAACTCATTTCAAAATTAATAACGTGCAATTAGAATTGGAAAATTTTCTAACTCAAGCTAAAAAACTAGTTGTAAAAACATTGACGGAAGAATTGACAAGATTGAACTTTATTAAATTTGGATTGGTGTTGGAGGCTATGTTTACTAATAGCGATGGTGAAAACTCACCGAGAGCATTCATTGCTAAAAACCGAACCCTTACAACCACATCTGATATCAGCGAAATTTTAGAAGAATGTTTGAATGAACTGTTAATGAAACTCCAAGAACATGAAGGAAGAGGATCTGGCTGGACGTTATCATCGATTGAAGGTATGGATGTGAGGATTCACAAGCATGGATATGGTATAAGAGGTAGCAGCTTTATCCCTCTACCAAAGGTTATCCGAGATACTAAATCATGTATCAATGTGAAAAATGAGGACAATGAATGTTTCCGGTATGCAATGTTAGCAAAATACGTGGGACATAATGCTATTAGACCTAGCATAGCATACGAAGCTGTTCAACACCGCTATAACTTTCGAGGAATGTCGTATCCTGTGAGTCTTGATCAAATTACTAAATTTGAGAAACAAAATCCAGGTGTTTCTGTTAACGTGTTCGGTTTAGATGATTTAAACAATGTGTATCCACTACGAGTAGGAAAAGTAGAGCAAAGTAACCATACTGATTTATTATTGATAACCAAAGGTGAGATTTCACATTATGTTTATATTAAAAACTTTGAATCTTTGGTTGTACGACAAGTGTCAAAACAAAATCGTAAGATAACAATATGCAAGAGATGCTTTTGTTTTACATGCAAGGAATTCAGACGTGGAGGATCGGAGTGGTTGATGGAGCACCAAAGACTTTGTAATGACAACTATGAAGTGAAGATTAGTCTGCCACCGCCATCTCGAGCGTTCATCCAATTCAACAAAACAGTTCACCAATATCGGATTCCAGTAGCCGTCTACGCAGATTTCGAATCCACATTAGTACCACAGGAGCTTCCGAATGGTGAGGTGACTAGAAGAACCAAATATCAATTGCATCAACCTAACAGTTTTTGCTTATTGGTGAAATCCACTTTGCCTGAAGAACAGTTACAACACTATGGGTTAACATCCACTCCAATACTCTACCGTGGGGAAAAAGCCGCTAAGTATTTTGTAGACCAGTTGTATGATATTGCTGAAAAGGTGCAACGCTTATTCGGTAATGTTTTACCCATGGAACCTTTGAACCAAAATCAACAAGAAGAATACAATTCAGCATCAAGATGTTATTTATGCAAAAAGAGTTTCAGTGAAGAAAATCCAAAAGTAAGAGATCACGATCACCTGACAGGGTTATACAGAGGAGCTGCTTGTAATTCATGCAATATAAATTACAAACTACCAAACTTTATCCCTGTCGTGTTACACAATCTTAGCGGCTATGACTCCCACTTCATTATCCCAGAGTTAGGACGGGATGATGGAAAAATTGAAGTATTAGCTGAAACATTGGAGAAGTACATCAGTTTCTCAAAAACAGTAGGTAAAATTAAACTTCGCTTCGTAGACTCTTATAGATTTATGTCATCTAGTTTGAGCAAATTGTCTGAAAACCTAAGAAGAGAAGACTTAAAAGAAACCAGCAAAATTGTACCTGAAGATAAATTGGACTTAGTAATGCGTAAAGGAGTGTTCCCCTATGATTACATAACTTCTGCAGAAAAATTTGAAGAAACCAGTCTGCCACCGATTGAAGCCTTCAATAGCAAGTTAAATGAAAGTGCAATCACTGTTGAAGACTACAATCATGCTTGTAATGTTTGGAACCAACTAAACATTCAAACCTTAGGGGAATATTCTGACTTTTACATAAAATTGGACGTAACTCTGCTGTGCGATGTGATGGAAGAATTTCGAAACACCTGCTTCTCCGCCTATGGACTGGACCCTCTGCACTCGTACACATCTCCAGGATTAGCATGGCAAGCTATGCTAAAGTCAACCAACTGTCGATTGGAACTTCTAACAGATATTGATATGGTGCTCATGATAGAATCTGGTGTACGAGGCGGTTTGACACAAGCTGTAACACGTCATGTCAAAGCTAACAACAAGTACATCCCAGGATTCGACGAGGGACAACCATCACTCTACCTTGGCTACTTTGACGCAAACAACCTTTATGGTTGGGCAATGTCAAATCCGCTTCCTTACGCTGACTTCAAATGGATCGACCCGGCCACCATCGGCGACATCTCACAGATCCCAAAAAATGGTCAAAAAGGTTATATTTTGGACTGTGATTTTGAATATCCAGAGCACCTTCATGATCATCACTACGACTTGCCTCTCTTAGCCAAGACTGAAGTTTCACCAACAGGAAGATGGCCAAAATTGATGATGACCTTGGAGAATAAAGATCGGTATGTGGCTCACTACTGGGTAGTTCAACAAGCTCTTGAATTGGGTCTACGTTTAGTAAGAATTCATAGAGCAATTGAATTCACCCAGTCTTGTTGGTTGAAACCATATATTGATTCCAACACTACAAGAAGAGCAGCAGCAACATCAGCATTTGAAAAGGACTTTTATAAATTGATGAACAACGCCATCTTTGGGAAGACCTTAGAAAACAAAAGAAAACACAAGATTGTAAAATTAGTAAGTGATCCTAGGAAATTGGAAAAATTAGTGCAAAAACCAAATTTTGGAACATCCATGATTATAAACGAAGATCTAGTCGCCGTTAGTATGAAGAAAACAACAATAGTGATGGATCGTCCGTTATACATTGGAATGTCGATTTTGGATATAAGTAAAACTCTGATGTATGATTTCCATTACAACAAAATGGTTAAACACTACGGAAGAGACAACATTGGAGTTGCATACATGGATACCGACGCGTTCATCTACTGGTTAAAGACTTTGGACATGTATGAAGATCTAAGGAGTTTCCCATACAAAGACGACTTTGACTTCTCTGACTATCCAAAGAACCATCCAAATTATAATGAAAAGAATAAAAAAGTAATTGGAAAATTTAAAGATGAAGCAAATGGAATGCCTTTGGAGGAAATAGTTGCGCTGATGTCCAAATTATATTCCTTCAAGATGTATATGGAAAATGACATACCGACAGTGAAGAAAGCTAAAGGAGTCAAAACATCATACTTAAAGAAACATGTGACATTTGACCATTACAAGACCTGCTTGTTTGAAGATTCTACAATGTCTGCAACGTTCAACACTATCAGAAGCTTTAAACATGAGGTCTACAGTGTCACTGAAGTTAAAAGAGCACTATCAGCTCAAGATGATAAAAGGCATATTATGCCGGATAAAATCCATACTCTTCCTTTCGGCCACTACTCTCTAAACCCTATCAACTAGTAACCTATTCTTCGTCCTTCTACAACTTCGACCTTATTCCTTTCTCCTTCCGTAAAAAAATGGGGAACACGGCAAGTCCAACGCCGTGTTCCCCATTTTTTTACACAAGTTTGGATGACCTTGACCTATATAAATCATGTGAATATTTAAGACAACATTCATTGTGATTATACATGTGATACATGAAACATTCAAACCTGCAATATGAAGAACTTGAAGCAAGAAATTGTCAACGAGCTTCATAAACCTGCAAGAAGAAAGTTTCCGCGAAGAAAAACAGTAATAAAAGGAATAAATGATTTATATCAAGCGGATTTAATCGAAATGATTCCTTACAGTAAACAAAATAGAGGATTTAAATACATATTGACTATTATTAATTGTTTTTCAAAAATGGCAGATGCTTTACCACTAAAAGATAAAAGCGGCAAAAGTGTTACAAAAGCAATGGAAACAGCTATACAAAGAGACAAACATACTATAAAACATTTACAAACTGATGATGGAAAAGAATATTTTAATAAGGAATTTGCAAATTTAATGAAAAAACACAACATAAACCATTACTCAACCAATTCAGAGGTAAAAGCATCAATAATTGAAAGATTTAACAGAACTTTAAAAGGTGCGATGTATAAGATGTTTTCCAACAGAGGATCACACGTATGGATTGATGTGTTACCAAAACTTATAAGCGATTACAATAACAAGTTTCATAGAACTATCGGTATGAAACCAAGCCAGGTGACTAATAAAAATGAAAAACTTGTATTAAAACGTATAAAAATGAATACTAAACCAAAAGTTGAAAAACTAAAGCCTAAAAGGTTTAATGTTGGCGATAAAGTGCGAATAAGCAAATACAAAGGTGTATTCAGTAAAAGATATCTTCCGAACTGGACAAATGAGGTATTTACCGTATTTAAGGTGCAACCTACAGTACCAGAAACTTACATTTTAAAAGATAATAAAGGACAATTGCTTGAAGGAGGGTTTTATGGACATGAAATGTTAAAATCAACAGTAGGTGATGTATATTTAGTTGAAAAGGTGTTGCAACGAAAAAAGGATAAGGTTAAAGTACGATGGTTAGGATTTAATAAAACGGAAGATTCTTGGATACCTAAAAAGGATCTAATATAATGATAGAGCATCATTTTGGGTTGAACCATTACAAAGGATGGAGATAATACCGCAAAAAGACAATTTTACTATTAATAATATAGATGAACTCACAGTGGATGGTTCTCGATTCAATACTGGGAAACACGGTGTTTTGTTACCAAACACGGTGCGTTGTCTGGTTACCGGTCCTTCCAATTGTGGAAAAACAAATGTAGTATTCAATTTGATTACAAACCCTAAAGGATTACGTTTTAATAATTTATATGTATTTTCAAAGTCACTACAACAACCAAAATATCAGTTATTGGAACAAATACTCAATAATGTGCCTGAAGTTAAATATTTTAAATTCAACGCGAGCGAGAGTGTCATGCAACCGCAAGAGGCTAAACCATTCTCAGTATTCATATTTGACGACGTATCTTGTGAAAATCAAAATACAATAAGAAATTACTTCGCCATGGGTCGACATAACAACATAGATAGCATTTATATTGGTCAAACTTACAGCAAAATACCGAAACAGCTCATTAGAGACAATGCAAACATGTTAATTGTATTTAAACAGGATGAAACCAACCTAAAACACATATATTATGACCATGTAAGTGCGGATATGCCATTTGAACGATTTAAAGAGTTGTGTGGAAAGGCTTGGGCTGAAAAGTATGGGTTTTTAACAATTATAAAGGAACAACCGCTAAACAATGGTCGATACAGGATAGGATTTGATAAATTTATACTAATACACTGATCATAATGTAAAACATTCATTGTTGTACAACACGTCTTGCTACAAACATGGTTAACCAAGAAAAGTTAATAAAGGAAATAAAATCACTTAGTGATTCTATTCGGGATAAAAACAGAGCATTAAAATTAGGTATTAGCGAAAGGGAGAAATTTCTTGAATCTACTTTTAAACCTATTACTGAACCCTTGAAACAATTAAACAAAAAATTTGCTAAACCCGTTTTGGAAGGAGATGCAATTGCACCTATTACAAAGTTTGAAAGAGAAAATGTAAAATCAGAAGATTTTAGTGATGACGACCTGGAATCCTCTACATATAGTGGTTTTACCGGTGAAGAACCTGAAAGAGAGCTAGAATCACCAGACTATAGTGGTATAAGAGAATTATATGAAGTAAAAGCTAAAAGAGGACATGAAGATGTATCAACTGCTAGTGAAGAGGAAAAAGAAGAAGAGACAAGGGAAGGTCCGTCAAACATAAGCTTGTTGGGTGAAAACATTCATAACAAAGGACCTTTAGGAAGGAAATACATGGTAAAAATGTTACTCGGAACAATTCCTAATAAGAATTACCATAGTTATGGAGCGAGATTAACAGAAGACGGTTTAATGATAGGTAATAGCCCGTTAAACGTTGACGAACATGATAATATTGTCATTGGTGATCAAAGGTATAAGGGCACAAAAGGATTATTTGAATTATTATTTGAAAATAAGCCTTCAGTATCGGTAGTGAAAGAAAAAGACATGGAAGCATATAAAAATATTTTGGAACAGACAAATGCATATAGGAGAAAGTATTTACCTGACCAGCCTCCTTTTAGATCTAAGTCTTTAAAATATAAAGAATTTGTATCCAAGTTAATACCAACTAGAAGACAAACAATGCCGTTAACACAAAGAAAACCTGTAAAACGAAGATTTATGGCATCCACTTTGGATGTAAGTGCTCAGGAACGAAGAAAAAGTCCGTTACGGGTACAGGTTTAATGAAGAAACTATATAACACAAATGTGATTTATTACAATAATATTAATAAATTGGTGGATAGAATGAAACTAATACATGAAGCTAAAGAAGCGGGTCATACTGGATTGGAAAACGAATGGGTGGCTTTAGTGGATGAACTCCGAAACCGTGGGGTAATCTCATAAAAATGCGTTACTCCCTAGATTACTATTCAGTTGCACCATGAGTGTCGACAAGTTCGGACGTTACTCCTCGGATGGGTTATATTACGCAAATAATTTAAAAAGAGGTGCTGGTTTACCACAAACACCTGATGGGGATTATGATATAACTAATAAAAGGTTAAAAAACATAAAAGATCCCACAGATGAAAACGATGCAATAAATTTAAAAGTATTAAAAGAAAATATATCACCAACATTAAGACTACAGAAAAACACATATGACGCAGGTAATCATAGAATTGTCAATGTTGGTAAGCCAAATCAAAACGCTGATGCAATAAACAAAGGTTATTTATCATCAGAATTAAAAAATACGTTAAAATTCAATGGAAAAACGTATACTGCTGAAAATAAACGCATATCCAACGTAGATGATCCTAAAGATGCAAAAGACAGCGTAAATAGACGCTATTTACATTCATTAATACCTGAAAAGACAAAAGATGGTTTTTCTTTTTATAAATTTGTTATTAACGATATAGGTTATCCGAAAAATGAAAATGATGCTGTAAATCTAAAATATATAAAAGATCATTGTATTACACGTGATGTAGGAGTTATTGATTGTCTAGGTAATTGTTTAGCGAATGTTAAAGATGGTTCGGCACCATCAGATGGTGCAACAGTGGGTCAAATGAAGGAAACTTTAAAGCAAGAAACATCTGGATTTGTAAAACAGGATCAAGTAGTATCACGGTCGGGTGATGTGTTTGTACAAGGAAATGAAAAGTTTATTTTACTTGAACAAAAAAATAATGTTTGGGATTGCAAAGACATGAAATTATCAAATGTGCAATTAGCTACAGATGCTCATGATGTTCCGATTTTATCACAAGTTTTACATACTAATCCAAACAATTATCATAGAAGTTGGTTGGGTACAAATAGAAGAATAATTAACATATTTCCAGGTATCGATGATTACTATTGTGTTGTAGTAAAACAATCTTTAATATTAGACAAACCAGGAGGTAGTACTTTCAATGCGAAAAATAAGAAAATAGGTAATTTGGCACAAGGAACAGATCCAAAGGATGCTGCAACTGTAGGACAAACATTACAATATGATAGTGCAAATCAAGAGTTTATTTATAATACCAAAAGATTTAAATTAATGGATGTAAATGATTATCAAAATATATTAATTGCAGATCCAAATTCATTTAGCGGATTTAAAAAATTGTCTGGTGAGGAATTTATTCATAAAAATCATGTATTTAGAAATGAAGCAGACAGATCATTAATTAGTGCAGATTTAAAATATTTTAAATGTCCCGGGAATGATGCAAATGTAACTGATGAAGACTAAGAATTTGTATAAAAACTGATATGGGTTAGAAATCGGGACTAATATTATAAAAATGGGTTACACTCTAGAATGTTATTCAGTTGCACCATGAGTGTTGACAAGTTCGGACGGTATTCATCGGATGGATTATATTACTTTAATACTTTAAAAAGAGGTGTTGGATTACCACAAACACCTGATGGAGATTATGATATTAGTAATAAACGGTTAAAAAACATTAATGATCCCACAGATGAAAATGATGCAATAAATTTAAAAGTATTAAAAAAAGAGATAGTACCAACACTGAAATTAGATAAAAACACATATAACGCGGGTAATCATAGAATTTCCAACGTTGGTAAGCCAAATCAAAACGCTGATGCAATAAACAGAGGTTATTTATCATCGGAATTAAAGAATACGTTAAAATTTAATGGAAAAACGTATAATGCTGAAAATCGGCGTATATCCAACGTAGCAGACCCTGTAGATGAAAAAGACAGCATAAATAGACGCTATTTACATTCTATAATACCTGAAAAGACAAAAGATGGTTTTTCTTTTTATAAATTTGTTATTAACGATATAGGTTATCCAAAAAATGAAAATGATGCTGTAAATTAAAAATACATCAAAGATCATTGTATTACACGTGATGTAGGAGTTATTGACTGTCTTGGTAATTGTTTAGCGAATGTAAAAGATGGTTTTGCACCATCAGATGGTGCAACGGTGGGTCAAATGAAGGAAACTTTAAAACAAGAAACCTCCGGTTTTGTGAAACAAAACCAAGTAGTAACACGTCAAGGAGATGTATTTGTACAAGGAAATAAAAAGTTTACTTTACTTGAAGAAAACAATTATGTTTGGGATGGTAAAGGAAAGTTATTGACAAATTTAGGTATTGGTGAAAAGCCTGGTAATGCTGTTACTTATGAACAGATAATACAATTAGAGCCAACTGGAAAAAAATGGTGGAATTGTGATAACAAACGATTAACAAATGTTGCAGACCCTGATTATGCCGATAACGCTGTAACTGTTAATTTTCTTGTTAAAGTAATAGGTAATTTATTATTTGATATGCATAATTATATTGTAGCAGGACAACATAAACCTATTGACGAAAAAATGAGAAATACATGGATTAAACAAGAAATTCTTTATAAATATTTTTTTAATCATAACACACAAAAGTTTAGATCATCAGATTGGGGTACTTTTGATATTTAATTAAATAACACCACCATATATTACATCATTTATGTGCAACCTGTCATAGAGGTAACACATGGGTTACGCTTTTCGAATATAAAAGACAATCATGGCGTTTCATTACACCAGTCCATATCGAGACACTATACGGAAAGGAGGCGGTATCACGTCCACAGCGGTTTCTCTGTTAAGTAAAGCTTTAAATCGTATTCCAGTAGGATCTATCGTAAACAGAGCAATAGACGCTTTACCATACGAATTTCACATACCGGGAGGTTATCAGTATCGCGGACCAGGAACTAAATTGAAAAAACGACTGGAAAGAGGTGATCCAGGCATAAATAAGTTAGATCAGGCTTGTAAAGAACACGATATCGCATATTCCACGTTTACCGATTCAAAAAATAGGTCAATCGCTGATAAAAAGCTAGCGAATATAGCTTGGCAACGAGTAAAGTCTAGTGACGCTAGTATTGCGGAAAAAGCAGCAACTTTAGCGGTAACAGCAGGTATGAAGGCTAAAACAGCGGTAGGAGGTGGAAAAAGGAGGGGTAAGAATAAAAAAGGATCAACCAAGAGAAAACATGGTGGTAATATTAGACTAAAAAGACGTTCTCCGAGGAAAAATAATAAAAAACCGACAATATGGTCAATGGTAAAAAACGGGGCTGGTCTATACCTAAGACCGTATCGTGCATATTAAATAAAAGAAATCAATTGGTTATACCACATAAAGCGTTGACTAATGTTGAATTATTTAAATATATTTCCTGTTTAAAAATACCATTTTCCGCGGAGTATTTATGAAAGACAGTTTACCAAAGAAAATATGGAAAAATGAGACTGGAATCGTAAATTTGGATAATACTGAAGGGTCCGGCACCCATTGGGTGTGTTATAAGAAACTAAATAGTAATGTATATTATTTTGATAGTTTTGGAAATTTGCCACCACCTAAAGAACTTGAACATTACTTTAAATCTGCTAAAAACATATATTACAACTATAAAAGAGAACAACCTGATAATACTCCAATATGCGGCCATTTATGTTTGGAATTCCTAGCTAAAAGTATCAGTCACTATTGAGATGTCTTCCTATACGGTATCATTAACAGGAAAATCGTCCACTTTACGAAGTATCCTTTTTCCAGCGTTACGCTTGCAAAAAGGAAGATTTTGGGAGGCAGCACTGTTGGATTTTACAACTTACAACTCTATTCCCAATGTTACGGAAGGTAAAAATAACTTATTGCATTATTATAAAGGAAAAGATGCCAGTGGGAAGTTTACAGACTTGGAAGTTTGCACTCTACCCACAGGTTCTTATGAAATTGATCATATTAATGAATTTTTGCAAAATAAAATGGGAAAAGACAATATAACGCTAAAAGGTAATAACAATACAATGAAAGCTGAGCTTACTTCAAAATATTATATAGATTTCAGTAAGTCAGACTCAATTGGTGATTTATTAGGATTTCCCAAAGATGGAGCGATTTTAGAACCAAATAAAACACATTCCGGTAAACAAACTGTAACAATATTAAAAGTCAATAGTATAGACATAACTTGTAATATTATACAAGGAGCTTACAGAGATGGAGCAAATACTCATATAATACATACTTTTTACCCCAGTGTACCACCTGGATTTAAAATTGTTGAAAAGCCGCAAAACCTGGTATATCTACCTTTGAACACCACTTTCATTTCAGACATCGTGTTGAACGTATTGGATCAAGACGGTAACTTGATAGATTTCCGAGAAGAGCCTATTACGGTTAGATTACATTTAAAATCAACACTTTAATACAAAATCATGGGTTTAACATTTAAAAGCGAACAACCTACGGGAATCCGCATTAGTAGCTCTTCAGCTGTGGAGGAGTTAACACGCGAGAACATTCGTTTTTTAGAGAGAATTGGATTAAAAGTAACCGATAATGGATATACTGGATATAGCTCAGGGTCCAACATTCGACGAAACCCTATGGGAAAAAGAATATCACACCCACAACCCTTACACTTCATCAAAATTAAACAATAACGATGAAATTCGTATTCCCATACAAAATCAAGACATTTACACACTACCATGTGAAAGTTACTTGTATATTGAAGGAAAAGTTACTAAAAAGGACGGTACTACTACTGGTACAACAGTTCCATTTATAAATAATCCCATGGCTTTCCTGTTTGATGAAATTAGATATGAAATATCAGGTGTAACAGTTGATTCTACTAAAAAAGTAGGTATTGCAACAACTTTAAAGGGATTAACATCTATATCACCTAATGAAACCAATTTAATACAACCTGCAGGATGGGTTTTACCTGCAAAAGACACAATCACTCCAGATACAAATGGAAATTTTGATTTTCATATTCCATTACGTTTGTTGCTTGGTTTTGCTGAAGATTATAGGAAAATAATATTAAACGTTAAACAAGAATTAGTTTTGTTGAGATCTTCAAACGATAAAGATATTATTAAAGCTCCAGACGGTACAACAGATGCAACTTTAGAATGGAAATTAACATTAGACAAAATTGTATGGAGAGTTCCACATGTTAAATTAGCTGACGAGCATAGAATGCTACTATTAAGAAAGTTAAAGGCTGATCGTGATATTGTAATTCCTTTTAGAAGTTGGGAATTTCATGAACATCCCAGCTTGCCAACTACGGATCGACACACTTGGACAGTTAAAACATCTAATTATGTGGAACGAGCCAGGTATATTATATTTGGTTTACAAACAGGCAGAAGAGACACCATCACCAAACATGCAGGCCAATTTGATCATTGCAACTTGAAAAATATTAAAGTTTATTTAAATTCACAATTTTTTCCATACGATAATTTAAATGTGTCATTCGCTAATAAAAAGTACAGCATATTGTACGATATGTATGCAAGATTCCAAAGTTCATATTACGGTAAAACAAATGCACCTTTACTATCACCAGAAAAGTACTTAGATGGTTACCCGATAGTTTTAATCGATTGTTCTAAACAGAATGAATCGGTAAAATCATCAAGTGTGGATATAAAAATAGAAATGGAATTCAACGCAGCTATACCAGCTAATACAACTGCATACTGTTTAATTCTACATGATAAAATCGTAACATACACACCTTTAACTGGAATTGTTAAAAATGTATTGTAAAAAACCGGTTTTGTTACATTCCAATGCATTCCGCGAGTATAAAAGCAGAGCGTTCAGGTCGCTCCTCATCAGTTTGTTGCCTGTTCTTGTATGGGTAGCATCTTATTCAATATGGCTTCTCCTAGTGGTACACAAGAAAATGTAGTCGATATTGAGAAGGAGATATCCGACTTTTTAGATCTTCAAGGTCAACCGGAGGGAGATGAACACAACGCTTGCGGACAACTCCACGCCAGTAATGATGTTGAGGAAAAAGGTAAAAGAAGAAAGAATGCACAGAAGAAGAAAAGGGATATTGAAGATAATATTTCTCCTAACATATTGAGTGAGGTATTCTTGCGAATATTTTATCCAATCTCATCCAGTTTGGACAAAAGTGTTTTAATCGGTGTTATGAAATCGACGGATTATTCACCTACTGTAATTTTAACTCATGGACCCAAAATGATTTTGTTCACCGATAGTGCTTGGGAATCTTTTATGAAGCACTTGCATCTGCTAGAATGCTATTTAACTAGTAACATGTATGGAAGAAAGACAAGAGTAGGACTTTTGGATTCAAATGTGGAAATTGATATTATAAAGAATCGTGGTGACCATCAGTTGCGGTTTAGAGACACAACAATACATGATAGAAAGATTCAACTTAATCGAGAAGAGTTTTTTATTCTAACCTGTGCAACTGAACCAATAACAAGATACTTGAGACAACTAGTGTTTTCAAGTTCAATTATTAAAGATTATCTGGAAGACACTTTGGACAAACAACCGGACGCACCTATACTGTATGGACCTGTGGATACTTCTATATTTAATAGAGTTCCTCATGAAGTACAAATGTGGAGACAATTGGAAAAATACGCTCAACTACATAAGAAATCAGTAAAACGTGAAAAAGAGGAAGAAGAAGGAGGAGAAGAATCAAGTGTTAGTGATGAAAATGAAAACAAGGAAAATGTAAAGATGGAAACCTAAATGACAATTAACTACACAGCAATGGTTAATTTTTAAAACAATATCAAACACTTTGTGGGGTTAGGCCTACCGGGGACGGTGCCCACGTTAAATATACACCAACGCGCCAACAACTGTACGGCCGGGTATAAAAGTCATACCTACCGTGGTGTGGAAATCAGTTGACCTTTGGACTTCGTCATGAGCAGACGAGTGATCTTCGCAATGGACAAGGAAGAAGAACAAGTAAAGTCCAAACCTGGTATAATTGAGTTCCAAGCGTTTCGGGGTAATGATGATAGATTTATCATAAAAGAACTTGTGTTTTTCGACATCAATACAAGTGTTCCTTATTCGTTTTTATTTAAACCACCATGTTCTTATTCATACGATAATTTAACCAGTAAAGCCGCTACTACCAACAGATGGATTTCAAAACACTTCCATCATATCGATTGGTATGATGGTTTTACAAGTTACACGGACTTGTATCACATTATGCATCACTTTTCAGACAAGTTTACCAATATTTACACAAAGGGGCTGGAAAAGAAAAGATGGATCGAAGGATTTACTCATGTTCCGGTTAATGATGTGGATTTGGATAAAAACTACAAGTATACGATGGAAAATGTTTGTATTTGTACTAAAAGTCCAGAACATGAAAAAGATAGACATTGCGCTTTAAAAAACGCCTATAAACTCGCATCTTACCTTCAAAGTGGGGAAATGGGGAGTGGTGGGGGTAACGGGGGTTATATAAGTGAGGAGCAGACCGGGACCTGGCATGAGTATTACTCGAGATTCCGAGACGACAACATCTCCCAGCAAGAAGACGAAGAAGACGATCTATAACTTGACCATGGCATCTCACCAGTTCCTGCAAACTTTGGTTGAGCAGTTCAATGCTCACTCCAAATCTACCATACTACCCGTCAAGAAGTGTTCCGAACTTAAAGACGAGAAGCACTACATTATCCACGCCATGAAGAAGATGGAGACTACAGTTGGAGAGGCCATCTGCTGCAGTCTTAGCGAGGCACCATTCACTCCGGGGGATGAGCCCAAGTTCCAAGTCTACCTGCCGAAACGGTTCGTCCATCTCCTCCAGAACGAGGATCTGCGCTCCATCCAACCCGGCTGTCTCTACCTGGTTTCCCACGGTTGCACGGGTAGCAATTCCACCGAGTTGACCATCCACATCGCCGACAAGCAGCAGTGTTAGATTTAAGTTTTACTGTTGTACATATGTTATTGTAATGTTTTATAAATAAATAAACCATAAAAGACAAAAAAAGAATACAAAAAGACAAAAAATGCAACATATCAATATGTGAAGTTTGTCACATATTGATATGTTGCATTTTTTTTTTAAACTTCGCGGGTGACCTTGACCTTTGACCTTTGCATTTCACAGTTACCCCCACCACCACGCTACAAGTCAAACCTGCTTGAATGCAAAACACCCCCACCACTTTTTCATATACCTCCAAGTGCTGTGCCTTGTCTTCATTTCAACTCCAGCAGCCAACCGAACAACATCAATATGTCTCTGAACGTAAGCTGTGCCAGCTATGAGGAGGTGACGATCAAAACGCAACAGGAGCTGAACGACTTGTACAAGGAGTTGCAGCTGATGGTGGCAAGAGGCTACCGTATAAACGTGCAAGTCTACGCTTGCAATATACGGAATCTTCGGCAGCCGAAGGAAGAGCCTGGACATTCCTCTTCAACGACAGCTTCCTCACCGGCGTCGATGAAGACCGAACCAGACAACTTGGATTACTTCAGCTGACTAGCGGTTGTCTTCCTTGTCCTTACAATTGTAGAATATGTTTATTTCTTTATTATATTAAAGAAGTAAAAAGAGCAAAGCCACCTATCTTGTTCCTGACATATATGCTCAGTAACAAGATAGGGTTTTTTTTAAAACACAATTTGAATGACCTTGAAACTTCCCCCTCCACTGATTCGCTACCCCCACCACTTCACTGTTGATATACATGAGACAACATAATTAGATACCTCATTCCTTCTTCAACAGCCAAACCTACAACATCAACAATGGCTAACCTACCAACAGATGAAAGATGTCCTCACGCATGCTGTGACTTCGTACACGAGTTAGAGAAGAGGATGCAAGAGAGGGCGATAAGAAGAAAGCAGATCCACTCAGAAAATATCATGATAGTAAACGGCTATCTTTTGTTGTTCGGCCTTATCATGGTTGTACTGTTCATACTGTACGGCATAGTTACATGCGTCGGCAAGGTTGCAGAAGAAAACGCTCGCCACCATCAGTTGGAAGATTTCAATGTTACTTTCTAGGTTTTCCTTTTTTAAAACTCCATTTGGATGACCTTGAACTTTCCCCCTCCACTCCTTCCTTTTTTAAAACCCAATTTAAATGACCTTGAAATTTCCCCCTCTACTTTTCAATAATGTTACAACTGACTGCAGCTCACCTCATTCCTTGCTTGGCTGCCATGGCGGAAGGAACTCTTTCTCAAGTTGACTCCACTACGGACGAAGCATTTCCCTTGCGGTGGACTGTTCATTTACAGGATGCGACAGAAGTGGAAGTCTTGTATCAAAAATTACTCAATGTATTCAGCGGGAACCCTGGACCTCTTGAATGTAGAATGGATTTGAATTTTGATGCAACCAGGGTCGGCACAGAACCTTCAACTTCAAGCCAGCCTCAGCAACGAGATTTTACACATTTATACACTCCAATATCACCGGAAGGTGTAACTGTCTGCGAGGCTGACTCAACTACACGTTATGTTCAGCCGAAGCCTTGGGTGTTGATTATTAACAATGTGTACAAAGTGGAATTGGTATGTAATAGATTAAAGGAGTTGATGGTACAAGATCCAGGCCTGCGCTTTCAAATAGATATACATTTCATCTGGAGAGCACCTGCGCGGGGCTCTTCGTCTGACAGCTCTCCAAGTACGACGGACGAGGAGGACGACTAGTCATCTTTTTTAAAACTCCGTTTGAATGACCTTGACCTTTCCCCCTCCACTGAGTTTATTTAAGGTGCACTCTCACTGACTACAGCATCATTTCATCGCGCACCTTCACCGCAGCAACCTGGAGAGTCAACTCAACTACTGTTGCGAACAGAAATGTTTTTCATGGCCGAATGGCATTGATGTGGTGGATGGTCTGGCTTGTAGAACATGTGAAGCTTTTGGTCAGTGCATGTGTAAGTGCAAGTCTTGGAAGAAGCCGAAACCAAAGTTGAAGACATTCCATGTGTACCAAATGAGAGGGCATAAGTACACTTGTTGCCCTGAACGTTGCATTGAATTCAAACTAAAACAGCTAACTGGCTGCAAATTGTGCAACAATCATTTTGCAGGTTTTTGCAAACATTATTTAGGAGCGTGTCAATACAGATCAACTTGGCATACAGAAGCACTCACTATCAATGAAATCGCTATAGACTCACAAGAGTAGTCTTTCTACTCTTTGACTTTTTTAAAACTCCGTTTGAATGACCTTGAACTTTCCCCCACCACTTCCCCATATATCTAGAGTACGCAGGGCCCGGAGGTCAGTCGCTCGGCGGCTGTCGTAGTGTGCACATCCGTGTTGTGCAGTCTGCTGTGCAGTTTTGATTTTAACCAGTTCAAGGTCACCACACTTAAACTCTGGCAAAAACGTCAAGCTGTTAGAGACAATCCTAAGTCCCAGGGTCACAGTCAACCTCAAGGTCATCACACTTTAACATGTAAATTTAAGGTAGCACCAAAACGGTGCTACCTAGCTTGACATTTTCAAGTTTCCCGAGGTCATCACAGTTCCCCCACCACTTCCCATATACCTAGAGTGCGCGGGGCTGGACAGTCAGTCGCTCGGTGTCTGTCGTAGGGTGCGCATCGCGGTTACAGTAATGATGAAACGTGGGAGTCGTATCGGTTCAAGGTCACTCGAGCGGTGTCACATGACGGTTTAGGCAGAGTCACGTTGCAAACTTTGAGTTTCCTTGGCACTTTTGCTGTTTCTCGTCTAATTTCGCTCCAAGTCGTCAAGGTCATTGAAACCTCACTAAAACTCAGAGCGTAGTGCGAGAAACAGCAAAAGTGCCTAAAAATTTTAGGTTTCAGCGTGACCTTGACCTTTGTGACATCGATGACGTCATAATGGTGACGTAAGGGGTGATGACGTCATCGCCACGTCATTTCTGCAACGTCATGGGTGTGACGTCACAGAATGACGTCATTGGTGATGACGTCATCGATTGCGTCATCGATGACGTCATCGATGACGTCATCGGTGGGGTCATTGACCTCGATGACGTCATCGCTCAGGTGACCTTGAACTGAGCCAGCTCCCGCGTTTCTCCACTACTATAGACTCTCCACCTCCAATGGGGGACGGTCCACGAGGAATAAGGCGAGATTCTCAAATGTAGGCACAGGTTGATATGTACATCAAATTAAAGGTTAGTAGAATACAATGTTCGAAAACCGGCAATCAAAAGGATGGCCGAATAAAAAATGGTAGGTGATCAAACTTTGCAGTAAAATCATATTGCTGAAAAAAAAATGCCATAACTCCCGATACAAGCCACCTTTAGAGGTCAGGCTTGTGGCACATTGCTTAAAATACAAAGTCCTTTAAAATGTTGTATCACATGACGTAGGCCAATGCAGTTTCCCCAATGACTTCCATTAGGGACGTCCCTTAAGGAAGTCCTGAGAAAAATTTCAGTGGCTTACCTCATATCATACATCATTTTAAAGGGCTTTGTATTGTACCCAATTTGCCATAATCCTGACCTCTAAAGGTTGAGTGTATCAAGAGTTATTGCATTTTTTACTTACAGCAATATGATTTTTATGCAAAGTTTGATCGCCTGCCATTTTTGACTTGGTTATCGTTTTGACGTCCGGTTTTCGGCATTGTATTCTACTAACAAAGACTTTAATTTCATGTCCATTTCAAGGCATGCTTACATTTAAGAATTAAGAATCTCGCCTTACTCCTTGTGGACCGTCCCCCATTGGAGGTGGAGAGTCAATGAACACATGAAATGCAAGATATTTAGGTCAAACATAGATGTGCGGAGTTTAAACCTTTTAACTTATACAGTATAAAAAATAAATAAGGGGGAAGGGACTTAAAACTCGCCATGTATATCAACTGTTAGGTAAGCCTATTGCAAGCTGTATTTATTTCTATAAAACCAGATTGTTTTAGATGTATTACGATACATTTATTTTATACGAAAATAATGTCGGAAGAGGTTTAGAGCACATTTGCACTGTATTGTATTTTCTGTCTGATGCAGACAAACTGTGTAAAATATGCATAGGCTAAACTCTCAATAGACTTGGAGAGTTGATTAAAACCTGAACCACTTCACTTGTCGAGTACAACTTGTGAACGCTGTCAATAAAAAACTGCCATGTTGTTCAAGTTTGTCGCTCCATTTTATGATAAAACTTAACTAAGTTCAGAAGGAATTTCAAATATTAATTATTACTTCTTCAACATTTCTTTTTTAACATCATTATGTCTGTTTGGAAATTTTAAATGTTTAAGAATTAATACACTATTTTGTATTTGTTGAACGTATTTCAACTTTGTGCAAGTGGTTTTGTAGTAATCAATGTTTACTTGAGATGAAAACTTTTAATAGACATCTTAATTTTTCTTACCAATACATTTTAATCTTAAAACGTGACAAACTATGTTTATTATGATATGTATATTTAACAGATAATTTTGATAAAAACAAAATGTTAAAAAAATTCTGGTCAAGAATTCCAGTTTGTTTTTATATTCTATAAAAAGTTGTTCTTCAACGAATTAATATGAACATTACCATATAACTAATACTGAATGTGATCTAAGCAGCTTAGTGATGCCTTATAACACACTTATAAGGAAATAACAATTAGTGGAATGTTTTTGAATCAATGTATTCTTAAATACTAAACTTAACAAATATATATAGAGGAATATTGTATAACAAGCCCTCTAGTTACTTACAAACTATAAATTATATTATTTAACTAACTTGTTAACAACATATTTTTAATCCCTTCAAACTATTAAATTTAAAAAATCCATTTCATAATTTGAAATATGTAATACGTATTTGAATTTTTGTGACGTTTGCAGATTCAGAGCCGATAAAGGTGACAGTAAACTTAAGAATGAACTGAAATACTGTAAACCTCTGTAAACGAAAGGGTGCCTCTGAGGAATAAGATGGAGACAAAGAACAAAGAGGAGACAAGAGATCTCTTTAGTGTCTGTACAAAGGGAAAAAGAAATTAAACCGTTCCTCTGTCTTTGGCCGCAGTTCTCATCGCCTCAGCTGCTACTACGCAGACCCCTGCTGTGGGTGCTTGGGTAAAAAGATCTTTAAGGCTTTGTTGTTGATGGCCAGAGCTTATCATGAACAGATGGTTAAACCTTGAAACAAATAGTTTTCAGATGTGCATTTCTTGCTATGTTTGGAAGTAGAGAGCCTCCAAGATAAAGGGCAGCCTTTGTTTAAAATCTCAAAATAATAAATTTTGTCCTGTCAATCTTAAAAGCAGTGCTTCACGGTCAAATCCATTTTCCTTATAAAATATATGGAAATTATTTAAACGGTCAACTAGTTTTTTTTCTTTTTTCAAGTATTATACTTGTTCAAGCTGTCTATTAATGTATTGAAGTTTTAAAGTGTGTAAAATCCAATTGTATTTAAATATTTCAACTTGATTGCAATAACCGTATTAAATTTACTAGTATACGTGTTGCTCGAAATCGAGCAATTCATTTAAATACAGTACAAATAAATGTTACTTTAGCTCTAAAACAATGACATCTGACCAATCCAATAATGTGAATATCTTCCATCGCCAATAACTATACTTATTTACAGCTGATTATTAACAGATGTTTCAAATGCTTTATTCAGTCCCAATGTTATTTAAATGGGAAATTTTGAGATTTCATTGGTGGATAGCGCCTTTATTTTCAGTTCGATTCTCATCAATTTTTGGCGGAAACAACTACAGACCAAGCCCTATCCTACGACACCAAAAACTTGAAAATCGGTTAAAAATTGTAGGAGGAGTTCTCAAGACAAAAAACCCTTAGCGTATTAAATAAGTATAGATTACTGTATTTGAACTTTAAAATATACTGTATTTGAAAGTTAGAATACAAATTATTGTTATGACGTTGTATTCTAAGCGACGTATATGTCTGTGTATTTTCTGTGTTGTTCCCAGAACTATTTTACTGTTAGTATTAAAAAGTATATTATCTATTTACTATGGTTACCTAACCAAATATATAACACTAATTAGTTATTTTCTTTAATGAATTTTTAATTCAAAGCATTTGAACGTTATATCATTGTATGTAATATTATATTTATACCTATGATTATTATTTTACCTAAGTTCTATAATTATGTTTCCATGTAGCCATTGCTTCGATATGATATTGCATATAAACTGTTTCTTGTTATTGGTTTTTAATTTATAGTCTAATAGTCGGATTAAAGACTAGGCCATTTTGAAATTTATCTGAAATGAAGTGACCATACCAGAACAATTAATTCCACTGATTGATTTAACACATCCGTTAGTTGATATAAACAAATAATTTTCCTTAAAAATATTGTTTGCTTATAAATCCACATGTATAAAATAAATAATTGTTTAAAATTATTTTATACTCTGCTAGTCAGACACCAGATCTGATAAAAAAAATTGTGACCAGGCACCAGTATTCGGGATTAAGTTCTTTGTCAAATAACTTTCAGGTGAATGTGTAGGGACTGTCTAAAATAATTAAAAAATAATAAAACTAACCACAATATAAAATTTTTGTACTGCAGGATTGATGTGTTTAGGTATTCTTACCTTAACAATCCTAGCTGAAATTCTTCTCATTATCAATTTCGGGTTCAGAAACCCATCATTAGTTGAGGATCTGTTATCAAAACTAATTAAATTTTCTTAAATTTAATCAGGTTAATTTCGTTATACAAATTTAAAATCTTCACACTTATCACAGTTCACATTTAAAACACAGGACATGATGAAAAACACTTTTTGACATTGAGAAACATGGTTTAAACTTATTGTCTTACTTCTATTGACCTAACCTCACTAAAAAAATCAGATTGTGACAAACTGGAAAAATGGCTGTGAAAAAAACTTCATAAAATCCGAAATCGGCATTGAGAAGAATTTCAACTAAGATTGTTAAGGTAAGAATACCTATGCACATAATTAATCAAACAATCCAGAGGCAACATAAATCGTAATTCCAAGTATCACACAGTAGGATTGTTTTAAAATTCGTATTTGTTTTGTAACTACAACCCACCGTCATTCTATACTTCAAATTCAAGGGTTCTGAGGTCTATTGAGGTGTTAGCAGCTACTAAAACCTAAGGTTATTGTCCAGCCATTAATAGCTATCCCTCGTGGAACCAGTGCCGAAACAAAAGGTCAATTCATGTCCTTCTTCCTCTCTGACCGCTCATTAAAGGATAATAACAAGTTTTCGTTTTGAATAGATACAATAATTGAAGTTACAAGTGTATTCAATTCGATGGTGATATCCAGTCTTCGAGAATGTGGCTTTGTGCATTTGTATTTGTTTAAACCAAACCTGTAATTTTGTTAACACTCAAACTCACAACATTATTTTAAATGTGCTGTAACTTGTGTTGTGTTAGGTAAGATTATTTACAAATTTTGACCTAAGTACCTAAGTAAATTTACGTAAAGGACCTAAGGACATAAGTAAATTTTTACCTAAAAAATATAGAGCCGTCATATTTTGATTACATAAAACGTCTAAAAGGTCAAATTTCAACTACAGTACTGTACGTCTTGGCACAGTGTGAATCTCAACTGAGGAGCTACCTGGTGGTGTAGTTGTAGGGGGTTGGCGCTTGGTGGGGGATGAGGAGGAGGAGTGTTCTAGATCCGTGTGAGGGCCATTAAGGTAAGTACCAGTTATTAACTGTACAACGAAGGGGGCCCCTTGCAGCAGACCATTCATTATTACGTACTTTTTGTTATTTACATTGTTAAAATATCTTTAAAAATCTACCA
The DNA here is from genome assembly GCA_030545055.2 of Neoaliturus tenellus. Taxonomy (NCBI): domain Eukaryota; kingdom Metazoa; phylum Arthropoda; class Insecta; order Hemiptera; family Cicadellidae; genus Neoaliturus; species Neoaliturus tenellus. The sequence goes on along the minus strand of CM061537.1, from coordinate 56,573,327 downwards.
TTTAATTTTTCAAATACTAAATGCTAAATGGAAATTTCCAATCATCCTTACAATTATTTTTTAAGTAATTAGATTCAGTATATAACTTAATTGGAAGATTATCTTGAAGAACAAAATACAAAATTTTGTTGCTTGATCTGTTCAAAAATTATATCACCTCATACGTCAATATTCTATCCACAGACATTTCATTTTCTTCGTAAAACAATTTAAATACAAAAATTGTCTTCAAATATTTCTTTTAAGGTACCATTTCATTTCAATGTCTTTAAAAAAATTAATGGAAAATATGTTTTTTTTAGAAATCAACAATTTCTGTATCTTTTTCAATTTTTAATAATATGTTGACATGGTATGTGGTTTTAGTAAGATTTTTTATCACGTGTTGTTACTTTTCTATAGGTTAAAAAGAAATAAAACCACAGGTTAAAAAAGAACAGTAAGATGTAAGACTATATTTTTTAGCAAACTTAGACTAAAATACATCTCACTCACAATTATTATGTACACCATTATACATTGTTTGCCATTTACCCTCACGAAATATGATCAGCCGATAATTGCAACATAACACAAGTAAAGGATAACATCAAACATGTGGCGTTAAAATGGTTAACACAGAGCTACAGACATAATATTATACCAAACAATTCCACGAATACAATCAAAGGGGAGGGAAAATAATAAAATTCAAGAGTTAAGTTTCGAATAGAAATTGTGTGCCAAGAATCAATTCTGCCAGTTGCATTGGATGGTTTATTGTGTAAGATGTAATCTCCCCAAATATATGTAAAAATACGCTACTGCTCTAGATCAACCGATTTTCTAAGCCTATCCCTCTATCTACGCACAGTTAAACATATTATAAGCCAAATTCAACAATCTAACAATCCGAACCGCTTCTAAAATCTTCTAAACCCCTTCGCTAAATAACAAAAATATAATAAATCCGACTTTAAAAATAACGTCAACACATTTCTAATAATTAATTATTGTACCACTGGTAACGACAATTGGAAGATCTCAAGTAACGTTCGACTCCTGAATTTACAACGATTTACTCTAGAACAGTCTGATTTGTCTTTCTGTAAAACCTATATTACATGCGCATAAAAACCCTATACAGCCATAGTCGGTCGCGACTATGATTGGTAGTTGGGGTTGTCCAGCCCCGCCGCCGGTATCCTGACGTCCAGTGAGTTCTTGTGGTCGGTGTTGGTGCGGGCGGGCTGGTGTGGCAGCAGGAAGTGGTTGGGCCGACATCCCAGGATGTGCAGCTTGCTGTCCAAGTTAAACCTGGGACTCTCATGAGTGACAGCGGAGAAGGAGTCCCTGATCTCCGGGAGTGCCGTGTTGCTCAGAGCTCCGAACCCGTAGACCGGTTGACGCGGACCCTCCAAAGGCTCTGGAAGTGAAGGTGGCTGGCAGTCGTCAATCCAGGAACCAGAACTGGGAGCAGTCCTGTCGACAAAGTTGCCGGAGTAGATGACAGTGAGTGGTCCTCCGATGGAAGGGGTGGGCTCTTCTCCCATCCTCTGGTGTCTAGGAAGACTCCATGGCGCTGTGAAGCGAGGCTTTGCTCCCTTCCACGGCCAGTTGATCGAGGCTGTCCTCAGATATCGGTAGATAGCGAAGAAGAATGTGACAAGAATAGCAATAGCGCATGTACCGCCCACAACAACATATATGACCAGCTCGATGTCCATGTGGCGATCGTTGACGATCATAGAGGTCGCTGAAGGAGAGTCCTCCAGTTGAATGGGCTGTTGGGATCTCAAGGACAGGAATCTCACCACGTGGTATTCTTCTCCAGACAGCTCGAGGAGTGTTGCGTTTGTCTCAGCTAGTTTGTGCAATGGTGCTTCTTCTTCTCCGAATATCTTATCCTCCAGATCTAGCTCTTCGTCCAAGTCCTGGTTGCCTCCTTCGTTAGCAGGAACAACGCTCACATTCACCATCAGTCGGGGAGGAGCTAGAACCACTCGGTTTAATTTGACCTCGTCATATTCTAAGCTTAGCCTTGCTGCTAAGTTTAGTTTAAGATATTTAGCGAAATCTTTTTGACGTAGTTTAACTATGGTCGAGTTCCCAGCTAACAGTAAAATAAACCATCTACCAGGGGGTGGAATCGCGTCTCGGGAAGCACTGTCCAAGTGGTTGTGGTCCTGAATAACCATATCTTCTAGCATTTTCTCTTGTTCTTCACTCACTGTATCCCACTCTTTGAATAAATTTTTATCGTTTTTATTCGCCTTATTTTCTAAATCATTATTTTCATGGGGCGTTTTAGAATACTCATCGTATTTAGGAAACAAAACTTCTTCATTGGGACTTGATTTTATTTTCCCAAACTGAAATATCTCTTTGTTTTCCGTCAGTTCATGCTCTTCCTGTTCACTTCCATAGTGTGCCTCTTCCTCTTCAAAGTTGTGAACTTCAAAGTTCTTAAACGTAGTGGTAGTTTCCTTTCCTTTAAAAATAGATTTCCCACTATCCTCTTTCTTCAACAGGTCGTGAACCTTCCTAACCGCAAGACCTCCAATAATGTTTTCCATCTTTTCTCTTGTAACGTTCACGGATTTGTCTGTTCTGAACTCAGTTCGGACCTCCCCAAATATAACGGAGAACGGGTCTGACGTATCATAAATTATCTGTTTTGGACTATGCGGTGTACTAACAGTCTTATTGGACCTTAAACTTTTCCTCAAATTTTTTGTGATGTTCCCCATTGCATAGTCGGAATCCTTAACATCCTCTTTCCTGTCTGTAGGGTAAAGAATCAGCTTCCCTTGCACCACCGAGTTATTGAACAGTTCTTCTCCTTCTGTTACCATCCCGTTTTCAGATTCCGTCACAGTTATAGCATCCACCTTTATCTCAGAGGACTCTCCCTCCCCTTCACTCGAGTTCCTCCCCCCATTCTCTCCCGGTGGCCTGGATACACTCTCCGTGAGCGTGCTATTCCCCCCCGCCACGCTGTTCTCTATCTGGTTGACCGTCCGGGTGGTCGTGTTGGCCACCTCCACGTCGTCCACGGTGGCTGGCGATGGTTCCTCCGGCTCCACCCCCAGGACCAGGTGCTGCGTCAGGTCGCCAACGTGGTCCCAAAGGAGATCCCGGTCCCCCACCCCCGGGGCCCGAAGGTCCTCCTGGTCCGTCGTCACGGTCGTCTCCTTCACGGCGTTGGTCGGCTCGTCGTGGTTAACCTGGGTGTAGCCTGCAACGAAATGCCCAATTTTATATTCGTCAAACTACAACGTAACCAACGATTTGTTGAGTTTTGGAAACAAAAACATGTATACATTTTTAAATTTTAAACGGTTGTAATTAATAATAAGCATATTATATTTTTTAGATTTAGATTTCAAAGTACAGAACTCTATAAAATTAAATAAAAATTAATTATTTTTGATAACGTTTATCTACATGAAAGTTTAAAAACAATTTTACCGCCTATTATTCACTAAGAACATGAATTGAGAAACATTAATGTGAACGTGGAGCTGATTTTGTTTACACCGCTAGCCTCTAAGTCGGAGTTCTTAATCTGTTATACCATTCTTTAAAAAATGGGCTGTTGCCAAAAGTGCAACGGTAACATTAAGACTAAATAAATACATTTGGAAAATTACTATTCAATCAAATAAATAAGTAGATAAAAGTAAACAAACAATAACATGTTATTCCACCAGTTCTTGTCAATTATCTTTCAAACTTTGCTTCAGAATCATATTGCTGAAAACATAAAATGCAATAATGTTTTTATTAATACCCAGCTAACTGGCTGGGGAGCTGAGTGGTTATAGTGCTGGCCTTTGAATCCAAAGGTTGCTGGTTCGATCATGAGGAAAGTTAGCAGCTTTTCAAAGGATCTACTCCGGACCCAGTTGCCATTTGTCATTGGGCTATTAATTAATGATGCTTTCTAACAACTCTTTGATGTTAGAAAGTAACAAAACTGGGGTTTGGACCGTTCCTGGACAAAACGTAAAAGATGCCACTGGCGTAAAAAGACACAAAAGACAAAAATAACTCCCGATACACTAAACCTTTTGAGGTCAGGCTAGTGGCTTACAGTATTGCTTAGAATGAAAAGCACTCGAAAATGATGTATGATATGACAAAGTCCAATGAAGTTTTTCCCAAGACTTATTTTAGGGACGTCCCTAGTGGAAGTCGTCAGGGAAACTGCATTGGCCTACGTCATATGATAAACCGTTTTAAAGAGCTTTACATTTCAAGGAATTTGCCACAAACTCAACCTCAAAACATCAAAGGTATCGGGATTTGGAGCAATTTTTGACGTAGTTGATATGATTGGAATATGATTTTGACGAAAAGTTTGATCGCCTGCCATCTTTGACTCGGTCATCCTTTTGAGGCCGGGTTTGCGGCATTGTTCTCTATTCTTAGAGACCTTTAGTTTTATCTACACATTCACTTATGCCTATAATTAAGATTTTATTTTGAATCCTTGTGAACTGCGCCTCCTTGGAGGTCTAAGGACAGTAAGTCTTTTAGGAAGTAGACTATAACTCAAATAAATTTCAAAGTTTTAGTTTTTTCCTAAATACTTAAAAAAATAATATATCGTTTTCATATTTTTTTCCACCCTGTATACTCAATGCATGTAGGCTATGCTTAAAGCCAAACTACAAATTTAAGTATAATATCACTAATTATAACAATTTTTGAAAGCTGCAACTAAATTACATTCTTGATTTGAAACAAATTTAACTAGTTATCACGATCCAATTCAATAAGATGTATTAGTACCAGAGCATTATACCATCTACTTACTGGTAGTGGGGGAGACTATGGCTGGAGTCAGTATGAATTGTAGAAATCCCAGCAGTAGACATCTCCGTAACTGGGGCATGATGTCGGCGAAAATCACATTTTCTGAAACAACAAACCCATTTTCAATTAAAGGCATCAAAGCGGTAATTCTTTTCTACTGTTAGTCAATCTTGCAGCCAAAACAAAATAGGGTATTATGTGTTATGTAAGAAAATAAATTCGTTATTTTTAAATTTTTTTTGTAACAGTTATAGAGTATTTTGATAGGATAGATATTTCAATGCCAGTTATAATTGGTGAAAATAAAACATTAACACGTACCATAAATTAGCCCAAAATGTCCTTAAGTTAAATCTACATAAGATTTTATTTTAATATGAATAATAAGTTATTTAAGTATGGATAGGTTTATTATAGAGGTTATGTAAGTGATGCCCAAGTTTATAAAAAACTGCAATTTAATATATTTAATAATAGTAACAAAATTTCTTATAACATTCTGAAACAATTATTTCTGTAACGAATCATCAATTAAAGGAAACAACAAAAAGGATTATCCCTTTAACACATTTTATTGAATTAAAGTAAGCAATAAAATTAATACAATACATTTGACATGAGGTTTTCAATGTATGTTTTTATCAACCTGTAAGAAAATCACTCCCAGAGGACCGACTGGAAGGTAACAAGCCAGTGAACTTTACAAGCACGAAACCAAAAGGTTCATTCGGATGAACACCTTTATTGTTTCGCCGGAAACCTCTGTCCCTATCTCTCACAAGTTGACAATGGATTGCCAATTATTATTGATTCAGTAAATATTGAAATATCAGTTATTTAAGAATATAAAACATTGTAAATTCACCTGATATTTATTGGCATTTTACCTTGCTACAAACAAAGATCTACATGACTTACATTCATGATATATTTAATGTCATTAAGTTTTTGCATTTTAATGGATTTTGCCATTATGTGCTCTTTAATTAAATGCTAATCTAATTGCCTCAAAAGTTGAATAATATTATTTCCAAAAATCATTCTACATCCAATATTCTTCTATTTGTATTGCTAATTACAAACATGCATTTTCTATCAATATACTCAAATCAATTAAGTTTTGTATTGCGTAAAAGTCTAAGGAGAATCCATTCCTTAATTTGGATTATGCAGAGTTTTTTATGGTTTGATTTGATTTTTTTTAACACATCAAAGAATATAATTCATCTTTGGAAAGTAATTCTGGATTTTTATATCAAGTGTAGAGAGAAAAACAGCCAAACAGTATCGAAGAGCGGTGGTAAGGAGACACGGACACACTATTATTATCTATCACTCCAACTGACAACTTTTGATTTGTTTCGCAATTCTTTTCTCTTCATAATATCGCTTGAACCATCTGAGATTGGATTTTATATAATATAAAAAAATAATATCACACAAATTATTTTCTTACATATATATGCGTTTCTTTACTTTTTTCCCTCTCATTCAATAACTTTTAAAATTAATTTTCGATCCTTGTTTTGATTAATATTTTAGGAAAATACTCCATTTGTCATAAAGTGGATATTATTCATTAGTAAGTATAAATAGTCCATGTTATATTTCCTCCTATGAAAGGTCTTTCAAATCCAGATCCTACAAACCAAAACCAATTGCAGAGTATGCCATTACCAACTGACCATTCTGAATGTCATGTTACTGTACTAATGGATATGAAATACCAGCGGCATTTATGGCCAGATTGCATTGCCGGCAACACTGTAGATGATACGATTATATGAGCAATGTAGTAGTGATACATCAGCCTCTCTGAACACATCAGCGACCTTGTTTAATGATTACTAAACTATGTTCTTGGCAAGATTTCGTCATAATATTTTTTTTATTGGGAAAGGGAATCATAAAAAAAATTTCATTTCATTTCAAGCAACAGTCTCAGATACATTTGTAAAAAGTCTAATAATAAAGTTGAGTTGCAAATGAATTTCTAAGGAACAAGATCGAGTTTACGAAACGAAATTACACTTTTGATCCAATTTGTGAACTTTTTTTAATACACTGTATTTATTTCATAACAAAACATAAAATTACTTTGATTTTCAAAATAAGCAATCGGTTCCTCAGTTTTTGCAGTAAAACAACACCAATGTAACTAAATACACTGCAAGTGTAATAAACAATCAGAACCACTCATGGCTCATACTAACATAATTCTTTGTCAACACTTCGAGTGTAAAAAATCATGACTAACTACTGCGGGAAACTAGAGAGGGGAAACATATTTTTACACTGTTGAAAATTACGTTGAAAATATTTTTTTCTGTACAGAGTGATGAAACGTAATTTAGCGTAGCTTCTTCTTGTTGATTGGCATTTTTTAAATGAAATGAAAACATGATTGCTTATACATGATTTTATTGGTTTTATTTGGATAATAAATCATTCGAAATTAACCGATTGTTGGGGATTCAATGATACTATCATTCCATAGTCTTTTATGATAAAATAAAAATTTTAAATTCGAGTCACAAGATGGTCCAATATTCAAAGTGCACCCAAGGAAGTAAGAAGATTTTGAGAATTAACAATTAAAAGAGTTAGTTCAACAATTAGACAGAGCCTAATCGTAGCATGGCATTTCCTGAAAATAATGACTTTGTTCCTTATGATAAAAAAATCATAATTTTAATTATTAAAATGATTCGCCCCATAAGAAATCACATCAGTGAAATTTAGTGAAATACAAATAGAAAATTATGTTAACGCACTCAAATCTTGGCATGGTTATACAACAACATTTATGAAATTTGTATTTTCATAGAATTTTATACTGTTCAAATAATATGAAAACCATTTCATGTAAAAGTTAAATAAAAATAATTACCAAAAACTCTCAGTTATAAAATATGAATTTTCTCTGATATGCATTTTTAGAGATAGCACAATTTTATTTCCGTTGAACTAACTAAACTAATTTTTCCTAGTTGAAGTTTAGATATTATAGTAGTGAGTGGTTGTATCAAAGACAAGTCGACATTGAACATCAATAGGTGGCTTAGCGGGGAAGGTAATCCGTAGTCTGCAGTCTCTGAGATCGGCGGATCTGTTCTGTGCCTACTTATCTGTTTCCTTCCCATCAATAGAATAATGCGCTGAAAGAGGGAATCAGCATAGCGTAAGGCGGCTTACGAGCTACTAGAGTCAATGGGTTTGATACAAGTTAGTGCACGTGTTGCTTGAAATCGAACAATTTATTTTGATACAATACAAAAGTTACATTTAGTTCTAAATCAATGATATCCGACCAATCCAATATTGTGAATATTGTGAATAAGTGTTCACAAAAAACTAGAGCTGTACGTTAACAGATGTTTAAAGTGCTCAAACCAATCTCAATGTTATTCTAATGGGAAAGTTTCAAATTTAATTTGTGAATAGCACCCTTATTTTAAATGCGATTCTCATCAAATTTTGGCGGAAACAGCTATAGACCAATCTCTATTCAACGACACTTGAAAATCGGTTGAGAACTGTGGGAGGAGTTCTCTATACGAAAAACCCCTTAACGTATTAAATAAGTATGGATATATTTTTTTAATGGGTAACTAAACATTTCACCACGATATTGTTTTTTAAATGTTTATTGAAATTCTTTGGTGATTAATTCTGATTAAGTAATAAATTGGAATAATAAAATATGGTCATTTCCCAATTGATTGAGGCAGTAGCCTGTAACCCCTCCCATTTCAATAAAAAATTTGTCTAAAAAAGATTTAGTTGAAAACTCCGATTTAAGGGTATCTCCATAACCTAAATAATTTTTTTATGTGGCAAGATTTTATTCTTAACCTTAACGTACGAACGAAATAAAAATAACTACTTAAAGAATCAGATACCTTAAAAATGTTTCATTATTTATTGTGGGACTCGAGGTGCAAAATTATATACGTGTGAAATAGAAAACCCCTAGTTTAAAAGTTTTAGGATTAATCGATGTTATTGTTAACAATTGAACTTTATCAAAATACTATAAAATTAATAAAAGCACATCAAAGTTTTTTTTACGATTGTAAAATGTAATTATTATCAAATGTATGTGTCAATGCAAGATGTACCAATCACCAGAGTAATGTACACTATATTTTCTTAAGTTTCTCAATAACTTTCTTTTATGATATTCCTTTTCAGAAATAAGAGTCGCAAAAGCCAATTCTAAGCTGGACTTCAGCCAGTACGGTACGTAAATATTTTTACCACTAAGATTGAGGTTAACGGGAACAAACAGATTGAAATGCGAAATTGGATCTCTGCCGGTCTGAAAGTTTAAGGTAACAGATATTAATAAGCAAGCAGCCCGCAGAGTAAAGTGATTGGGCGAGGGTGATATTGCCCCCCTCTTCCCCCACCCACCCCCTACATCCCGGTCGAACCCCTTCAAAGCCCAATTCCCTTTGATAACATCATACTGAGCAGGTTACAAGAACATTCATGATTTCTTTTTAGTCGTTTAAACGTGGTGTAAAAAGAGTTTCTTTGTAACACGATTTTCCAGTGTACGACGTTTAGAGGTCAAAAAAGGGCTACATCGATGGTTAGTCTAGATTGGAAGTCTTTTAAAATAGATTGTTTGTTATTCTCTTCCATGTTGGCTTTAGATAGTCATATATTATATTTATGTCTTTACAAAATTTTTAGAGCGCTGCCTTTCACATAGTATTTCTAGAGACGGAAAAATAAGACTCTAAAATATCAATATAATTTTGGTAGTTTAGAGGCTTAACTATAATCTCACAAACCATAGTCCACGATTCCATCCCGGGTGACTACTTAACATTAACAAACTTATGTGGAAAACTCTTTCCTTCTCGTCCTCTTTTCTGTACTTTAACATTGATTAACTATCTAGTGAACAATCCATTGTTTACTTATAAACAAGATTCTAAATTATCATTATAAAACAAACTGTGGAATCAAATCGGTTATCATATTGCTGGTTGATTGATGTCATAACAATTTCGGCATTAAAAACTCGGCACTTTAACCGAAAGCCTAACAAATATTTAAGGCTCCACCTAATTATGATAGTATTTCCTTTGGATTTTTTACATCAAAGCTCAAAGCATCACATTATTTCCAGGTTCTAAAACAAATACTTGAGTACGAAAGGTTTCTTTTAAAAAGGGGAACGAATGAAAAATTTTTACTAAAAAGTTAGAATTATTGTTTTCATTAAAAACGTTCCTTGTCCTAAAAGTTGTTTTTGGTTCCCTCATTTTCCTAATGAGGTATAAATAAAATGCCCACTTTCTCTTTAACAGTTTAATATAATAACACTTATTTCATTTCATATTTAAAATTAATCAAGCCGGACTTTAAAACTTTTCTAGAACGAATTAAACCTCTCGTATAACCACATTAAAAGTTCGGATCCTCCATTTTCCATCGAGGTCTTTTCATCCCCACGTTTACATGACTTTTGACCTCCGTTTGAAATTCAATTAAATTGTCTGCTCCAGTACATTCGCCAGATTTGTTTTAACATACATTTTGACTTATTTTATTCAAAATAAAATACGATTTTATTAATGTACCTTTGATTATTGTACATTCTAACACACTGAATATGTTATAATTGTATGATTTTATTAAAGTGGTTTTCAGGTTGGTTTAGTTGTGTTGGCCACAAAAATTAGTGGTTGGTTTTTTAACTTATTCTTTTTTTAAATTTGATCAATGAACATAAAATTTATTACTATAACAAATTGTAATTGATTTTTTTAATAACAGAGAAGTGACCTATGAATTTACTATATTTTTAAGGGAATCTTTAAATTGAGTAAACCAACTATTAATCTATGTTTCAGTACATTAGACAACAACTAGATTGTTAACTAAATAAAGTTAACTTTCTTTTGAATAAATTCCTAAAAATTATTTTTACAAAAATCATTTATACAATCATTTTACACGAAACTTTTCTATTCTACAATACTCGATCCATAAAACCTCTTTCTTTGAGAAATCCCCTTCATTTGACTACTCCAAGACTTTTAATAGTTTCCCTCCTCTTATAAAAGACGAACCCTATTTCATGAAATAAAAAACTAGGCTTTCTAAAAAAAAAACCTCTTCTATGGCGTCAACGTCTTCCTCTCTCACTCCACAAAAAGGCCATGACTTTTTGTGGGCACTTAAGCTACGAAAAACAACCTTCTTTATTGTCATCTCATTTTCTTTGTAAATCCAAACATTATTTTTTTACTTTTGTAATCAATTTTGTTCTGTTTCGTTTTAGACATTTATCTCCTGTTACTGTAGCTGTGCTACGAAACTGTGCTATTTTTTATTTATATTTATGAAGGTTTTTGTCTAAACTTAACTTTTTTTGTCATTAAGGTACTTTTACGATTAATTGCTTAGTTTAAAATTAGCTTAGTTACATTAAAACAATTTATCTTTAATATTTTACATATTTTAATCGTCTATCAAATATAAAGTCACTACATATTTCAGAGTACGACATTTAAATATTAAATATTTCATTGATATTTTAGATTTTTTATATTATTGTTGTGTTTCTGATGTCAAGTCATTATAACACCAAATATATATATTAAGTAACCATTTAAATATCTCGTGATGTAAGAAAAGAATCAAATAGACTTGAATAATTTACAATTTTTATATACCTTGTATTTATAGTATGTTTTATTAAACAATCCAGTAATTAATAAGGGGTAATGAGTTTCTTTTATGTTCATAGCTTTTAGATAAACTTTTGTAAAGAATGATTTACAAAATTCAGATATTTAATGAAAAACTCTTAAGAAATGCTCCATTAACTTTTAACGATAAATAAAAACAATGCTTTGAAGTAAAAAGTAGAAACAAGCTTACGTCTAACGCCTTAGCTGCGAAATGTAATCAACTGCTTTCATTTAGAAGCTTTTAGAAGAGCACTTTCTCTCGCCGTGATTACAATAAGTTACTTGAACGCTTTGGTTGGAACTTCGATCGCCTTCCATTAGCCTTTTCTTGTTTTAAACAATTGGAAAAAACTCCACCATCTTTAATCTCGCCCTCCCAACTGGAGTTTGATGTTAAGTTAGTTTTTCTAGAGTGAATATTATTAAATCTATAGAAGTTTGTTTTTGTTATAATTTTCAAAGTAACTAAACAAACCTAATCATCACTTTCAATATTAAACATTGGAATATGTTTTAAAATAAATTATTTATAATCTTGAACAATGTTGAGTATTTTAAGATTATTTTTCTGTTTTTCTTTATGATGAAATCAATACCCTTAAATTAAAACTCGTTGTTTTTTATTGCCGATTTTAAATAATCATCTTAGTTTCCATTTAAGAATTTCTCTGTTTTTAACAAAAACCAAAAAGGAATGTAAAATTTAGTTTTTCGTCAAAGAGTGTTTTTTTTTAATATGACTAAAATTATTTTTTTTTCACAATTAAAGCTCTTTTTTTATTCCATGGAGGAAATATTATGGGGCTGTATTAAAACATAACTAACAAAAACAGCTGAGTTTAACACAAAATATTTTTTTCTGAAAAGAAAAACCTATTAGAACTATGAGAATATTGTCATTACAGATAACTTTATTCAAATGTCAATATACTTTCTGAGCTTCTTCATTTAAAATTAAAATAAATAGTATAAATATTTTGAGTTAAAATGACATTCTACTTTCTTAAATGTGTTTAGTCGCATTTTCATTAACACATATTTCTTTAGTTACGACTATTTAAACTTAAGTAGTCTCAGTACTCAGGACGTCACAAAGGTAATTTTATACAATTTTAATGAAGAGGTATTTGGAAAAGTTATCAGTTAAAAAATTATCAGAATTTCATTAGATACATTAAATTTTTATCTTAAAAAATGTTGAGTGATAACTTTTTGGACCTAGAAAACCGGTCATATTTCATAATATTAAACTAAATTGTTTAGGCCTAATACAATTTGAAAAGGATTTAAATAAATATCAAACATTGTTAACTGTTCATGAACTACAGTATACTAACAGTAATCACTTAGAAACATCATATGTATTCGGATGACAAATAAAATCGTTGACCACAAAAAAAATGATAACTGTTTACTTCCTTTAGATATTCTCTATTTAATAATGTTATTTAAAAAAAGATTCTTAAAGCTTCCCCTCTAAAATTTCATTTATTTACTCCAAATAACTTTATACGGATGTTATAAATTCTAATTAAAAGATCAGATTCATATATAATAAGCCTTTTTAAAAAATTTGTCACACTCACAATAATATGAATTCATCATTTGAGTAATGTTTTATTTAGTGTATGTTGTATCATTTAGTAGTACACATAAAACTAATTTTCAATAATATATAGAAGGATTTGCCCTTGTTTTGTGGCTAATATTTTAAAATAAACTCTACTATTTCAATAAGAAACAATGAACGAGAAAAAGTAACGCTTAAGTTAGGTACATTATATTGTACATACTATTTATCAAGTTCATTGTAATAAATTATTCATGAGGATGTGAGTACAATACTGTCATATTGCCGGTTGTGTGTAATCTTCTTGAGCTAATATCTGAACCTCTACACTAGTTATATACTGGATCATAAATCTAGTATGTTACTGAAGCATGTGTTATTAAATCATTAAACTAAATATCTTATTAGAGTTTAATTCAAAAATATTTTTTTTATTTTATATATCTTTTCATTAAGTTCTATTTTTAAGATTTGTATAGTTAGTATGTATCAGTAGAACCTACATTTTTCGATCTTATTCAAACCAATTCAAAAATTTCTGATCACAATAAGAGTTCTTATGATTATAAAAAAGGATTTCGCTACTGATGCTATGTGGAAATTAAAATTCCACAATGATTTCATATTATGTTCTAAATGTTCTATACAATACTTTTAAAACCCTCAACTAATCTATGGGGAAAATTTTTTTTAACAAATTCGATTAAAATTTCAATCAATGGTTTGTTTACCCCATATTGATCTTTCTGACATAACCTAATATATGACCAAATCTGCATTGAGTAAGATAAATGTAAGACAAATATTCCAAACTATATACTACACTATTAAATCAAGTAAAATTTATCAAAATCAATTCAATATTCCGCCTCAGAAAGCAGAATAGTATATTTCATTACGAGTGGCATTTTGTGTAACTCGCTCAAGTTTCATGTGCAAGGCGAAGCCAAACACAGGAACACAAATTTCACGTGCGAGGCGAAGTCGAGCATGTGAGAGCTTAACAATAATTGGAGCAAGTGGCGGAAATTTTCTCAAACTAAAGTTAACGTTTGTATTTCTTGTTTATATTTTTTAGATTTAATTTAATTTGTTTATTGTTGACAAGTAAAACTTTGTATATAAAATACATAAGTCAGACTGGCATGAAAGAAGTAAATGTAAATTGTATTTTTTTTTTTTTTGACTGATAATTGTATTTGTTGTATTATATGCAATTGTAATGTACTGTATTAAGTTTGGGAAAATAAAAATTATTATTAAGATTATTATTAAATTTATTTTCGGACGAGTTATGAACTTGTAGTGATAATTATGATAATTTATGTTTGAAGTTATCATACTATCCATCAAGACGCAAAATTAGCGTATTTCTATTTCTGTTTACATTTGAATAGTTAAAAATTAAAAACAGCTAATTTAAATTACATACATTAAGGGTAAAGAAACACTACGGCCTGTAGTGGGCAAATACAGAACTGCTTGAGAGAGAGGGAAAATCAGTTGGTCTTTTTCCCCTTACTCTAAATTACAGCTTAAGAAAAAGTTATTTTCTTTAATATTAGCTGCAATCGAAAATAACTACTTTCTATATGGAGTGGTAAAAAATAATGTTGTTCCAAGTAAAAGAAGTGCATCGTCAACTCCAACAATTAACTTTGTTCGTGACTTACTACAGTGGACTGCAAACCTCAACAAAATATTTGATTGAACAAGATATTTGAAACAAACAGCAAACTTATTGTGAAAATGCATGTTTAATGGTAAATTTTGAATGATTTATAAATTTTTATCTACCCTCTATAGATCATAATTATTCTCTATCAACCAATACAATAAGTGTAACCAACCAATGATAAGTGTAAATATTCGTTAATATTTCTTTACATAATAGAAACATGTGTTTTCCTTTTAAAAACATATAGGTTTTATGAATAAACCCCTAAAAAGTATCATAAACTTCACCAGTCCATATTTAAAGTTATACATATAATTTACTACTTAGCAAATATGTATTACCTATGCTTATTAGATCATATTTTTTTGTTTCCGGGATAATGGTAACTTTATTCTAAACGAATATAAAAACCGTATCTTTGCTTTAAAAAGTCTAATACTATTTAAGAAAAGTGAATATTTTTGCCTCATCGAACCAACAGAGTATAAAGCCAAACAAAAGAAGAAGAAGAAGAAGTTTAAATCAAGATAAACCCATGGGTCACGTAGCTAATATCATGCCTGACCGAGCCAAACACGTGGTTTACCGAGCGCATCCGACCAGCTAAACTCTCTTATCGGACGTGATGGTGTTTTAAAGTAGACTAAGGACTTACGACATTTTGTTAAAATGGATATAAATTTCTCTATTTAAAAATTTCGTGGCTTTTGACAACAGAGAAAAAATTGTATTTACGTTGATTTAAATCCTTGGGAAACATTTGTGATATGTATTAGTTGTTGTTGGCGATGGAATAAAAATAATTATTAATACTAGGGAAGGGAATATAATATTAAGAAAATATTAAATAACCACAAATTAGTTTAATCATAACTCAAGCATACTGTGGTAAATAGGTGTTTATCGTAATATGTATTGGAAATAATAACGTAATTTTACTTAAGACAACTTTTTCATTTATAGTTTTTAAGTAATTTAAATTAGTAATGTTGTTGACTACTTTAAAATTATTTTACCATTTATAGCAAAATATAATTGGTAGGGATTTTTTTTTCATTTTGATAAAAAAGTCCAGTAAAAAAACATGATTGCCAAATATATATTTGCTAAATTTGTTTTTCATGTAGGCGTTTCTTTGTAGTGTGATATTTATAGTTAATATTAATAACAAAGCTTTTCTTTGGACTTAAAATCTAGTATTATAAATATTGAATACAGAATACCAAAATATACAATTTTACACTTTCCCAAATAAACTATTAGTAGAGTACACATATTCAACCAAATCTGACCGAGAATTCTAAAATAAACTTACCATAACTGTCTTGTAAGATAAAAAAATAAACATCCCTAAAATAAATCAACTTGGTAGATACATAAGTCATTTATTTATTTATAATTAATCACAAATAATCGAGTAGAACATTCTTAAAACTTTATTTGCCTCGTAATTTAATTTCAACAGATGTTAATTGTTTTTCTAAATATTATATTAAATTTAGTATAAAAAAATAGTAGGCCTAAGTTCTCATTTTAAATCTAATTTTTTAAGGGTTACCCAAATTATATCACATACCTAAATGTACTTTTAAAATTTTACTCCACAATATAAGAAGAATTTGTTTATATTATGCAAGAATGCAATTTAACCGGGCTATATACTGGGGTTTGTTTGTCACCCTCCCCCCCCCCCAACCACCATCAGGCTGTGGTCAAAGTCTGGCCTTGAATAAACACATTTGTGGGCGGGTTTCATTATTCCAAACTGGTAAACAATATTGTTTATGCATTAGCAATGCATTTAATTGTTTGTAGTCATATATGAAGAGATTCAATTATAAAGCCATTTGTCGATTAACTGTTACAATCATTTATGTGGAAATGTTATTTTTTAATGCTTTTAATATTACCAATCTTTTTACTATAATTTAAACTCTAAAATAACCATAACTATCTACATAGTAGTTTGGTTTACGATATTTTATCTGAAACATCGATGCAAACTCTTGAATAAGGTGAACGTTGGTGGTTCGTTGTTTTAAGACAAATATGCCTGAAATGTTAGTTGAAAAATAAAATATTCTGCGTAAAATACTTTTTTATGACTTATAAAAAGCAGGTTTTTGCTATATAATACTTCGTTAAATAGCTAACGAATTAATCGTGTTCGTAAAAAAACAAACGTAATAGTTCACACCGTTAAAATTATGTGGTATTCACCATATCCAATATCCTATATTAATTGAAGTTAATGGAAAGAGAATTTTATGAATTAAGTTCTAAGTCATAATTAAGATCCTTTTCGTTGCCTAACAAGTTATGATAGTTTAGTTTTGAGAGAAATATATTTTATAGAAGTTAATTTAATAACTAATAATGAAGTTATAATTTAATTTAAAGGCATACAAATGTAAAGACATAAACACTTTGATGGCCTTTGTCAATAACAAACAAACATAAAATTAGTATTTTATGTAGTATTTGTTTATTTTAAATGTTCAATCATTTCAAAATTGTATATAAACTTCCAAACCTTTTGGATCCAAACCATTTATTATTAACACTCCCTAGTAATATTTTATTTCTTTTAAAATATATATCATGATTCTAAGTAAACTAAAAGCATTACAACAATTTTGGGTGGAAACCTGAATAACGAACTAAATAACTCCATTCATTAATCTATTATTTTTTATGTTTTGCACAACACAGTATATTTACATTATGAGCCACTTTGATTCTATTCCTTCACAATAATCTCCTCTTACAAGCTAGTTATATAGAATATAAACAAACCAATTTCAATTTTATGAATTATGTATCGTATTTATGCATAGTAAATAAAGTAGCCATTATTTTTCTGACATGGAAAAATAATCATATATAACCGTTAGGCCTATTCGTAAAAGCAATTAATGTGACCTTAGTCTTAAACGATGGCATTGTAATATAAATTAAACCTTAAGTCTAAGTTTAATGACCAACCTTAGAGGTACCCAACAGCACCATAAACATACACACTTGTAAGCATTATGATTATTAATACGAATTTGCGGTATTCGATAGGTTATGCACGGTTCATTATGATGTTGAAGCACCTCATGCAAATCATTACGATACATTGAAATGTTTATTTCATACTTTTAAATGTAAAGGTAAAATATTGGTTACAACTGATTTTCTGTTTTAAAACACCTGTTTACTACAGTGTAAAAATACTATTTTATCAACTAATGTTGTAATAAACAAAGTCAATCCTTATTGCAGGTTTGAAATTATTTAACATTTAAAGACTGCAAATCCCAAAATACTATTAACATGTTTTAATTTTTCAAAACAAATGCTTGAAAATATCAACCTATTTGCAAATAATAAACCATTGTGTTTTTCTAATTTTAATCTAAAATTAAGATATCCTACCAAACTATTTGTGTATTGACATAGTCAAAAGTGCTTCTTAAATACAAAAATGACGTCACGCTCATAAGGCGTAGAATGTTCTTTTACTATCCTACTCTATCTCTAGTATTCTTAACGATCTCGTATGATTCTCTCTCAATGTCCCCAAACCCCGGACTACCACTACCACTACAGCTACACCCCCACCCCTACTCGTGGGGCTACGCCCCGCCGGCTCCCGGATTACCTGGAGCTGGTATCCTCTACCGGCGACACTCGCGGATGCTGGGCGGCTGGACCGAGGGCGACTGATGGAAGCGATGGGCGCGAGAACGCAGGCGCTAGTGGGGCAGTCAATAACTGAAGTGTTGAGGATCTCCGCTAGATGTCTCTCGTCGCACGCTACGTGGAGGGCACCTGAATGGGACTTGAGGGTCAGGCGACTTCGCGTTATAGTAATCATGAAATCCGACTTCAAAATTCAAAACACTAATATATTTTTCAATATTATATTTTTGGACTCAAAATATATTTAAGTCCAAAAATAAAATATTCAAAAATATATTAGTGTTTTAAATTTTAAATTTAGAAGAATTAATAAGCCAATATTTAAGCTCATCTGTTCAAGTTATGACATACACGGTCTTAATTAACACCATAAAAAACAATTACGCTATTTTAAGTAGATCCTGCCTTATTTCTGTTTGTATTTCAGGGTGACTGTATTTATTTACCTTAAACTGTTTAAAAAATACAGAAAACTATGTTACTAGAAGCAAAATAATGTCACTAAGGTAGTAAAATATAATCTAGTGTTTTGTTTCTTGCATCATAAATGAGTACAACAATATTAAATCTCTATGTGGGTATTTTAAGCACAAGAAATATTTTCTTATTAACTATAGGTTTCTCTTCTTGTGAAAAAGAATAGCTAGTTTGTGATTAATGTTATTTGTGTTTAATGATTTTTTAATATATTTTACTGTATGACAACTATTTATATTGACAACAATTTTTAGAGAGTATTAGCTGAAAGTAAACAATAAATTAGGTTTTTTAAGTATAAATATCTAAAAAAAACATTGTATGAATATAAATTGTAATCTAAATATATATGCCTATAGTGCTGCAGTATAATCTTCTACTTGTTTTTCTTTCTACAAAAAATCATTCAAGATGTCTAGCAATGAAACCGGGACACAATCAAAACATCAAAGATAATGCGAACACACACCTTTGATTCTCATAATAATAGGCATTTCTGCATTAATTACATATCGTTTTAGTGGCTTCTCAAATTTAATAAAAATAACGAGAAAAGTTCGTATAAATATCAGAAAAGGTATTTTGAACCCACTGGGTTTTATTAGGTTGATGTTTTCTCCAAATACATTTTACGATAGTAGTGTGTTTTGGTTACTTCTGCGCCGGAAGTCGTGCCATCTGCCCGAGCAGCTGCTCGAGCAGCTGGCGCCAGCTGCTATGTCACATAGCTTCCGGTGGGGGTTAGAGGGTATATATGAGATGCTGTAGTTATATTTTATGCCATATAGGTTGGGGTGGAGATGGCGATAGTGTTGGCGTTAGGGTGAAGTGAATTTGCGCATAAAATTAAAAGTTAGTTCAAAATTGAAATTCGTCGGTGTTAACGAAACTCTAACAGTTGAACAAAAATTAAGAGTTAGTTTAAAATTGAAATTCAAACTTATAATTGGGATCTGGAAAATATGTCAAGGTCATCCAGAGTAAGTTTTAAAAAATTCTATCCAACTATCACTAGAAATAGTTTTAAGTTGAAGTAGTTGGTGATAGCGGGATAATTGATTCGTGCCATGGGAGAGGTGTTTATCGTATGAAAGTTGGCGATCGAATGAGAAACGCCGCCTAGGGAGAGGGCTTATAAAACGGCAACCTCCCCCCACCACCCCTTCCCCCACTCCTTTAGACCAATAACCGGTTGCCGACACTATGTGGTAAAACTGAACCAGACATGGCGGCCGCCATGGATAATTCTAACCTCAAACCTTAGTTTTGCATTGGTGAGCATGCGCCATCCCTACTCCTTTACCTTTCTTTTATATTTTTAAAACCGAACAGATGTCCGGGCAAGTGTTGGGGGCAGAGATGTTGAAATATTGGGGTGGAGATGGCGATAGCGTTGGTGGTCGGTTGAACTGAATTTGCGAACAAGGTAACTAGGGTTGAACTAAAAGTGCACATAAATTAAAAGTTAGTTGAAAACTGAAATTTGAAGGTGTTAACAAAACTCTTAATAGTTGAACAAAATTAAAAGTTAGTTTAAAACTGAAATTCAAATTTATAAATGGGATCTGGAAAGTATGTCAAGGTCATCCAGAGTAAGTTTTATAAAAGCCTACCCAACTACCACCAGAAATAGTTCAAAGTTGAACTAGTTGGTGATAGTGGGATAGGCTGAAGTAAATTTTGAATTTTATTTGTGAACATATAATTAATGTGCAACAGCAGAGTTTAAACAAGTTGAACTTTTGTGATGAACTACAGAGTTGTAAATGCAAACACCAACGACGATGAGAAGGTAAACGCAGAGTCCCCAGATGATGTATTTAAAAAGCTTGAACAAACGTAACATTTCGAGTTGGTTTTCCCGTTCCATTTCCAATCGTTTAATTTCCAATTTCAATTTATCCTCTTCTATTCTAGTTATGAAGGGAACTTCATCCATCATATCCATCATGATTTTGTAGTGTTTGAAATTTTAAAACAAGTGATGTTGATAGTTCAAAAGTTGAAGACGGAATGAGAAGTGAAAGCGAGAAATGTTAGTTAAATAAAGAAGTGGTGGGGGGAACGAAGAATTACAAAGAAGTGGTGGGGGAAATATTTTGCTGTTCATTATTACCATCAGTAGTGTCAGATGGTGCAGGAGTTAGATTTAGTAAACTGTCTTCGTTCGAACTTTCAATCTTATCACAAATAGGACAATCGTATGTTATTTCCAAATTCATTTTGATGGTTGTAAAATTATCTACAAGTTCTTGTAAAATATTAAAAATGTCTTGTAACTCTTCTTTAGAGTTTATTTCAAAACTAGAATTCATTCGGGCCAATGGAGAGTTGTTCATTATTGGAGAGTCGGTGATGGAATGAGGATCGGCGCATAGGGAGGGGGCTTATATAATGGTGACCTTGAGCAGGCGTCTAGGGAGGGGGGCTGTCTAGGGAGGGGGTTTTTATATAGGGAACCTTGAGCTTATGATTGAATAAAACGTTTAGTTCTTCTTCTCCATCTTTTAATTCAATTATTTGAACTGAAGTAGTTGTTTCATCTTCTTCACTTGATGAAGAAAACAATTCACCAGGATTTAAATATTGAACTACAATTCTGAACCATCTTATAGGATATTCGTCAATGACAGAAAGTAAGTTTTGAAACAATTCTTCCATCTCCTCCCTGTCAGTTATTATATGTTCAAATTTGATAAATTTGTTTTCCATGTTGTTAGTTAGTGTTGTAAGTGGAATGATTTAATATTATATAAAAATTAGAACTAGTGGTGGGGGAAATCTCAAGGTCATCCAAATGAAGTTTTAAAAAAGAGTGTAAAACTGAAATTACACATTTGATGGTTCTACAGGATCGGAATACCAATCTGACCTGTATTTACATCTTTTTATCATATGTGTACAAAAATCATCTTGATGAGAATTGGTGCGTTGACAATGAGCAAGATCGAGAGGGTGAAATTTGAAACATCTTTGAGGACAACATGTATGAAAATATCTTGATTTGTAAAGTTTTAAAGTTCGCAATTCTGGTGGCGGTAGTTGTTTTGTTTTGCATTTGCAGTAACAAGATCCGAAGAATTCGCATTTAGTACAAGCTAACCCATCCACCATCATTGGCCCTAAATCTGTACATTGTTGTTCACAACAGTAACGAGGTTTGTACTTGTATTTTTGCTCTTCCATGTTGATGCTGCGGAGTCCAGTGAAAGAATAAGAGTGTATAGTGTTAAATAGCGAGTTTTATGTACTGTGAAAAGTGGTGGGGGTAATTTCAAGGTCATCCAAATGGAGTTTTAAAAAATTATACCTTACAAGTGTAAGGATTATTAAAATTTAGGAAGTTTGTTTCTCTTTGTTTTCTTCAGACTTTTTATCTCTCTCAGCTTTAGCCATAGCAACTAGTTCTTCTATTGATAGTGGATGTACTTCAGGGAATTTTAAAATTAATTTAGCTTGGTATCCTTCTTTAGCTAATACATCTATATCTTTAGTCATTTGTTCAACAGTGTTGTAATCTTTTCCATAGATTTTTCCATCAAGTTGAATCATCATTCTGTACAACATTTTTTTAAATAGGTCTTGTCGTGGTGAGAGCTAAGAAGCGAATGATTATTTATACAAGTATTACATCCTTTTTATTAACTCACATTGATCACGTGATTCTTTAGTTGTAGTTTTGTCTGTCAAAAGTTATTCAACATTGGTAATACTTTTGGAACTTGATGTTATGTTGACCAGTTGGCGATGAAGAAGTTGTAGGTTGTGTAGAAATAAATATTTCATCATCGCAATATTTTGTTTTAGTGAACATTCTTGTATTAGTAGCACTAACATCAACAGTTAAGTGATAACCACCGGTAAGTAAAACTCGCATTTCGTTGGTTAAATCTTCGAGTTGTTCAAAAGTTGTTATGGTGTTAGTATCGTAAGATGCACACTTGACCTTTAGGGACATGTTGCAGTTTTATATTCAGGGATTAAGAGCGAGATGTGTACGGTATGAAAGGTAGCAGTAGACTGATGAATTTTGCAAGTACATTTCCCCTTTTATAATTATACAAAATTGGGTCAAGGTCATCCTGTGGAATTTTTAAAAAAAGCAACATATTGTAATGTACAAAGACATTACAATATGTTGCTTTTTTATTTTTATTTTTTTTGTTTTATATCATATTTATTGAAAAAACAAATACAAAGAAATATTTACAATGTTATGTACAAATTAATCAGTAGTAGGTGTTACATGAATTGTAAGTTCAGTAGAGTTGTTTCCACTGGGTCCATGTGATACCAAATAGAGTGCGCCGGGTTGAATTATACGAAGATCTTCATTTTGAAGTAGTTGTACGAAGCGCTTTGGTAAGAAGATCTGAAATTTTGCTTCATCACCAATTGTATAAGGTGCCTCGCTCAAAGTGCAATTTATAGCATCACCTACTGAAGTTTCCATTTTCTTAATAGTATGAATGATGTAGTGTTTTTCTTCTTTTAGTTCAGAACATTTCTTTGTAGGTAGAATTGATGATTTAGAATGAGCGTTGAACTGATCAACTAAACTTTGAAGTAAGTTCTGTGATGCCATATTAATGTTGTTGTTAATCTTCTTGTTAATAAGAATGTCCGTCGGAGATGTTGTCTCTTCGGAGGTTTGAGTAATACTCATGCTGTGTCATGGTAGCGCTCTCACTTTTATAATCGACACTACCCCCACCACTGACACTACCCCCACCAGTTTGTTGAAGGAAATTATTCAAGCGGTAGGCATTCTTTAAAGCGCACTGCGACCTTCGATGTTTAAAACTTTTTGATGAAATACAAAGTTCGTTGAAGTAGCATTGGAAATCTTTATCAATTATTGCATTAATCACTTCGTTGCTTGTAAATGATTGTATCCAATTTGCTTTTTCCAATCCCCTTGTGTAGATAATTTTAAACTCTTTGCAATAATGATTCATAATGTGCGGCATCATGTTATAATTAATGAAACCTTCATCCCATCTTAAGTTGTGAAAATGTTTGTTCAACCATTTGTTTGTAACTTTCGCTTTAGTTGTTAGTCTATTAAATGGTACTGGAGGTTTGAACAAATAATGATAAACTACTGATGTGTTCATGTCCAAGATTACTAATTCTTTAATAATAAAATTACCATCATTTCCTCGGAAAGCTTGAAATTCAATTATACCTCTTTTAACTTCCATTATATGTGGCGCATTAGAAAACGAAACCCGTTTATTCATGATGAAGTCTTACTAACAACTGACTTAAAAATTGAATGAGCCGATGTTTATAACAGACAGGATTGTTCTTCTTCTTTCACTTCTTGTGCCACTTCATCAATATTAAAATTGGTGTGATAGTTGTTTAATTGTCTCCACATTTCAACTTCTTGAGGTATTCTATTAAAGATTGAAGTATCCACGGGACCGTATAAAATTGGAACAAAAGGTTTTTTGTCCAATGTATCAATTAGATAGTCTTTAATTATTGCACTTGAAAATATTAGTTGTTTCAAATATCTGGTGACGGGACCGGTAGTACAACTTAAAGTGTAAAATTCTTCTTTAGTGAAATATAATTTAACATTATGTGTAGTTAAATCTCTGAAGCGAACAATTTGTCCTCCACGATGTTTTACTATATCAACTTCAATATTTGATTCCAATAAACTTAATCTTGTTCTTCTTCCAAATGTGTTGTTACTTAAATAGCACTCCAAAAGATGTAAATGTTTCATGAGAGATTCCCAAGTAGTTTCACTGAAAGTAACCATTTTGTTTCAATGATTTAAAATAACAATTGGTGAATAATCCATTGATTTTAAAATTCCAACTGATATACTTTTTGTCATGCATGAAGAAATTGGGTAGATAATCCGAAGAAATACTTCTGTTAAAATATTGGTTGTAATGTTAACTTCAACCTTCTTCCTTTTTACTTCTTTTTCAGCTTTTTCTTCTTCTCTCTTCTTATGTTTGTTGAATTTTAGGAACTCGTCCATTTCTCGTTCAACTTGTTTTTCTATATCTGAACTATTATCATCCATTAGAGGTGTATTTTCTTCTCCGTTAGTAGAATTCATCTTGCCAATGATGTTTCCCATACGAAGGTTGAAGATAGAATGAAGTTTCTACTAATTATTTTCTCGCTTTTATATTTTTCGTAAAATCCTTGAAATTTATACAATTACATAATTGTTTGTTTTCAACTTGTCTTTCACAAATGAAATTCTAACCTCAAAAATTAAAGCAGATAATTCTAACCTCAAAAATTTGCAGTTGTTGTACAATTCTTCTTAAAGTACATTCTTCACAATTCCGGTCAGCGGTGTGTAAGTAACTATTTTATCATGTAGAATTAGACAGTATGCCGAAGTTCCATCCGCTACTGGTTCTTCAAATTCCATTTCAATTTTTATATCCACACTTGATGATTTTACCGATTCATTTTGTTTTGAACAATCGATTACAATTATTGGAGCCTTGGAATAATACTGGTCAGGTGATAATAGTGGTGTATTAGTCTTTCCATAATATGATGATTGAAATCTTGCATACATATCGTATAAAATGGAAAAACGTTTTTTGCTGAACATGACATTCAAATTGTCATAGGGAAAGAATTGAGAGTTTAGAAAAACTTTACAATTCTTTATTTTACAGTGATCAAATTGACCAGCATTTGCAGTGATAACATCTTTTCGCTTAGTTTGAAAACCGAGTATTATGTACCTTGCTCGTTCCAAGTAAGTTGATGTCTTGACGGTCCATGTTTGTCGTTCTGTCTGAGGTAGTGTAGGGTATTCATGAAATTCCCAACTTCGGAATGGCATCACAATATCACGGTCAGATTTCAACTTTCTCAATAATAGGATTCTATGTTCATCAGCCAATCTTACATGAGGTACTCTCCAAACAACTTTATCCAACTGTAGTTGCCATTCCAGTTTATCTTCCGTAGTTGCAGGGTCTGCAAGTATCAAGTCCTTATTAGTTGAAGATCTGAGTAATACTAATTCTTGTTTGACATTTATTATTACCCGTTTGTAATCTTCAGCGAATCCCAAAAGCAATCGTAAAGGTACATGAAAATCAAAGTGACCGTTGGAAGCTGGTGTTATAGTGTCTTTATCGGGGGCAACCCATCCGGCAGTGACTATTGAATTCTTCTCATGCGGTGTTAATGATGTTAATCCTTTCAATGTAGTTGTTAAACCAACCTTTTTTGTTGAATCAACCGTTACCCCTGATATTTCATATCTTATTTCATCAAAAAGATATGCCATCGGGTTATTTATAAAAGGAACTGTTGAAGCAGTTTTTCCATCCAATTTTAATACCCGTCCTTCGATGTACAAGTAACTTTCACACGGTAAAGTGTAAATATCTTGTTGTTGAATGGGGATCCTTATTTCATCGTTATTGTTTAATTTTGATGAAGTGTAAGGGTTGTGCGTGTGATATTCCTTCTCCCATAGTGTTTCGTCGAACGTTGGTCCTTGAGATATATCCAGGATATCCATCGCTGTTAAGTTTCAATCCAATCTTCTGTAGAAAACGAATGTTTTCCGATGTTAACTCTTCCAATGTCGAGGAGCTACTGAGCTCCCGACTCTTCCATTGTGGTTTAAATGATAATCCCATGTTGACTTTTATGTTGCTGCTCTGATGTGTATCCGTATAGTAATTGTTTCTCCTCTAAAGTCAACACTATGACCGTCTTGATCCAATATGTTCAGTACGATGTCTGAAATGAAACTGGTGTTTAACGGTAGGTATATCAAGTTTTGTGGCTTCTCAACAATTTTAAAACCGGGAGCCACTGTTGGATAAAATGTATGTAAAATATGTTGATTAACTCCATCTCTATACGATCCGTGTATAATGTTGCACGTGACATCAATACTATTTACTTTCAATATTGTTACAGTTGAATCACCTGAATGAGTAGTTCCAGGAGTTAAGATTTTCTTTTTTGTATCTGTAAATCCAAGTAAACTGCCAATCGACTGTTCCAAGCTGACATCAATATAATATTTCGAAGTTATTTCTGCTTTTAAAGTATTATTGTTTCCTTTAACGGTGATATTGTCTTCTCCGAGTTGTTTCTGTAATAATTGGTTTATGTCATCAATTTCATATTCTCCAGTAGGAAATGTAATTATTTTCAATTCTGAGTATTTTCCTGCAGCATCCTTAGTTTCATAATAATGTAGTAAATTGTTTTTTCCTTCTGTAACATTAGGAATTGAATTGTAGGTAGTCAAATCAAGTAATGCCGCTTCCCATAATCTTTCCTTGGATAGACGCAATGCTGGGAAAAGCGTACTTTTCAATGTGGATGAATTTCCACTCAGTGACACTGTATACGATGACATCTTAAAGCTGACTGACACTCTTCGCTAGAAACTCCAAACATAAATGCCCACATATTTCAGTATTGTTAGGTTGTTCTCTTTTGTAATTGTAAAAAATGTTTTTGGAGTTTCGAAAATAATGTTGCAGTTCTTTTGGCGGTGGTAGATTGCCAAAACTGTCAAAGTAGTAAATGGTTTGTCCGAGTTTTTTATAGCATACCCAATGAGTGCCTGGACCATAGGTGGAATCCAAATTTACTATTCCAGTTTCATTTTTCCATATTTTAGTTGGTAATGCATCTTTCATAAAAACTCCTCGAAAGAATGGTATTTTCAAACATTTCACATAATCATTTAACTGATGATTTGTTAAGGCTTTATTTGGAATTATCAATTGACTCTTCTTATTTAGTACACACGGTATGGTCTTAGGTATAAACCTGCTCCGTTTTTTACCATTTGCCAAACAGAAGTCTTCTTTACATTTGCCTTATGAGTTCTACGACGTCCTTTTTTAATGTTTCCACCTCTTTTGGGAGCGCCTTTCTTTGCAGGTCTTCCTCTGCGACGTTTTCCACCACCTAACTTTGCTTTCGTCTTCATGGCTGTAGTTACTGCCCAAGCCGATGCTTTTTCTGCAATACTTGCGTCACTTGATTTTACTCTTTGCCAAGCTTTTTCCGCTAGAATTTTATCTGCTATTGATCTATTTGTTGAATCTTTATACTTTGAATATGCTATATCGTGTTCCTTGCAAGCTTGATCTAATTTATTAATTCCAGGATCTCCTCTTGCTAAACGCTTTGCCAACTTAGTTCCAGGTCCACAATATTGATAACCTCCGGGCAGATGTAATTCGTATGGTAAAGCGTCTATCGTTCGATTTACAACAGCACCAACTGGAATCCGTCTAAGCAGGGATAATGCAGCTGATGTTATACCACGTCCTCTCTTGCCGCTGTCTTGACGATGACTGAGCGATACGGTCTTCATTATGTTGTCTTATATAACTGGCGTGTTTACTCCACGAGATACTTTACACAAATGAATAACTTGTGCAAAATCTTTTATATTTAAAGACTTAGTTATTCAAATTAATTATATACTGATTTATAATTCTATTTTTAATCCAAGCTTCTCGTTCATCGGGTTGAATCATCACATGACTCGTTGTACTAGCTATATGATTGTGGGTATCAATAAGTAAATTGCCCACTATTCTTATTAAACAATCTAAATTTACAGCATCTTTTGGATGTTGAGGATCATGTAATTGCATAATACGTTTATCATTACATGTGTAAGCTGTTGAATCACTTTTTGATGTTTTTATGACTTGTCCAATAGTAGCAGCATCATTTGAATCTTCACCTGGTAAAATATTAATTATTTTCTTCATCTTTGCATCATATTGGGTCCCAAAGTGTTTATCCCAAGTTATTGTTTGTTTCATTGTAACACAATCATTTTCTTCGTAACCAGGATAAATATCTTTTATTCTTCTATTACGACCATTGTATGTACCTAATGTACCACCACTCGCAATTAATGTTTGCACCATTAGAGGTACATCTGTATCTTTTATACCAAATCTTCCATTTGTTATTGTTTTATGTCCTGCATCCCATTCATCATTATTTCCTTGCATTAAATTAAACTTTTCATTTCCATGTATAAATTTATCTCCCCGCTTTAACACGGCATCTTCATGTTTTACAAAATTGGATGTTTCCTTTTTTAATTCTTTAGATAATTGTTCCATAGTAACAGCATCTTTTGGTTGAGAACCGAACTTTACATTTGACAACACTTTTCCATGACAATCGATTTCATCACCATCTTGTAAAATACAGTTGTCCTTGATGTATTTTAGGTTTACAGCATCACCGTCTTCCTTTGGGTATCCAATGTCATTTATAATAAATTTATAAAAAGAAAATCCATGTTCAGTTTTTTCCGGTATTATAGAATGTAAATATTCTTTATTAACTGAATCTTTATCATTTTTGGGATTTCCCACGTTGGTTATTCTATAATTTCCAGCATCATAAGTTTGTCCATCTTTTAAGTTATTACCCCATTGCAATTTTAAAGTATTTGAAAGTTCAGATGATAAGTACTCTTTAGTAATTGCATCAGAACCTTCAGTTGGTTTACCAACATTAATTATTCTATGTGATTTAACATCGTAAGTATTCTTATGTAATTTCAATGATGTTGAAGTAGCTTCTTTTACTGTCTTCAAATTTGCTCCATCAGTATCTTCTTCTGGATCTTTAACTAGTTTTAAACGTTTATTACTTATGCTATAGTCACCTTCAGGTGTTTGCGGTAATCCACTTCTTTTTCTGTCTTCTCCAACTTGCACTCCTAACGCGGAGTACCGTCCGAACTTGTCGACGCTCATGTTAGAACTGATACGTCTTACGCTTGCAACTCTTTTATATCCGCGGACAATTATACAACTATACCACGATTCCTAAGTTCATCAACTAGAGCCACCCATTCATTATTCAAACCCGTATGACCGGCTTTCATGGCTTCATGCAATAGTCTCATTCGGTCAACCAATTTATTGATGTCGTTGTAGTAAATCACATTTGTATTGTATAGATTTTTCATCAATCCTTTACCAGAGGTTGAAGTATCTCCTTTACTCTTTTTACCATGTTGTTCAAGAAGTGATAAATCCATAAGTGATAAAGATTTTCTTTTCAGTGGTTGTCTCACCGCTGGTGCAGTACGTAATGTTGGCAATTTTCGTGGAGGAAACAACTTTTTTATAACGATGTTATATTTTGTTGCACGTGAACGATTAATCATTGCATCCTTTGAGTAGTTTCTTTTATGAGCGTTAGTATTTTGTAGAATCTCCTTAAAAACACTTAAATCTTTGGATGAATATCTTAGTGGTATGTTTTTAAAAATTAATTCATATAATCCTTTTGTTCCTTTATATCTATGCTCACCAATAATGATGTAATCGTCTTGTGTTATTTCAAGCTTTGAATCGCCGATCTTCAATTCATTCCCATCAATTCTTGCTCCGTATACATGTGATCTACTCAAATTTGGGTTTGATTTCATGTCATGTAGCATTTTCATTATATATTTTCTTCCAAGAGGTCCATGTTGTAATATATCGCTACTTAATTGAGTTAAATTTGGAATAGATTGTTCTGCTTCTGGTATTGGCTGTTCTTCTTCCTTTTCAACAATTGGTTCTTCTTCTTCTTTTGTTTCTTCTTGCTCACTAGCACTTGTATATGAATCATCATCTTCTTCTTTTTTTAATGCTTGTACTTCTTGTTTAGAAACTGGTAGTAAAACATCTCCTTCATAACGAGGTTTACCAATAGTTTCTGATATCTGTTTTAAAGGTTCCGTAATAGGTTTAAATGTAGTCTCTAGAAATTCTTCTCTTTCACTTAAACCCATCCTCAATGCACGATTCTTCATCCTAATAGAATCACTGAGTGATTTTATTTCTTTTAATAGATTTTCTTGATTCACCATGTTTACACTGTGAAGTTCAACGTGTAACTAGATGTAGCATCGGTAGTTCAACGCATAAATACAAATTTATCCAACCCTATACGATATCTACCATTTTTAATATCTTCTTCCTTCATAATAACGAGAAAGCTATATTTCTCATTCCATGCTTTGCCACACATCTCTTTAAATTTTTCAAATGGTATATCCGCATTTACATGATCATTATATATATGCTTTAAATTTGTTTCATCTTGCTTGAAGATGATCAACATATTTGCATTGTCTCTTATAAGTTGTTTTGGAATTTTACTGTATGTTTGACCAATGTAAATGCTATCAATATTATGATGTCTTCCCATAGCAAAATAATTCCTTATTGTGTCATGATTTTCACAAGAAACATCGTCAAATATAAAAATAGAAAATGGTTTTGCTTCATTTGGTTGCATAATTGTTTCACTGGCATTAAACTTGTAAAAATTCACTTCAGGTACACTTGCAAGTACTTTATCCAATAATTGATATTTTGGTTGTTGCAATGATTTTGAAAAAATGTATATATTATTAAAACGCAATCCTTTAGGATTAGTTATAAGGTTAAAAACAACATTAGTTTTTCCACAATTTGAAGGACCAGTTATTAGACATCTTATCGTATTTGGTAGTAATTCACCATGTTTTCCATGATTTAACTTATCATTGTCAACTGTCAATTCATCAATGTTATTGATATTAAATCGGTCTTTTTGTTGTACAATCTCCATCTTGTATAAAGGTTAAACACACAATGAGCTATTAAACAACTATACTAAGTCTTTTGAAGGAATCCAAGAGTCTTCACTTTTATCAAACCCTAACCACCGGACTTTAACCATATCCTTTTTCCTTTGTAAAATCTTCTCGACAAGATATACATCGCCGACTGTTGATTTCAACAATTCATGTCCGTAAAATCCACCTTGAAGTAATTCACCCTTGTTATCCTTTAATAAATAGGTTTCAGGTATAGTTGGTTGCACTTTATAAATTGTAAATACTTCATTAGTCCAATTTGGTAGATATCTTTTACTAAATACACCTTTGTATTTGCTTATACGAACTTTATCGTTGACCTTGAACTTCTTTGGTTGCAATTTTTCCAATTTCGGTGTTGTATTATTTTTAATGCGTTGTAATACAATTTTGGCATTAGCACTATTTACCTGGATAGGTTTCATTCCAATGGTACGATGATATTTGTTGTTATACTCTTTTATAAGTTGTGGTAATATGTCATACCACACGTATGATCCTCTTTTTGAAAATTGTTTATACATCGCACCTTTTAATGTTCTATTGAATCTTTCAATTATTGAAGCTTTAACTTCAGAATTTGTAGAATAATGATTTATTTGATATTTCTTCATCAAAGCTCCAAAGTCTTTATTAAAATATTCTTTTCCATCATCGGTCTGTAGATGTTTAATTTTAAATTTATTTCTTTGTATTGTGGTTTCCATAGCTTTTGTAACACTTTTACCAGTCTTATCCTTCATTGGTAAAGCGTCAGCTATTTTAGTAAAACAGTCTATAATTGTTAAAATATATTTAAATCCTTTATTTAATTTACTGTGCGGTATCATTTCAATGAGATCAGCTTGATAAAGATCATTCATTCCTTTAATGATTGTACTTCTTCTTGGATATCTTCTTCTTGCTGGTTTATGTAGTTCATTTACAATCTTGTCCTTCACACTTTCCATCTTCAGATGTTGCTTGTACACTGCATGTAAAAATACTGATCCATAGAATAGTTTATTCTCATTTATATAGTTTGAATATAGGTCAAGGCCATTTCATATTAGTGTAAAAAAGAGGGAACATGGCATTGGGCTTGTCATGTCCCCTCTTCTTTACGGAAAGGAAAAAGGAAGAAGGTAGAGGACGAAGAATAGGTTTACTGGTCGATAGGGTTTAGAGAGTAGTGGCTGAATGGTAAAGTATTAATTTTATCTTCTAAAATATGGCGCTTGTCATCTTTGTAGCTTAATGCCCACTTTGTTTGTTTGACACTAAAAAGTTGATGATTATAACTTCTAATAGTGTTGAACGTTGCAGTTGTTTCAACATTTTCAAACAAACATCTTTTATAATGTTCAAACTGTACGTTCTTCTTCAGGAAAGAAGTTTTTATTCCTTTGGCCTTCTTCGTGACTTGATGTTCGTTCCTCTCGTTTATGTACAGTTGAAATGAATACAGTTTGGACATTAATGCTACAATTTCCATCATCGGCACACCATTTGTTTCATCTTTAAATTTTCCCAATACTTTCTTATTTCTGTCATAGTCGTAATTTGGATGATCCTTAGGATAATCGGAAAAGTCGAAATCATCTTTATATATAAAGGTGCGTAGATCTTCATACATATCATTTGTTTTAATCCAGTAAATTAGTGCATCCGTGTCCATATATGCAATACCAATGTTCTCTCTTCCATAATAGTTAACCATCTTCTTATAATGAAACTCGTACATATGTGTTTTTGGAATATCCAAGATTGACATTCCAAGATACAAAGGACGATCCATTGTAACTGACTTCTTGTTCATGGAAATAACAACTAGATTTTCATTAATAATTATAGATGAACCAAAGTTTGGTTGTTGCACCAATTTCTGTAATTTTACTGGATCAGTTACCAATTTGATATCCTTATGTTTCCTTTTGTTTTCCAAAGTCTTGCCAAATATTGCGTTATTCATTAATTTGAAAAAATCTTTTTGAAAACTTGATGTAGCGGTGGCTCTTCTTCTTGTGTTGTTGTCGATGTAAGGTTTTAACCAACAAGATTGAGAAAATTGTAGTACTCGATTAATTTTTGTAATTCTTAATCCTAAGTCTAAAGCTTGTTGTATCATCCAGTAGTGTCCAACATATCGAGACTTGTCGGTTAAAGTCATCATTAATTTTGGCCATCTTCCAGTAGGGGAAATTTCAGTCTTCGGAAGAAGTGGTAAATCATAATGTTGATCATGAAGATGTTCAGGATATTCAAAATTAACATCAAAAATGTAACCAGTTTCACCATGCTTCGGTATAT
This sequence comes from Neoaliturus tenellus, assembly GCA_030545055.2. Lineage (NCBI taxonomy): Eukaryota > Metazoa > Arthropoda > Insecta > Hemiptera > Cicadellidae > Neoaliturus > Neoaliturus tenellus. The sequence goes on along the minus strand of CM061537.1, from coordinate 56,539,464 downwards.
CCATTATGTTTCCAATCGATTCTGGATCTATCCATTTAAAATTATCATATGGAAGGGGATTCGACATTGCCCATCCGTATAAGTTATTTGCATCAAAATAACCCAGGAATGTTGTTGGTTTTGATACATCATAATCGGGCAGATACTTGTTGTTCGCCTTGAAATGTCGTGTAACGCTTTGCGTCAATCCCCCTCGAACTCCTGACTCTAACATCATAACCATATCTATATCAGTAAGAAGTTGTATTTTACAATTTGTTTCTTTCAACATAGCTTGCCATGCTAATCCAGGTGAAGTGTACGAATGAAGAGGGTCCAATCCATATGCCGCAAAACATGTATTTCTAAATTCTTCCATTATATCACATAGTAAAGTTACATCCAATTTAACATAAAAATCTGAATATTCTCCCAATGTTCTAAATCCTAAATCGTTCCATACTTTACATGCATGATCATAGTCCTCTTGAGATATGTCCATGTCATAAAGTTTACTTTTGAATTCTTCTTTAGCCGGAAGTGATGTTTCATTAAATCTTTCTTAACTGTCTATGTAATCATATGGAAACACACCTTTCCGAAGTACCAAATCCAGTTTGTCGTTATTTACAATCTTCTTTGTTTCGATGAAATCTTGTTTCCTTAAATTTTCTGAAAGTTTGGACAAACTCGACGGCATAAATCTGTAGGAGTCCAAGAATCTTAGTTTTATGTTTCCAACTTCTTTGGAAAAACTTATAAACTTCTCTGAAGTTTCAGCTAACACATCGATTTTACCATCGTCTCTTCCTAGTTCAGGTATTATAAAATGAGCATCGTACCCACTGAGGTTATGCAGAACCACAGGAATAAATAGTGGTAAACGATAGCTCAAGTTGCATTTATTACAAGCAGCACCCCTGTAATAACCTGTGAGGTGATCGTGATCTTTAACTTTATAATTCTCAATAGTAAAATCATTTTTGCATAAGAAACATAGAGTTGCATTTTCATGTTGAATTTCTTCTTCTTCCTCCATCGGTTTCATTGGTACAATATTTGTATATAATCTTTGTGCATTTCCAGCTATTGAATATAAGTGATCAAGAAATATTTTTTCTACATTTTTACCACGATATACTAGAGGTTCTGAAGTTAATCCATATCTGTTTAAATGTTCTTCTGATAATGTTGATTTAACCATTAAACAAAAACTATTTGGTTTGTGCATTTGATATTTGACACTTTTTCTAGCTTCACAATTTTCATCTTCTATAGGAATTAGTGTTGATTCAAAGTCCGCATATACAACTATAGGGATACGGTATTGATGATGAACCTTTTCAAATTTAACGAATGCTCTGTTTTCCGCAGGTAAATTAATCTTTGCTTCATAATTATTGTTACATAGTCTTTTGTGCTCTTGTAACCATTCTCTTCCTTCTCTTCCTTCTCGTTGAAAATTAAAACATCTCTTGCAAATTATCTTTTTATTTCTATTTTTTGAAAGTTGCTTTTTAACAAGACGATCAAATTGCTTTATGTACACATAGTGAGACACATCTCCTCGCGTTAGTAGTAGTAAATCCGTATGATCTGGTAGCTCTTCTTTTGCAATACGTAAAGGATACACTTTGTTTGAACTATCTAATGCAAAAACATTGATAGACGTACCGGGATTTTTCTTCTCAAATTTTGATATATCTTTCAGTGATACAGGATAAGTGATTCCTTGAAAATTGTATCTAAATCTTTGATTTTCATATTCTTGGTCAGGTCTATTCACATGATGTGGTACAAATTTAGTTGTCATTGCATAACGAAAACATTCATTGTCTTCATTTTTAACATTAATACAAGATTTTGTATCTTCAATTCTTTTTGGCAGAGGAATGTAACTTGATCCCATTAGTCCATATCCATGTTTGTGAACTCTTATATCTAATACTTCAATACTTGTAAGACTCCATCCGGATCCTCTTCCTTCGTGTTCCTGAATTTTTGTTAATATTTCTTCTATACAGTTCTCTACTATTGAATCAATGTTTGAACTTTCCATAATGGTTCGGTTTTTTGTTATGAATCCTCTTGGTGATAATTCTTCTTGTACATTTATAAACATAGCTTTTAGTAGTAAACCAAATTTAAGAAAGTTCAATCTTTTTAATTCTTCTTTTAAAGTTTTACTTACAATTGGTTTTGCTTCTCTAATAAATTCTTCTAGCTTCAAGTTTTTATTTTGAATCTTATGATGCATTACTACTTTACCAGGTAATGCAAATACTTGTAGATTTGGTAAAGTAGTTGAAGATGTTGCTGTTATTTCATATTGTTCTTCTTGTTCTTCTTGTTGTTCTTGTTGTTCTTGTTGTTCTTGTTTTTCTTCTGGGTTGTTGTGAATTAGTTCTTTATGACAGTCTAATAGAATTTCATCGTGAAACGATTCCGAACATTTATCGCAACGATACATGTTGAGATGTTTACTCTTCGAAATTTCACCAAGAAATGAAATGGGCTCTCACGTTCCTCCTATTATAATGGTTCCCCCACCACTATTTCATCCTCTTCACTATCCTAGGAAATCAAACATTTTCAACAAAATATTAACCTTCTACAAACTAATTGTTCATTCGTGTTCTTTATTCCCATTGGAGTTTTAGTATATACTTCTTTATATTCAAACTTTAACAAACTTTCTTTTAACATCTGTTAGGACAGATGTTAAAACAACAAATGTTGGAGTGGAAATGGCTAGAGCACAGGCACTTGGTTGAACTAAATTTGCGCATAAATTAACTAGAGTTGAACTGAAAATTCGCATAAATTAAAAGTTAGTTCAAAACTAAAATTCGACAGTGTTAAAAAACTCTAACAGTTGAATAAAAATAAACATTAGTTCAAAACTGAAATTCAACAGTGTTGACCAAATTCTAACAGTCAAACAAATAGGTCAAGGTAATCCAATTTAACGCGAGAACGAGGAATAGAGCACTAAGTGGCATGTTAGTCCATTACCACAAAGTGATCTATTCCTCGCTCTCTATTCTACATCTACTTTTTTCAGTTTACTTATTTATATTAAAATGTTCAAATTTTACTATGTAGAATGTCCATTCTTTCTCTTCAACTCTTCGATTGTTTTTAGCAATTGTAACAAATATTCGTTAGTTTTCACCAAAGTCTTTAGTTTGCTACATCCAATTTCAATGGAAGGTATTATAAGTTGTAATTTTATAAGTTCAATCTTTTCTTTCTTGCGAATTTCTTTCTTTATTATATTATTCCTTATTTTTGCTGAAGATTTAAACTCCATGTTGTTTCTGCTAAAGCCACAATAATAATAAAAGTCTCTTGAAACAACCTGCATTTATACACATTCCCCCACCACTTTATAATCCCCACTCCTTTCCCCTTCTTCTTTATATGTGGAAGGAAGTATTATAATTAGATTCCTAATATTTCTTTTCCTTCTTCACTACGTGGGGGAAGGGTAATTTGTTATTACACTAGTTGTGCAAGAAAATAGCCGCCAGTGTCCACACCTTGTTCGTAGCACTCCATCATAGATTGTGCCCACTGCAACATGCGGTCTCTGTCATTTGGTGTGACAAGGAAAGAATGACTATCACCATACAATATAAAAGAGTCAATTCGTACATAACATCCTGAGTCCAACCATTTATTAGCTTCAGCCATAAACTTTTCTATTGTATCAAATGGAAATTATGGATCAATTGCTATGACTTTACGTTCTTCACTAAGTTCAACAGTATAATCATCATCGTCCTCATCATCTTCACTTTCACTGTCGTTACTTAAAGTGTCTTCAGATTGTTCAAAAACATCAGAAATTTCAGAAAAATTAAAATTTTCATTCAGATGAGGAGGCATTTTGAAGCAAGAAATATTGTAAACAGCAGAGACGAAACGACAAGAGCGGCGTATAGAAGAAAAATGAAGGGGTGACCAACGCTCGCTCCGCTTTTATAATAGTATGCAAATGAGGGGTAGGTGCTGACCATGACCAGTCATCGACCCAAAGGAGTGGGGGAAGTACTTTTCTTACTACTTGGATGGAAGTAGGTTAGTAGGTCACGAGACTTAGAGTGTTAAAAAATAATGGGGGAGAAACACAACGCTATAACGCGTTGTGTTTCTCCCCCAGTATTTTTTTAAGCAATAATTTGGAAAAAGCTATGTGAATTTACTTGCTACGCCTCCACCTTGTAATACCATCCAGTTTGTGTCTGAGGAGATAGTCTTTAGAGTCTAACTCATAAACGGATTTCTCTTTGCGCAAGGATTCAATCACTTTAATATTATATCTTACGCCGTTACAAGTTGCCAAAATGTGTTCGTTGTCAATAACACTTTCAAAAAAATAGACACAACCTCTCTTAAGCCTATTCACACCAATAATTTTGGATTGGTATTCAACAGTGGGGGTTTCTGTCACTTGTAGTTCAGAAATGTGTTTTACGACATGTACACGGCAAAAACTTTCGTTTTTTACACATTTCCTCCCACAAGGTGATCCTTTCTTAATTCCCCTAGTAAGCATTTCAGGGCAAGTAGTGGGACGGCTAAATGCCCTACGACGCTGTTCTTGTAATAATTGAAATTGCTCTGAAGGAGCGGGTTTAGGAGTAGGTTTAGGAGTAAGTTTAGGAGCTGGTTTAGAAGCTGGTTTAGGAGCTGATTTAGGAGATGATTTAGTAGCAGGTTGAGAGGATTCAGTTTTGTGATAGGTATGATCTTCAGGTGTACTAAGTGGTGGGGTAGGAGGCAATGGTGATAGTGGGATAATGGGTGTGCTAAGACGATGAACAATGGTTTCAACGGAAGGGGTATTAGGATGGTGGTGAACTGGCTTCTGCGGTGGCGGCATAGTAGTTGATGGTGGTGCGGAGTCCTTTGAAGGCGAAGGCGGTGAAAAAATACTACGAAGTCTAGAAGTGTTAGTTGGCGGAAGAATAGCTCCAGAAGTTGAAGGTTGAGATGCAAGTCGATTCTTGTAGCAATCAGGAAGGTTTTTGAGGCGAAGAGTTTTCTTAGGTGCAGGAACAGCCGTAGTAGAAATAGAAGTCGAAGTAGAAGTTAAAGTAGAAGTTGTAGTTGGCAGAGATAACATGGTTGTGGCTCCAAGTTCGCAGCGTAACGTCTGGAATCAGAATGAAATGTTAGCCGCAGTCGGTGCGTCTTTTATAACAATATGCAAATAAGAGGGGTAGCAGCTGGCCGAGACTGATTATTGACCTGGGAGGTGGGGGAAAAGGGGAAAGAGAAGGTATTTATTTAAAATAATTCGCATAACTTTTGACTAAAATAAGATAACCAAATTCTTCTTTTACCAAAATGTTTGTCTTACATAGACCTTTTCAATGATGTATCGCTTGTCCAAATCCGTCAATCCGTTATCAAGTTATAGCCATTTTAATTTTTCAGGTCATGACCGGTCGTTCACCCGTAGTGGGGGAAGGAGTGGGGGTAGGAGTGGGGGAAGGGGAGGGGGGGGGAATCGACTCCATTTTTTCGGGGGGGGAGGGGGGGAGGGGGGGGGAATAGACTCCATTTTTTCGGGGGGGGGAAGGGGGGGGGGTCATTGACCCTTCCGAAAGTGGGTCAAGGTCATTCAAGATTTATAATGATCCAAGGTGATGGGAACAGTAATACTGTTCCCACCACCCTGTTTGCCTAGCGGTTCCCACTCCCAACCCACTAGTTACGTTCTGCAAGGGAGGTCCCTGGGCCGTCCGCATCAAAGCGTAACGTCCCGTCCGCATCAAAGCGTAACCATTAATTTCAGGGAAACTGGAACAGCAGGGAGGCCCTGGTCCGTCCGCATCAAAGCGTAACGTCCCGTCCGCATCAAAGCGTAACCATTAATTTCAGGGAAACTGGAACAGCTAATGCAGAAACGCAACTCTAACACCCACCCAAACTAATCCCACCCATCATATTCCTAAACAAAATGCAAAAAACCTAGTCCGCAATTTGCGGATGTCCCACCCCTTCTAAGTGAAGTTCAACTGAACTTCTGAATTTACAGTTAATCTACCCCCTAACATCTAGCTGAAAGGCAAAACAACAACATAAATTATTAATATCAACACTTAAAACTAACAACACATCATTATTAAAAACCAAATAATTCAACACAACCAAATACCATCATTATTCTTAAAATTAATACACCTTAATGCTAAACCCAACTTATAACTAACATCGCAATGCGCAAATTATTTCTTAAATTAAATACAACTTACAACTAAACACACACACACACACATACCACATTGCATTAAAAAACGCAACGTAGTATAAGAAGTTCAAATATATATAGGCCTACTATATATTTGAAACCTCTTGCTGAGTCGCCAACAACCTTTCGCTATGAAAGTTTGTTGGCGACTGAAGCAAAGATATAGCTCCTATCGCTCCTCGGGTTTTCAAGGAGTGGGGGAAGTTGTTTCACTCCAGTACAGTGTTCAATCCAGTCCAATTCACAGCGGTGTAAAAGGAAGGTAAAGGAGTGGGAAGCGGCGCATGCGCAACAACACAAAACCAAGGTTTGAGGTTAGAATTATCCATGTGCAGTAGCGCTAAAGTGAGTAATACAGGACTAGGCGCATGCGCATAGCATAGACTCATTCCTATCCGGAGAACTCGTTGCATGCGCAGCAGGTTTGAGGTTAGAATTATCCATGGCAGCTGCCATATTTAGTCTGGTTTCACCACATAAAGTCAACAACCGGTGGTGACCGGCCATTGACCTGGAGGAGTGGGGGAAGGAGTGGGGGAAGGGGGAAGGGGGGGGCTCCATTTTTTCGGGGGGGGGAGGGGGGGGGCTCCATTTTTTCGGGGGGGGGGATGTCATTGACCTTTCCGGTCGGTCATTGACCCCAAGGAGTAGGGATAGACACAGAACCCTACTTCTCTTACTACTCAGGTGAAAGTCGGTCAACCAGTCATTTGCTTGCCATCTGCCGCCATCTGGCTGGAGTTATTGCCTCTATAAAGGTGGGTAGTTTATCGCGCTACAAACATTCATTGCCTCGCATCCGCTCGGTCATCATCTCTCGTTAGTTTTATGTTATGACTACTTCACTTACTAGGTTTGAGGTTAGAATTATCCATGGAATAGCCTTCGTAAATTCTAACCTATAAAATTACTACTCTGGCTTTCTGTTTCAATTTCTTTTACACTTCATTTTATATCTCAGTCTTCTTTTAACTTCTGAACTTAACACATCGGTTATGATGACTGCACAATGTTTAAAATTAAAGCTTTTGCGAACGCAACACATATTACAAAGTACTTCTAAACCTTCAATTTCAAAGTGTAGAACTAATTTAAATAGAGTTAGGAAGAAGTACAGTTTTAACCCATTATACTCTTCAAAGACTTCGCAGGTTAATGTTGATGATAGTGTTATTTACAACATTTTGCATTCTATGTTACAATTCAACAACTTTGAACTTGTTACACCTATCGACTGTGTTCAACAAGTTTTTTTATTTTACCCCTACTATTCCTCATATAAGCGCTGTCACCACAATTCCTACTTCATGCTCCTCTATTCTCTTCAGCTGAGCTAAGATTTGAGGTTAGAATTATCCATGGCGGCCGCCATGTCTAGTTCAGTTTTACCACATAGTGTCGGCAACCGGTTATTGGTCTAAAGGAGTGGGGGAAGGGGTGGTGGGGGGAGGTTGCCGTTTTATAAGCCCTCTCCCTAGGCGGCGTTTCTCATTCGATCGCCAACTTTCATACGATAAACACCTCTCCCATGGCACGAATCAATTATCCCGCTATCACCAACTACTTCAACTTAAAACTATTTCTAGTGATAGTTGGATAGAATTTTTTAAAACTTACTCTGGATGACCTTGACATATTTTCCAGATCCCAATTATAAGTTTGAATTTCAATTTTAAACTAACTCTTAATTTTTGTTCAACTGTTAGAGTTTCGTTAACACCGACGAATTTCAATTTTGAACTAACTTTTAATTTTATGCGCAAATTCACTTCACCCTAACGCCAACACTATCGCCATCTCCACCCCAACCTATATGGCATAAAATATAACTACAGCATCTCATATATACCCTCTAACCCCCACCGGAAGCTATGTGACATAGCAGCTGGCGCCAGCTGCTCGAGCAGCTGCTCGGGCAGATGGCACGACTTCCGGCGCAGAAGTAACCAAAACACACTACTTACGATATTACCATGTATAAAATTTATGAACAATACTGTAATTCGGTAACTTATAAAACTTTTGCTATCATACATTTCAATGCATCGGTTACTATTTTTAAATATTTTTAGTGAATTAGTAGTGGGGAATGGGGGCTTTTGGAACAGTTCAAGGTCACCTGAGGGATGACGTCATCGATGACGTTATCGAGGTCAATGACCTCATCGATGACGTCATCGATTGCATCATCGATGACGTCATCACCAATGACGTCACATCCATGACGTCACACCCATGACGTCACAGAAATGACGTGCTGATGACGTCATCACCCCTTACGTCACCAAGATGACGTCATCGATGTCACAAAAGGTCAAGGTCACGCTGAAACCTAAAATTTTTCGACACTTTTGCTGTTTCTCGCACTACGCTCCGAGTTTCAGTCACGGTTACCATGACCATGACGACTTGGAGCGAATTTGCGATGAGAAACAGCAAAAGTGCTGAGGAAACTTGAAGTTTGCAACGTGACTCTGCCTAAACCGTCATGTGACACCGCTCGGGTGACCTTGAACTGACCCAGAAGCCCCCATTCGACCATTACTGCAACCGCGATGCGTACCCTACGACAGACACCGAGCGACTGACTGTCCGGCCCCGCGCACTCTAGGTATATGGGAAGTGGTGGGGGAACTGTGATGACCTTGGGAAACTTGAAAATGTCAAGCCGGGTAGCACCGTTTTGGTGCTACCTTAAAGTTACATGTTAAAGTGTGATGACCTTGAGTGAAAACACAGAAATACTACAAGTCGATCCCGTCCCAGAGTTAAAGTGTGGTGACCTTGAGTCAAAAACACAGAAATACTACAAGTCGATCCCGCCCCAGAGTTAAAGTGTGATGACCTTGAGTGAAAACACAGAAATACTACAAGTCGATCCCGTCCCAGAGTTAAAGTGTGGTGACCTTGAGTCAAAACACAGAAATACTACAAGTCGATCCCGTCTCAGAGTTAAAGTGTGATGACCTTGAGTCAAAACACTGAAATACTATAAGTTGAAACCATCCCAGAGTTAAAGTGTGATGACCTTGAGTCAAAACACAGAAATACTACAAGTTGATGTCGTTCCAGAGTAGAAGTGTGGCGACCTTGAACTACCCCAAATTGTCAGGAATTGGAGTAGCAACAGCGATGTGCACCCTACGACGGACACCAAGCGACTGACTGTCTGGCTCTGCGCACTCTAGGTATATGGAAAGTGGAGGGGGAAATCTCAAGGTCATCCAAATTGGGTTTTAGGTTAAGAAACTCTAAACCCCATGCTCCTCTTCTTCCCTTTCCACCTCATTTGTAGGATATATGGTTGACAACGGTAAATGTGACAAATACTCCGGTGATTGTTGACCTCCACTGTGATCTGATTCTTGATCGTCTTGCTGCATTATAACTTCAGACCAATCATAATCTAAAGTGACCTTGAGCTTTATTCCCGGGTTGTCGAGGAGAATAGACTTCATCCAATCGCAGATGGTTTCTAAATAATGCACGTCGTCGATTGTCAATTTCCAACTTGTAGTGGGTACATCTTCGGTGGAAGACACGTCATCGCAAGCAGGTGTGTCCACCATGGTTGTTGGAGGAGGAATGATGCTTGTTGCAGCGAGCAATGCTGGTATAACAGAGTGGTGGGGGAAATTTCAAGGTCATCCAAATGGAGTTTTAAAAAAAGGAAACTTTTCTATTTATTTATAACATAACCACTTAAAACTAAAAGAATTGGGATCAACAGTACGTTCAATCATCATATTCGTTATATTCTTCATGTTTCTCAGTTTTCACCTCCGCCTGGATAGTACCTCCACTCCTTAGCTCCTTTTCGGCTTCTTCTAGTTGCTGGGTAATCGCCATCTGACATTGAAGTTCAAAATCATCACGCGGCACAGATCCGCAAATATCCATCTGAGCCAACCAGAGCCGCCTGAGGTTTTTTTCCTTTTCCTCGACAGCTTCGACGGCTGAATGTAATTCTTCTTCTGTAATAGAGGAGTCCCACAATTGTTGATCATCGGTTTTGTTGACAACCTCCTTCTTGGACTCCATAGCGCTATCTGGCCAAAACTCGACTGTGAGACAGCCGGACGGAGTGGGGGAGCAGGACCTTATTTTCCCGGAATTGTGATGTGTCATGTATATTGACAGTCAAGTGGTGGGGGAAGTTTCAAGGTCATTCAAATTGTGTTTTAAAAAATCCTATCTTCTTACTGAGCATATATGTCAGTAACAAGATAGGTGTTTTTTTTCTCTTTTACATCTTTAATATAATAAAGAAATAAACATATTCTACAATGGTAAGAAGAAGGAAGACAACTACTAGTCAGCTGAAATAATCCAAAGTCTGGCTCGCTTCAGTCTTCATGGACGCCGGTGATGAAGCCGCTGGAGAAGAGTAATGTTCAGACTCTTCTTTTGGGTGTCGGAGATTGCGTATATTGCAAGCGTAGTTTTGCACATTTATACGGTAGCCTCGCGCCACCATCAGCTGCAACTCCTTGTACAAGTCGTTCAACTCCTGCTGAGTCTTAATGGTTACCTCCTCGTAACTAGCACAACTTACATTGAGAGACATCTTGATGTTGTACGGTTGACCGTCGGAGTTGAAATGAAGCTAAGGCACAGCGCTTGGGGGTACTATGAAAAAGTGGTGGGGGTGTTTGCGTCGAAGCAGGTTTGACCTTTAGCTTGGTGGTGGGGGTAACTGTGAAAGCAAAGGTCAAAGGTCAAGGTCACCCGCGAAGTTTAAAAAAAAATGCAACATATCAATATGTGACAAACTTCACATATTGATATGTTGCATTTTTTTTTTTTGCCTTTTGTATTTTTTTCTTTTATGGTTTATTTATTTATAAAACATTACAATAACATATGTACAACAGTAAAACTTAAATCTAACACTGCTGCTTGTCGGCGATGTGGATGGTCAACTCGGTGGAATTGCTACCCGTGCAACCGTGGGAAACCAGGTAGAGACAGCCGGGTTGGATGGAGCGCAGATCCTCGTTCTGGAGGAGATGGACGAATCGTTTCGGCAGGTAGACTTGGAACTTGGGCTCATCCCCCGGAGTGAACGGTGCCTCGCTAAGACTGCAGCAGATGGCCTCTCCAACTGTAGTCTCCATCTTCTTCATTGCGTGGATAATGTAGTGCTTCTCATCTTTAAGTTCGGAACACTTCTTGACAGGTAGTATGGTAGATTTGGAGTGAGCATTGAACTGCTCAACCAAAGTTTGCATGAACTGGTGAGATGCCATGGTTGAGTTAAAGATTGTCTTCTTCGTCTTCTTGCTGGGAGATGTTGTCGTCTCGGAATCTCGAGTAATACTCATGCCAGGTCCCGGTCTGCTCCTCACTTATATAACCCCCGTCACCCCCACCACTCCCCACTTCCCCACTTTGAAGGTAAGATGCGAGTTTATAGGCGTTTTTTAAAGCGCAATGTCTATCTTTTTCATGTTCTGGACTTTTAGTACAAATACAAACATTTTCCATCGTATACTTGTAGTTTTTATCCAAGTCCACATCATTAACCGGAACATTAGTAAATTCTTCGATCCATCTCTTCTTTTCCAGTCCTTTTGTATAAATATTGGTAAACCTGTTTGAAAACTGATGCATGATGTGATACAAGTCTGTGTAACTTGCAAAACCATCATACCAATCGATATGATGGAAATATTTTGAAATCCACCTGTTGGTAGTAGCGGCTTTGCTAGTTAATGATGAATAAGAACATGGTGGTTTGAACAAAAATGTATATGGAACACTTGTATTGATGTCGAAAAACACAAGTTCTTTTATGATAAATCTATCGTCATTACCCCGAAACGCTTGGAACTCAATTATACCAGGTTTGGACTTTACTTGTTCTTCTTCCTTGTCCATTGCGAAGGCCACTCGTCTGCTCATGACGAAGTCCAAAGATCAACTGATTTCCACACCACGGTAGGTACTGCTTTTATACCAGGCCGTACAGTTGTTGGCGCGTTGGTGTATATTTAACGTGGGCACCGTCCCCAATAGGCTTAACCCCACAAAATGTTGGTTATTGTTTTAGAAACTAACCATTGTCATTTAAGTTTCCATCTTTATATTTTCCTTGTTTTCGTTTTCATCACTAACACTTGATTCTTCTCCTCCATCTTCCTTTTCTTCCTGTTTTACTGATTTCTTATGTAGTTGAGCGTACTTTTCCAATTGTCTCCACATTTGTACTTCATGAGGAACCCTATTGAATATAGAAGTATCCACAGGCCCGTACAATATAGGTGCGTCCGGTTGTTTGTCCAAAGTGTCTTCCAGATAATCTTTAATAATTGAACTTGAAAACACCAGTTGTCTCAAGTATCTTGTTATTGGTTCAGTTGCACAAGTTAGAATAAAAAACTCTTCTCGATTAAGTTGAATCTTGTTATCATGTCTTGTTGTGTCTCTAAACCGCAACTGATGATCACCACGATGTTTAACAATATCGATTTCCACATTTGAATCCAAAAGGCCTACTCTTGTCTTTCTTCCAAACATGTTACTACTTAAATAGCATTCTAGCAGATGCAAGTGTTTCATAAACGATTCCCAAGCAGTGTCCGTAAACAAAATCATTTTGGGTCCATGAGTTAAAATTACAGTAGGTGAATAATCCGTCGATTTCATAACACCGATTAAAACACTTTTGTCCAAACTTGATGAAATTGGATAAAATATTCGCAAGAATACCTCACTCAATATGTTAGGAGAAATATTATCTTCAATATCCCTTTTCTTCTTCTGTGCATTCTTTCTTCTTTTACCTTTTTCCTCAACATTATTACTAGCGTGGAGTTGTCCGCAAGCGTTGTGTTCATCTCCTTCCGGTTGACCTTGAAGATCTAAAAAGTCGGATATCTCCTTCTCAATATCTACTACATTTTCTGGTGTACCACTAGGAGAAGCCATATTGAATAAGATGCTACCCATACAACAACAGGCAACAAACTGATGAGGAGCAACCTGAACGCTCTGCTTTTATACTCGCGGAATGCATTGGAATGTAACAAAACCGGTTTTTTACAATACATTTTTAACAATTCCAGTTAAAGGTGTGTATGTTACGATTTTATCATGTAGAATTAAACAGTATGCAGTTGTATTAGCCGGTATAGCCGCGTTGAATTCCATTTCTATTTTTATATCCACACTTGATGATTTTACCGATTCATTTTGTTTAGAACAATCGATTACAACTATAGGGAAACCATCTAAGTATTTTTCTGGTGATAGTAAAGGTGCATTTGTTTTACCGTAATATGAACTTTGGAATCTTGCATACATATCGTACAATATGCTGTACTTTTTATTAGCGAATGACACGTTTAAATTATCGTATGGAAAAAATTGTGAATTTAAATAAACTTTAATATTTTTTAAGTTACAATGATCAAATTGGCCTGCATGTTTGGTGATGGTGTCTCTTCTGCCTGTTTGTAAACCAAATATAATATACCTGGCTCGTTCCACATAATTAGATGTTTTAACAGTCCAAGTGTGACGATCCGTAGTTGGCAAGCTGGGATGTTCATGAAATTCCCAACTTCTAAAAGGAATTACAATATCACGATCAGCCTTTAACTTTCTTAATAGTAGCATTCTATGCTCGTCAGCTAATTTAACATGCGGAACTCTCCATACAATTTTGTCTAATGTTAATTTCCATTCTAAAGTTGCATCTGTTGTACCGTCTGGAGCTTTAATAATGTCTTTATCGTTTGAAGATCTCAACAAAACTAATTCTTGTTTAACGTTTAATATTATTTTCCTATAATCTTCAGCAAAACCAAGCAACAAACGTAACGGAATATGAAAATCAAAATTTCCATTTGTATCTGGAGTAATTGTGTCTTTTGCAGGTAAAACCCATCCTGCAGGTTGTATTAAATTGGTTTCATTAGGTGATATAGATGTTAATCCCTTTAAAGTTGTTGCAATACCTACTTTTTTAGTGGAATCAACTGTTACACCTGATATTTCATATCTAATTTCATCAAACAGGAAAGCCATGGGATTATTTATAAATGGAACTGTTGTACCAGTAGTAGTACCGTCCTTTTTAGTAACCTTTCCTTCAATATACAAGTAACTTTCACATGGTAGTGTGTAAATGTCTTGATTTTGTATGGGAATACGAATTTCATCGTTATTGTTTAATTTTGATGAAGTGTAAGGGTTGTGGGTGTGATATTCTTTTTCCCATAGGGTTTCGTCGAATGTTGGACCCTGAGCTATATCCAGTATATCCATAATCGGTTAATTTTAATCCAATTCTCTCTAAGAAACTAATGTTCTCGCGTGTTAACTCCTCCACAGCTGAAGAGCTACTAATGCGGTTTCCCGTAGGTTGTTCGCTTTTAAATGTTAAACCCATGGTTTTGTATTAAAGTGTCGATTTTAAATGTAGTCTAACCGTAATAGGCTCTTCTCGGAAATCTATCAAGTTACCGTCTTGATCCAATACGTTCAACACGATGTCTGAAATGAAAGTGGTGTTCAACGGTAGATATACTAGGTTTTGTGGCTTTTCAACAATTTTAAATCCAGGCGGTACACTGGGGTAAAAAGTATGTATTATATGAGTATTTGCTCCATCTCTGTAAGCTCCTTGTATAATGTTACAAGTTATGTCTATACTATTGACTTTTAATATTGTTACAGTTTGTTTACCGGAATGTGTTTTATTTGGTTCTAAAATTGCTCCATCTTTGGGAAATCCTAATAAATCACCAATTGAGTTTGGCTTAGTGAAATCTATATAATATTTTGAAGTAAGCTCAGCTTTCATTGTATTGTTATTAACTTTTAGCGATATATTGTCTTTTCCCATTTTATTTTGCAAAAATTCATTAATATGATCAATTTCATAAGAACCTGTGGGTAAACTGCACTCTTCTAAGTCTGTAAACTTACCACTGGCATCTTTTCCTTTATAATAATGCAATAAGTTATTTTTACCTTCCGTAACATTGGGAATAGAGTTGTAAGTTGTAAAATCTAACAGTGCTGCCTCCCAAAATCTTCCTTTTTGCAAGCGTAACGCTGGAAAAAGGATACTTCGTAAAGTGGACGATTTTCCTGTTAATGATACCGTATAGGAAGACATCTCAATAGTGACTGATACTTTTAGCTAGGAATTCCAAACATAAATGGCCGCATATTGAAGTATTATCAGGTTGTTCTCTTTTATAGTTGTAATATATGTTTTTAGCAGATTTAAAGTAATGTTCAAGTTCTTTAGGTGGTGGCAAATTTCCAAAACTATCAAAATAATATACATTGCTATTCAGTTTCTTATAACACACCCAATGGGTGCCGGACCCTTCAGTATTATCCAAATTTACGATTCCAGTCTCATTTTTCCATATTTTCTTTGGTAAACTGTCCTTCATGAATACTCCGCGAAAAAATGGTATTTTTAAACAGGAAATATATCTGAATAATTCAACATTAGTCAACGCTTTATGTGGTATAACTAATTGATTTCTTTTATTTAATATGCACGATACGGTCTTAGGTATAGACCTGCCCCGTTTTTTACCATTGACCATATTGTTGGTTTTTTATTATTTTTCTTCGTAGAACGTCTTTTTAGTCTAATATTACCACCATGTTTCTTCATGGTTGATCCTTTTTTATTCCTACCCCTCCTTTTTCCACCTCCTACCGCTGTTTTAGCCTTCATACCTGCTGTTACCGCTAAAGCTGCTGCTTTTTCCGCAATACTAGCGTCACTAGACTTTACTCGTTGCCAAGCTATATTTGCTAGCTTTTTATCAGCGATTGACCTATTTTTTGAATCGGTAAATGTGGAATATGCGATATCGTGTTCTTTACAAGCCTGATCTAACTTATTTATGCCTGGATCACCTCTTTCCAGTCGTTTTTGCAATTTAGTTCCTGGTCCGCAATACTGATAACCTCCCGGTATGTGAAATTCGTATGGTAAAGCGTCTATTGTTCTGTTTATGATAGATCCTACTGGAATACGATTTAAAGCTTTACTTAACAGAGAAACCGCTGTGGACGTGATACCGCCTCCTTTCCGTATAGTGTCTCGATATGGACTGGTGTAATGAAACGCCATGATTGTCTTTTATATTCGAAAAGCGTAACCCATGTGTTACCTCTATGACAGGTTGCACATAAATGATGTAATATATGGTGTTATTTAATTAAATATCAAAAGTACCCCAATCTGATGATCTAAACTTTTGTGTGTTATGATTAAAACAATATTTATAAAGAATTTCTTGTTTAATCCATGTATTTCTCATTTTTTCGTCAATAGGTTTATGTTGTCCTGCTACAATATAATTATGCATATCAAATAATAAATTATCTATTACTTTAACAAGAAAATTAACAGTTACAGCGTTATCGGCATAATCAGGGTCTGCAACATTTGTTAATCGTTTGTTATCACAATTCCACCATTTTTTCCAGTTGGCTCTAATTGTATTATCTGTTCATAAGTAACAGCATTACCAGGCTTTTCACCAATACCTAAATTTGTCAATAACTTTCCTTTACCATCCCAAACATAATTGTTTTCTTCAAGTAAAGTAAACTTTTTATTTCCTTGTACAAATACATCTCCTTGACGTGTTACTACTTGGTTTTGTTTCACAAAACCGGAGGTTTCTTGTTTTAAAGTTTCCTTCATTTGACCCACTGTTGCACCATCTGATGGTGCAAAACCATCTTTTACATTCGCTAAACAATTACCAAGACAGTCAATAACTCCTACATCACGTGTAATACAATGATCTTTGATGTATTTTAAATTTACAGCATCATTTTCATTTTTTGGATAACCTATATCGTTAATAACAAATTTATAAAAAGAAAAACCATCTTTTGTCTTTTCAGGTATTATAGAATGTAAATAGCGTCTATTTATGCTGTCTTTTTCATCTACAGGGTCTGCTACGTTGGATATACGCCGATTTTCAGCATTATACGTTTTTCCATTGAATTTTAACGTATTTTTTAATTCTGATGATAAATAACCTTTGTTTATTGCATCAGCGTTTTGATTTGGCTTACCAACATTGACAATTCTATGATTACCTGCGTCATATGTGTTTTTCTGTAGTCTTAATGTTGGTGATATCTTTTCTTTTAATATTTTTAAATTTATTGCATCGTTTTCATCTGTGGGATCTTTTATGTTTTTTAACCTTTTATTAGTTATATCATAATCCCCATCAGGTGTTTGTGGTAAACCAGCACCTCTTTTTAAATTATTTGCGTAATATAACCCATCCGAGGAGTAACGTCCGAACTTGTCGACACTCATGGTGCAACTGAATAGTAATCTAGGGAGTAACGCATTTTTTGTGAGATTACCCCACGGTTTCGGAGTTCATCCACTAAAGCCACCCATTCGTTTTCCAATCCAGTATGACCCGCTTCTTTAGCTTCATGTATTAGTTTCATTCTATCCACCAATTTATTGATATTATTGTAATAAATCACATTTGTGTTATATAGTTTCTTCATTAAACCTGTACCTGTAACAGATTTGTTTCTTTTTCTTGGTTCTGGAGCACTTATATCCAAAGTGGATGACACAAACCTTCGTTTTACAGGTTTTCTTGGCATTATCGGCATTGGTTGTCTTCTCGTTGTTGGTATTAACTTGGATACAAATTCTCTATATTTTAAAGACCTAGATCTAAAAACTGGTTGGTCAGCTAAATACTTCCTCCTGTATGCATTGGTGTGTTCCAAAATCTGTTTATATGCTTCCATGTCTTCTTCTTTAACTAACAATTCTAAAGGCTTTTTTTCAAATAATAATTCAAATAATCCTCTTGTGCCCTTATATCTTTGATTACCAACAATAATATTATCATCTTCATCAATGTTTACCGGGCTATTACCAACCATTAAACCTTCTTCTGTTAATCTTACTCCATAACTATGATAGTTTTTATTAGGATTTATTCCAGCTAACATTTTTATCATGTATTTCCTTCCTAAAGGTCCTTTGTTATGAATGTTTTCACCCAACAAGCTTATGTTTGACGGACCTTCCTTTGCTTCTTCTTCTTTTTCCTCTTCACTAGCAGTTAATACATCTTCATGTCCTCTTTTAGCTTTTACTTCATATAATTCTCTTATACCACTATAGTCTGGTGATTCTAGCTCTCTTTCAGGTTCTCCACCGGTAAAACCACTATATGTAGAGGATTCCAGGTCTTCATCACTAAAATCTTCTGATTTTACATTTTCTCTTTCAAACTTTGTAATAGGTGCAATTGCATCTCCTTCCAAAACGGGTTTAGCAATTTTTTTGTTTAATTGTTTCAAGGGTTCAGTAATAGGTTTAAAAGTAGATTCAAGAAATTTCTCCCTTTCGCTAATACCTAATTTTAATGCTCTGTTTTTATCTCGAATAGAATCACTAAGTGATTTTATTTCCTTTATTAACTTTTCTTGGTTAACCATGTTTGTAGCAAGACGTGTTGTACAACAATGAATGTTTTACATCATGATCAGTGTATTAGTATAAATTTATCAAATCCTATCCTGTATCGACCATTGTTTAGCGGTTGTTCCTTCATAATTGTTAAAAACCCATACTTTTCAGCCCAAGCCTTTCCACACAACTCTTTAAATCGTTCAAATGGCATATCCGCACTTACATGGTCATAATATATGTGTTTTAGGTTGGTTTCATCCTGTTTAAATACAATTAACATGTTTGCATTGTCTCTAATGAGCTGTTTCGGTATTTTGCTGTAAGTTTGACCAATATAAATGCTATCTATGTTGTTATGTCGACCCATGGCGAAGTAATTTCTTATTGTATTTTGATTTTCACAAGATACATCGTCAAATATGAATACTGAGAATGGTTTAGCCTCTTGCGGTTGCATGACACTCTCGCTCGCGTTGAATTTAAAATATTTAACTTCAGACACATTATTGAGTATTTTTTCCAATAACTGATATTTTGGTTGTTGTAGTGACTTTGAAAATACATATAAATTATTAAAACGTAATCCTTTAGGATTTGTAATCAAATTGAATACTACATTTGTTTTTCCACAATTGGAAGGACCGGTAACCAGACAACGCACCGTGTTTGGTAACAAAACACCGTGTTTCCCAGTATTGAATTGAGAACCATCCACTGTGAGTTCATCTATATTATTAATAGTAAAATTGTCTTTTTGCGGTATTATCTCCATCCTTTGTAATGGTTCAACCCAAAATGATGCTCTATCATTATATTAGATCCTTTTTAGGTATCCAAGAATCTTCCGTCTTATTAAATCCTAACCATCGTACTTTAACCTTATCCTTTTTTCGTTGCAACACCTTTTCGACTAAATATACATCACCTACTGTTGATTTTAACATTTCATGTCCATAAAACCCTCCTTCCAGCAATTGTCCTTTATTATCTTTTAAAATGTAAGTTTCTGGTATTGTAGGTTGCACCTTAAATACAGTAAATACCTCATTTGTCCAGTTTGGAAGATATCTTTTACTGAATACACCTTTGTATTTGCTTATTCGCACTTTATCACCAACATTAAACCTTTTAGGCTTTAGTTTTTCAACTCTTGGTTTAGTATTCATTTTTATACGTTTTAATACAAGTTTTTCATTTTTATTAGTCACCTGGCTTGGTTTCATACCGATAGTTCTATGAAACTTGTTATTGTAATCGCTTATAAGTTTTGGTAACATATCAATCCATACGTGCGATCCTCTGTTAGAAAACATCTTATACATCGCACCTTTTAAAGTTCTGTTGAATCTTTCAATTATTGATGCTTTTACCTCTGAATTGGTTGAGTAATGGTTAATGTTGTGTTTTTTCATTAAATTTGCAAATTCCTTATTAAAATATTCTTTTCCATCATCAGTTTGTAAATGTTTTATAGTATGTTTGTCTCTTTGTATAGCTGTTTCCATTGCTTTTGTAACACTTTTGCCACTTTTATCTTTTAGTGGTAAAGCATCTGCCATTTTTGAAAAACAATTAATAATAGTCAATATGTATTTAAATCCTCTATTTTGTTTACTATAAGGAATCATTTCGATTAAATCCGCTTGATATAAATCATTTATTCCTTTTATCACTGTATTTCTTCGTGGAAACTTTCTTCTTGCAGGTTTATGAAGCTCGTTGACAATTTCTTGCTTCGAGTTCTTCATATTGCAGGTTTGAATGTTTCATGTATCACATGTATAATCACAATGAATGTTGTCTTAAATATTCACATCATTTATATAGGTCAAGGTCATCCAAACTTGTGTAAAAAAAATGGGGAACACGGCGTTTGACTTGCCGTGTTCCCCATTTTTTTACGGAAGGAGAAAGGAATAAGGTCGAAGTTGTAGAAGGACGAAGAATAGGTTACTAGTTGATAGGGTTTAGAGAGTAGTGGCCGAAAGGAAGAGTATGAATCTTATCCGGCATAATATGCCTTTTATCATCTTGAGCTGATAGTGCTCTTTTAACTTCAGTGACACTGTAGACCTCATGTTTAAAGCTTCTGATAGTGTTGAACGTTGCAGACATTGTAGAATCTTCAAACAAGCAGGTCTTGTAATTGTCAAATGTCACACGTTTCTTCAAGTACGATGTTTTGACTCCTTTAGCTTTCTTCACTGTCGGTATGTCGTTTTCCATATACATCTTGAAGGAATATAATTTGGACATCAGCGCAACTATTTCCTCCAAAGGTATTCCATTTGCTTCATCTTTAAATTTTCCAATTACTTTTTTATTCTTTTCATTGTAATTCGGATGGTTCTTCGGATAGTCAGAGAAGTCAAAGTCGTCTTTGTATGGGAAACTCCTTAGATCTTCATACATGTCCAAAGTCTTTATCCAGTAGATAAACGCGTCGGTATCCATGTATGCAACTCCAATGTTGTCTCTTCCATAGTGTTTAACCATTTTGTTGTAATGGAAATCATACATCAGAGTTTTACTTATATCCAAAATCGACATTCCAATGTATAACGGACGATCCATCACTATTGTTGTTTTATTCATACTGACAGCAACTAGATTTTCGTTTATAATCATTGATGTTCCGAAATTTGGTTTTTGCACTAATTTTTCCAATTTCCTAGGATCACTTACTAATTTTACAATTTTGTGTTTTCTCTTGTTCTCCAAGGTCTTCCCAAAGATGGCGTTGTTCATTAATTTGTAGAAGTCCTTTTCAAATGCTGTTGTCGCTGCAGCTCTTCTTGTAGTGTTGGAATCGATATATGGTTTCAACCAACAAGACTGGGTGAATTCAATTGCTCTGTGAATTTTCACTATACGTAGGCCCAATTCAAGTGCTTGTTGAACTACCCAGTAGTGTGCCACATATCGACTCTTATTCTCCAAGGTCATCATCAGCTTGGGCCATCTTCCTGTCGGTGAAACTTCAGTCTTGGCTAGGAGAGGCAGGTCGTAATGATGGTCGTGAAGGTGTTCTGGATATTCAAAATCACAGTCCAAAATATAGCCTGTTTGGCCATCTTTTGGAATCCGTGATATGTCACCGATGGTGGTCGGGTCAATCCACTTGAAGTCTGCGTAGGGAAGTGGATTTGACATCGCCCAACCATAGAGGTTGTTCGCATCAAAATATCCAAGGTAGAGTGATGGTTGTTGCTCGTCGAAGTTGGGGATATACTTGTTGTTGGCCTTAACATGTCTTGTCACAGCTTGAGTCAAACCACCTCGTACACCTGATTCGATCATGAGGACCATATCGATGTCTGTGAGAAGCTCCAATCGGCAGTTAGTTGACTTGAGCATAGCTTGCCATGCTAATCCAGGGGATGTATACGAGTGTAAAGGATCCAATCCGTATGCTGAGAAACAGGTGTTCCGAAATTCTTCCATCACATCGCACAGCAGAGTTACATCCAATTTTATATAAAAATCAGAATATTCCCCTAAAGTTTGAATGTTTAGTTGGTTCCAAACATTACACGCATGATTGTAGTCTTCAACGGAGATTTCAAGTAGTGTGTTTTGGTCACTTTTAAAACCGGCCACGTGCCCACCGGGCCACGTGCCGCGGCAGCTGGCGCCAGCTGCCATGTCACATAGCTTCCGGTGGGGGTTAGAGGGTATATATGAGATGCTGTAGTTATATTTTATGCCATATAGGTTGGGTTGGAGATGGCGATAGTGTTGGCGTTAGGGTGAAGTGAATTTGCGCATAAAATTAAAATTAAAAGTTAGTTCAAAATTGAAATTCGTCGGTGTTAACGAAACTCTAACAGTTGAAGAAAAATTAAGAGTTAGTTCAAAATTGAAATTCAAACTTATAACTGAGATGTGGAAAATATGTCAAGGTCATCCAGAGTAAGTTTTAAAAAATTCTATCCAACTATCACCAGAAATAGTTTTAAGTTGAAGTAGTTGGTGATAGCGGGATAATTGATTCGTGCCATGGGAGAGGTGTTTCTCGTTTGAAAGTTGGCGATCGAATGAGAAGCGCCGCCTAGGGAGAGGGCTTATAAAATGGCAACCTTCCCCCACCACCCCTTCCCCCACTCCTTTAGACCAATAACCGGTCGCCGACTCTATGTGGTGAAACTGAACTAGACATGGCGGCCGCCATGGATAATTCTAACCTCAAACTTTAGCTTAGCTGAAGAGAATAGAGGAGCATGAAGTAGGAATTGTGGTGACAGCGCTTATATGAGGAATAGTAGGGGTAAAATAAAAAAACTTGTTGAACACAGTCGATAGGTGTAACAAGTTCAAAGTTGTTGAATTGTAACATAGAATGCAAAATGTTGTAAATAACATTATCATCAACATTAACCTGCGAAGTCTTTGAGTATAATGGGTTAAAACTGTACTTCTTCCTAACTCTATTTAAATTAGTTCTACACTTTAAAATTGAAGGTTTAGAAGTACTTCGTAATATGTGTTGTGTTCGCAAAAGCTTTAATTTTAAACATTGTGCAGTCATTATAACCGATGTGTTAAGTTCAGAAGTTAAAAGAAGACTGAGATATAAAATGAAGTGTAAAAGAAATTGAAACAGAACGCCAGAGTAGTAATTTTATAGGTTAGAATTTACGAAGGCTATTCCATGGATAATTCTAACCTCAAACCTAGTAAGTGAAGTAGGCATAACATAAAACTAATGAGAGATGATGACCGAGCGGATGCGAGGCAATGAATGTTTGTAGCGCGATAAACTACCCACCTTTATAGAGGCAATAACTCCAGCCAGATGGCGGCAGATGGCAAGCAAATGACTGGTTGACCGACTTTCACCTGAGTAGTAAGAGAAGTAGGGTTCTGTGTCTATCCCTACTCCTTGGGGTCAATGACCGACCGGAAAGGTCAATGACCTCCCCCCCCCTCCCCCCCCTCCCCCCCCTCCCCCCCCTCCCCCCCCCTCCCCCCCCCCCGAAAAAATGGAGCCCCCCCCCCCTTCCCCACTCCTTCCCCTACTCCTCTGGGTCAATGGCCGGTCACCACCTTTCCCTACTCCTTCTAGGCCAATGACCGGTCACCACCGGTTGCTGACTCTATGTGGTGAAACCAGACCAAACATGGCAGCTGCCATGGATAATTCTAACCTCAAACCTGCTGCGCATACAACGAGTTCTCCGGACCGGAATCAGTCCATGCTATGCGCATGCGCCTAGTCCTGTATTACTCACTTTAGCGCTACTGCACATGGATAATTCTAACCTCAAACCTTGGTTTTGTGTTGTTGCGCATGCGCCGCTCCCCACTCCTTTGCCTTCCTTTTACACTGCTGCGAACTGGACTGGATTGAACACTGTACTGGAGTGAAACAACTTCCCCCACTACTCGAGAATCCGAGGAGCAATACGAGCCTGATCTTAGCGTCAGTCGTCAACAAACTTTCATAGCGAAAGGTTGTTGGCGACTCAGCAAGAGGTTTCAAATATATAGTAGGCCTATATATATTTGAACTTCTTCTACTACGTTGCGTTTTTTAATGCAATGTAGTATGTGTGTGTGTGTGTTTAGTTGTAAGGTGTATTTAATTTAAGAAATAATTTGCGCATTGCGATGTTAGTTATAAGTTGGGTTTAGCATTAAGGTGTATTAATTTTTAAGAATAATGATGGTATTTAGCATTAAGGTGTATTAATTTTAAGAATAATGATGGTATTTGGTTGTGTTGAATTATTTGGTTTTTAATAATGATGTGTTGGTACTAATAATTTATGTTTGTTTTGTGCATTTGTTTTGCCTTACAGCTAGATGTTAGGGGGTAGATTAACTGTAAATTCAGAAGTTCAGTTGAACTTCATTTAAAATGGGTGGGACATCCGCAAGTCGGACTTTTTTTTGCATTTTGTTTAGGAATATGATGGGTGGGATTAGTTTGGGTGGGGTTAGAGTTGCGTTTCTGCATTAACTGTTCCAGTTTCCCTGAAATTAATGGTTACGCTTTGATGCGGACGGGAAGTTACGCTTTGATGCGGACGGCCCAGGGACCTCCCTTGCAGAACGTAACTAGTGGGTTGGGAGTGGGAACCGCTAGGCAAACAGGGTGGTGGGAACAGTATTACTGTTCCCATCACCTTGGATCATTATAAATCTTGAATGACCTTGACCCACTTTCGGAAGGGTCAATGACCCCCCCCCCCCGAAAAAATGGAGTCGATTTCCCCCCCCCTCCCCCCCCCTCCCCCCCCCTCCCCCCCCTCCCCCCCCTCCCCTCCCCTCCCCCCCCCCCGAAAAAATGGAGTCGATTCCCCCCCCCCCCTTCCCCCACTCCTACCCCCACTCCTTCCCCCACTACGGGTGAACGACCGGTCATGACCTGAAAAATTAAAATGGCTATAACTTGATAATGGATTGACGGATTTGGACAAGCGATACATCATTGAAAAGGTCTATGTAAGACAAACATTTTGGTAAAAGAAGAATTTGGTTATCTTATTTTAGTTAAAAGTTATGCGAATTATTTTAAATAAATACCTTCTCTTTCCCCTTTTCCCCCACCTCCCAGGTCAATAATCAGTCTCGGCCAGCTGCTACCCCTCTCATTTGCATATTGTTATAAAAGACGCACCGACTGCGGCTAACATTTCATTCTGATTACAGACGTTACGCTGCGAACTTGGAGCCACAACCATGTTATCTCTGCCAACTACAACTTCTACTTTAACTTCTACTTCGACTTCTATTTCTACTACGGCTGTTCCTGCACCTAAGAAAACTCTTCGCCTCAAAAACCTTCCTGATTGCTACAAGAATCGACTTGCATCTCAACCTTCAACTTCTGGAGCTATTCTTCCGCCAACCAACACTTGTAGACTTCGTAGTATTTTTTCACCGCCTTCGCCTTCAAAGGACTCCGCACCACCATCAACTACTATGCCGCCACCGCAGAAGCCAGTTCACCACCATCCTAATACCCCTTCCGTTGAAACCATTGTTCATCGTCTTAGCACACCTATTATCCCACTATCACCATTGCCTCCTACCCCACCACTTAGTACACCTGAAGATCATACCTATCACAAAACTGATTCCTCTCAACCTGCTACTAAATCATCTCCTAAATCAGCTCCTAAACCAGCTTCTAAACCAGCTTCTAAACCAGCTCCTAAACCAACTCCTAAACCCGCTCCTTCAGAGCAATTTCAATTATTACAAGAAGAGCGTCGTAGGGCATTTAGCCGTCCCACTACTTGCCCTGAAATGCTTACTAGGGGAATTAAGAAAGGATCACCTTGTGGGAGGAAATGTGTAAAAAACGAAAGTTTTTGCCGTGTACATGTCGTAAAACACATTTCTGAACCACAAGTGACAGAAACCCCCACTGTTAAATACCAATCCAAAATTATTGGTGTGAAAGGAAATAGGCTTAAGAGAGGTTGTGTCTATTTTTTTGAAAGTGTTATTGACAACAAACACATTTTGGCAACTTGTAACGGCGTAAGATATAATATTAAAGTGATTGAATCCTTGCGCAAAGAGAAATCAGTTTATGAGTTAGACTCTAAAGACTATCTCCTCAGACACAAACTGGATGGTATTACAAGGTGGGGGCGTAGCAAGTAAATTCACATAGCTTTTTCCAAATTATTGCTTAAAAAAATACTGGGTGAGAAACACAACGCGTTATAGCGTTGTGTTTCTCCCCCATTATTTTTTAACACTCTAAGTCTCGTGACCTACTAACCTACTTCCATCCAAGTAGTAAGAAAAATACTTCCCCCACTCCTTTGGGTCGATGACTGGTCATGGTCAGCACCTATCCCTCATTTGCATACTATTATAAAAGCGGAGCGAGCGTTGGTCACCCCTTCATTTTTCTTCTACACGCCGCTCTTGTCGTTTCGTCTCTGCTGTTTACAATATTTCTTGCTTCAAAATGCCTCCTCATCTGAATGAAAATTTTAATTTTTCTGAAATTTCTGATGTTTTTGAACAATCTGAAGACACTTTAAGTAACGACAGTGAAAGTGAAGATGATGAGGACGATGATGATTATACTGTTGAACTTAGTGAAGAACGTAAAGTTATAGCAATTGATCCACAATTTCCATTTGATACAATAGAAAAGTTTATGGCTGAAGCTAATAAATGGTTGGACTCAGGATGTTATGTACGAATTGACTCTTTTATATTGTATGGTGATAGTCATTCTTTCCTTGTCACACCAAATGACAGAGACCGCATGTTGCAGTGGGCACAATCTATGATGGAGTGCTACGAACAAGGTGTGGACACTGGCGGCTATTTTCTTGCACAACTAGTGTAATAACAAATTACCCTTCCCCCACGTAGTGAAGAAGGAAAAGAAATATTAGGAATCTAATTATAATACTTCCTTCCACATATAAAAAAGAAGGGGAAAGGAGTGGGGATTATAAAGTGGTGGGGGAATGTGTATAAATGCAGGTTGTTTCAAGAGACTTTTATTATTATTGTGGCTTTAGCAGAAACAACATGGAGTTTAAATCTTCAGCAAAAATAAGGAATAATATAATAAAGAAAGAAATTCGCAAGAAAGAAAAGATTGAACTTATAAAATTACAACTTATAATACCTTCCATTGAAATTGGATGTAGCAAACTAAAGACTTTGGTGAAAACTAACGAATATTTGTTACAATTGCTAAAAACAATCGAAGAGTTGAAGAGAAAGAATGGACATTCTACATAGTAAAATTTGAACATTTTAATATAAATAAGTAAACTGAAAAAAGTAGATGTAGAATAGAGAGCGAGGAATAGATCACTTTGTGGTAATGGACTAACATGCCACTTAGTGCTCTATTCCTCGTTCTCGCGTTAAATTGGATTACCTTGACCTATTTGTTTGACTGTTAGAATTTGGTTAACACTGTTGAATTTCAGTTTTGAACTAACGTTTATTTTTGTTCAACTGTAAGAGTTTTTTTTAATACTGTCGAATTTTAGTTTTGAACTAACTTTTAATTTATGCGAATTTTTAGTTTAACTTTAGTTAATTTATGCACAAATTTAGTTTAACCAAGTGTCTGTGCTGTAGCCATTTTCACCTAAAAGTAACTACAATTAGTTGGGTGGGGGAAAGTTCGTTAAAGCTTGAATATAAAGAAGTATATACTAAAACTCCAATGGGAATAAAGAACACGAATGAACAATTAGTTTGTAGAAGGTTAATATTTTTGTTCAAAATGTTTGATTTCCTTGGATAGTGAAGAAGATGAAATAGTGGTGGGGGAACCGTTATAAAAGGAGGAACATGAGAGCCCATTTCATTTCTTGGTGAAATTTCGAAGAGTAAACATCTCAACATGTATTGTTGCGATAAATGTTCGGAATCGTTTCACGATGAAATTCTATTAGACTGTCATAAAGAACTAATTCACAACAACCCAGAAGAAAAACAAGAACAAGAACAACAAGAACAACAAGAACAAGAACAACAAGAACAACAAGAACAACAAGAAGAACAAGAAGAACAAGAAGAACAAGAAGAACAAGAAGAACAAGATGAAATAACTGCAACATCTTCAACTACTTTACCGAATCTACAAGTATTTGCATTACCCGGTAAAGTAGTAATGCATCATAAGATTCAAAATGAAAACTTGAAGCTAGAAGAATTTATTAGAGAAGCAAAACCAATTGTAAGTAAAACTTTAAAAGAAGAATTGAAAAGATTGAACTTTCTTAAATTTGGTTTACTACTAGAAGCTATGTTTATAAATGTACAAGAAGAATTATCACCAAGAGGATTCATAACAAAAAACCGAACCATTATGGAAAGTTCAAACATTGATTCAATAGTAGAAAACTGTATAGAAGAAATATTAACAAAAATTCAGGAACACGAAGGAAGAGGATCCGGATGGAGTCTTACAAGTATTGAAGTATTAGATATAAGAGTTCATAAACATGGATATGGACTAATGGGATCTAGTTACATTCCTTTGCCCAAAAGAATTAAGGATACAAGATCATGTATTAATGTAAAAAATCAAGATAATGAATGTTTTAGATATGCGATGACATCTAAGTTTGTACCAAATCATTTCGATAAACCTAACCAACACTATGAAAATCAAAGACATAGGTACAATTTTCAAGGAATTACTTACCCTGTATCACTGAAAGATATATCAAAATTTGAGAAGAAAAATCCTGGTACATCTATCAATGTTTTTGCATTAGATAGTTCAAACAAAGTGTATCCTTTACGTGTTGTAAAAGAAGAGCTACCAGATCATACGGATTTACTACTACTAACGCGAGGAGATGTGTCTCATTATGTGTACATTAAGAAATTCGACTCTCTTGTTAACAAGCAGCTTTCTAAAGCTCGACACAGAAAGATAATTTGCAAGAGATGTTTTAATTTTCAACGAGAAGGAAGACAAGGAAGAGAATGGTTACAAGAGCACAAAAGGCTATGTAACAATAATTATGAAGCAAAGATTAATTTACCTTCGGAAAACAGAGCATTTGTTACATTTCAAAAGGTTCATCATCAATACCGTATCCCTATAGTTGTATATGCGGACTTTGAATTAACACTAATTCCTATGGAAGATGAAAATTGTGAAGCTAGAAAAAGTGTCAAATATCAAATGCACAAACCAAATAGTTTTTGTTTAATGGTTAAATCAACATTATCAGAAGAACATTTAAACAGATATAAATTAACTTCAGAACCTCTAGTATATCGTGGTGAAAATGTAGAAAAAATATTTCTTGATCACTTATATTCAATAGCTGGAAATGCACAAAGATTATATACAAATATTGTACCAATGAAACCGATGGAGGAAGAAGAAGAAATTCAACATGAAAATGCAACTCGTTGTTTCTTATGCAAAAATGATTTTACTATTGAGAATTATAAAGTTAAAGATCACGATCACCTCACAGGTTATTACAGGGGTGCTGCTTGTAATAAATGCAACTTGAGCTATCGTTTACCACTATTTATTCCTGTGGTTCTGCATAACCTCAGTGGGTACGATGCTCATTTTATAATACCTGAACTAGGAAGAGACGACGGTAAAATCGATGTGTTAGCTGAAACTTCAGAGAAGTTTATAAGTTTTTCCAAAGAAGTTGGAAACATGAAACTAAGATTCTTGGACTCCTACAGATTTATGCCGTCGAGTTTATCCAAACTTTCAGAAAATTTAAGGAAACAAGATTTCATCGAAACAAAGAAGATTGTAAATAACGACAAACTGGATTTGGTACTTCGGAAAGGTGTGTTTCCATATGATTACATAGACAGTTTAGAAAGATTTAATGAAACATCACTTCCGGCTAAAGAAGAATTCAAAAGTAAACTTTATGACATGGACATATCTCAAGAGGACTATGATCATGCATGTAAAGTATGGAACGATTTAGGATTTAGAACATTGGGAGAATATTCAGATTTTTATGTTAAATTGGATGTAACTTTACTATGTGATATAATGGAAGAATTTAGAAATACATGTTTTGCGGCATATGGATTAGACCCTCTTCATTCGTACACTTCACCTGGATTAGCATGGCAAGCTATGTTGAAAGAAACAAATTGTAAAATACAACTTCTTACTGATATAGATATGGTTATGATGTTAGAGTCAGGAGTTCGAGGGGGATTGACGCAAAGCGTTACACGACATTTCAAGGCCAACAACAAGTATCTGCCCGATTATGATGCATCAAAACCAACAACATTCCTAGGTTATTTCGATGCAAATAACTTATACGGATGGGCAATGTCGAATCCCCTTCCATATGATAATTTTAAATGGATAGATCCAGAATCGATTGGAAACATAATGGATATACCGAAGCATGGTGAAACTGGTTACATTTTTGATGTTAATTTTGAATATCCTGAACATCTTCATGATCAACATTATGATTTACCACTTCTTCCGAAGACTGAAATTTCCCCTACTGGAAGATGGCCAAAATTAATGATGACTTTAACCGACAAGTCTCGATATGTTGGACATTACTGGATGATACAACAAGCTTTAGACTTAGGATTAAGAATTACAAAAATTAATCGAGTACTACAATTTTCTCAATCTTGTTGGTTAAAACCTTACATCGACAACAACACAAGAAGAAGAGCCACCGCTACATCAAGTTTTCAAAAAGATTTTTTCAAATTAATGAATAACGCAATATTTGGCAAGACTTTGGAAAACAAAAGGAAACATAAGGATATCAAATTGGTAACTGATCCAGTAAAATTACAGAAATTGGTGCAACAACCAAACTTTGGTTCATCTATAATTATTAATGAAAATCTAGTTGTTATTTCCATGAACAAGAAGTCAGTTACAATGGATCGTCCTTTGTATCTTGGAATGTCAATCTTGGATATTTCAAAAACACATATGTACGAGTTTCATTATAAGAAGATGGTTAACTATTATGGAAGAGAGAACATTGGTATTGCATATATGGACACGGATGCACTAATTTACTGGATTAAAACAAATGACATGTATGAAGATCTACGCACCTTTATATATAAAGATGATTTCGACTTTTCCGATTATCCTAAGGATCATCCAAATTACGACTATGACAGAAATAAGAAAGTATTGGGAAAATTTAAAGATGAAACAAATGGTGTGCCGATGATGGAAATTGTAGCATTAATGTCCAAACTGTATTCATTTCAACTGTACATAAACGAGAGGAACGAACATCAAGTCACGAAGAAGGCCAAAGGAATAAAAACTTCTTTCCTGAAGAAGAACGTACAGTTTGAACATTATAAAAGATGTTTGTTTGAAAATGTTGAAACAACTGCAACGTTCAACACTATTAGAAGTTATAATCATCAACTATTTAGTGTCAAACAAACAAAGTGGGCATTAAGCTACAAAGATGACAAGCGTCATATTTTAGAAGATAAAATTAATACTTTACCATTCGGCCACTACTCTCTAAACCCTATTGACCAGTAAACCTATTCTTCGCCCTCTACCTTCTTCCTTTTTCCTTTCCGTAAAGAAGAGGGGACATGGCAAGCCCAATGCCATGTTCCCTCTTTTTTACACTAATATGAAATGGCCTTGACCTATATTCAAGCTATATAAATGAGAATAAACTATTCTATGGATCAGTATTTTTACATGCGGTGTACAAGCAACATCTGAAGATGGAAAGTGTGAAGGACAAGATTGTAAATGAACTACATAAACCAGCAAGAAGAAGATTTCCAAGAAGAAGTACAATCATTAAAGGGATGAATGATCTTTATCAAGCTGATCTCATTGAAATGATACCGCACAGTAAATTAAACAAAGGATTTAAATATATTTTAACAATTATAGACTGTTTTACTAAAATAGCTGACGCTTTACCATTGAAGGATAAGACTGGTAAAAGTGTTACAAAAGCTATGGAAACCACAATACAAAGAAATAAATTTAAAATTAAACATCTACAGACCGATGATGGAAAAGAATATTTTAATAAAGACTTTAGAGCTTTGATGAAGAAATATCAAATAAATCATTATTCTACAAATTCTGAAGTTAAAGCTTCAATAATTGAAAGATTCAATAGAACATTGAAAGGTGCGATGTATAAACAATTTTCAAAACGAGGATCATATGTGTGGTATGACATATTACCACAACTTATAAAACAGTATAACAACAAATATCATCGTACCATTGGAATGAAACCTATCCAGGTAAACAGTGCTAATGCGAAAATTGTATTACAACGCATTAAAAATAATACAACACCGAAATTAGAAAAATTGCAACCAAAGAAGTTCAAGGTCAACGATAAAGTTCGTATAAGCAAATACAAAGGTGTATTTAGTAAAAGATATCTACCAAATTGGACTAATGAAGTATTTACAATTTATAAAGTGCAACCAACTATACCTGAAACCTATTTATTAAAGGATAACAAGGGTGAATTACTTCAAGGTGGATTCTACGGACACGAATTGTTGAAATCAACAGTTGGTGATGTATATCTTGTCGAGAAGATTTTACAAAGAAAAAAGGATATGGTTAAAGTCCGGTGGTTAGGGTTTGATAAAAGTGAAGACTCTTGGATTCCTTCAAAAGACTTAGTATAGTTGTTTAATAGCTCATTGTGTGTTTAACCTTTATACAAGATGGAGATTGTACAACAAAAAGATCGATTTAATATCAATAACATTGATGAATTGACAGTTGACAATGATAAGTTAAATTATGGAAAACATGGTGAATTACTACCAAATACGATAAGGTGTCTAATAACTGGTCCTTCAAATTGTGGAAAAACTAATGTTGTTTTTAACCTTATAACTAATCCTAAAGGATTGCGTTTTAACAATATATACATTTTTTCAAAATCATTGCAACAACCAAAATATCAATTATTGGATAAAGTACTTGCAAGTGTACCTGAAGTAAATTTTTACAAGTTTAATGCCAGTGAAACAATTATGCAACCAAATGAAGCAAAACCATTTTCTATTTTTATATTTGACGATGTTTCTTGTGAAAATCATGACACAATAAGGAATTATTTTGCTATGGGAAGACATCATAATATTGATAGCATTTACATTGGTCAAACATACAGTAAAATTCCAAAACAACTTATAAGAGACAATGCAAATATGTTGATCATCTTCAAGCAAGATGAAACAAATTTAAAGCATATATATAATGATCATGTAAATGCGGATATGCCATTTGAAAAATTTAAAGAGATGTGTGGCAAAGCATGGAATGAGAAATATAGCTTTCTCGTTATTATGAAGGAAGAAGATATTAAAAATGGTAGATATCGTATAGGGTTGGATAAATTTGTATTTATGCGTTGAACTACCGATGCTACATCTAGTTACACGTTGAACTTCACAGTGTAAACATGGTGAATCAAGAAAAACTATTAAAAGAAATAAAATCACTCAGTGATTCTATTAGGATGAAGAATCGTGCATTGAGGATGGGTTTAAGTGAAAGAGAAGAATTTCTAGAGACTACATTTAAACCTATTACGGAACCTTTAAAACAGATATCAGAAACTATTGGTAAACCTCGTTATGAAGGAGATGTTTTACTACCAGTTTCTAAACAAGAAGTACAAGCATTAAAAAAAGAAGAAGATGATGATTCATACACAAGTGCTAGTGAGCAAGAAGAAGCAAAAGAAGAAGAAGAACCAATTGTTGAAAAGGGAGAAGAACAGCCAATACCTGAAGCTGAACAATCTATTCCAAATTTAACTCAATTGAGTAGCGATATATTACAACATGGACCTCTTGGAAGAAAATATATAATGAAAATGCTACATGACATGAAATCAAATCCGAATTTGAGTAGATCACACATATACGGAGCAAGAATTGATGGGAATGAATTAAAGATTGGTGATTCAAAGCTTGAAATAACTCAAGACGATTACATCATTATTGGTGAGCATAGATATAAAGGAACAAAAGGATTATATGAATTAATTTTTAAAAATATACCACTAAGATATTCATCCAAAGATTTAAGTGTTTTTAAAGAGATTTTACAAAATACTAACGCTCATAAGAGAAACTACTTAAAGGATGCAATGATTAATCGTTCACGTGCAACAAAATATAACATTGTTATAAAAAAGTTGTTTCCTCCACGAAAATTGCCCACATTACGTACTGCTCCAGCGGTGAGACAACCATTGAAAAGAAAATCTTTATCACTTATGGATTTATCACTTCTTGAACAACATGGTAAAAAGAGTAAAGGAGATACTTCAACCTCTGGTAAAGGATTGATGAAAAATCTATACAATACAAATGTGATTTACTACAACGACATCAATAAATTGGTTGACCGAATGAGACTATTGCATGAAGCCATGGAAGCCGGTCATACGGGTTTGAATAATGAATGGGTGGCTCTAGTTGATGAACTTAGGAATCGTGGTATAGTTGTATAATTGTCCGCGGATATAAAAGAGTTGCAAGCGTAAGACGTATCAGTTCTAACATGAGCGTCGACAAGTTCGGACGGTACTCCGCGTTAGGAGTACAAGTTGGAGAAGACAGAAAAAGAAGTGGATTACCGCAAACACCTGAAGGTGACTATAGCATAAGTAATAAACGTTTAAAACTAGTTAAAGATCCAGAAGAAGATACTGATGGAGCAAATTTGAAGACAGTAAAAGAAGCTACTTCAACATCATTGAAATTACATAAGAATACTTACGATGTTAAATCACATAGAATAATTAATGTTGGTAAACCAACTGAAAGTTCTGATGCAATTACTAAAGAGTACTTATTATCTGAACTTTCAAATACTTTAAAATTGCAATGGGGTAATAACTTAAAAGATGGACAAACGTATGATGCTGGAAATTATAGAATAACCAACGTGGGAAATCCCAAAAATAATAAAGATTCAGTTAATAAAGAATATTTACATTCTATAATACCGGAAAAAACTGAACATGGATTTTCTTTTTATAAATTTATTATAAATGACATTGGATACCCAAAGGAAGACGGTGATGCTGTAAACCTAAAATACATCAAGGACAACTGTATTTTACAAGATGTTAATGGAATTGATTGTCATGGTAAAACATTGACAAATGTAAAGTTTGGTTCTCAACCAAAAGATGCTGTTACTATGGAACAATTATCTAAAGAATTAAAAAAGGAAACATCCAATTTTGTAAAACATGAAGATGCCGTGTTAAAGCAGGGAGATAAATTTATACATGGAAATGAAAAGTTTAATTTAATGCAAGGAAATAATGATAAATGGGATGCAGGACGTAAAACAATAACAAATGGAAGATTTGGTATAAAAGATACAGATGTACCTCTAATGGTGCAAACATTAATTGCTACTGGTGGTACATTAGGTACATACAATGGTCGTAATAGAAGAATAAAAGATATTTATCCTGGTTACGAAGAAAATGATTGTGTTACAATGAAACAAACAATAACTTGGGATAAACACTTTGGGACTAAATATGATGCAAAGATGAAGAAAATAATTAATATTTTACCAGGTGAAGATTCAAATGATGCTGCTACTATTGGACAAGTCATAAAAACATCAAAAAGTGATTCAACAGCTTACACATGTAATGATAAACGTATTATGCAATTACATGATCCTCAACATCCAAAAGATGCTGTAAATTTAGATTGTTTAATAAGAATAGTGGGCAATTTACTTATTGATACCCATAATCATATAGCTAGTACAACGAGTCATGTGATAATTCAACCCGATGAACGGGAAGCTTGGATTAAAAATAGAATTATAAATCAATATATAATTAATTTGAATAACTAAGTCTTTAAATATAAAAGATTTTGCACAAGTTATTCATTTGTGTAAAGTATCTCGTGGAGTAAACACGCCAGTTATATAAGACAACATAATGAAGACCGTATCGCTCAGTCATCGTCAAGACAGCGGCAAGAGAGGACGTGGTATAACATCAGCTGCATTATCCCTGCTTAGACGGATTCCAGTTGGTGCTGTTGTAAATCGAACAATAGACGCTTTACCATACGAATTACATCTGCCCGGAGGTTATCAATATTGTGGACCTGGAACTAAATTGGCAAAGCGTTTAGCAAGAGGAGATCCTGGAATTAATAAATTAGATCAAGCTTGCAAGGAACACGATATAGCATATTCAAAGTATAAAGATTCAACAAATAGATCAATAGCAGATAAAATTCTAGCGGAAAAAGCTTGGCAAAGAGTAAAATCAAGTGACGCAAGTATTGCAGAAAAAGCATCGGCTTGGGCAGTAACTACAGCCATGAAGACGAAAGCAAAGTTAGGTGGTGGAAAACGTCGCAGAGGAAGACCTGCAAAGAAAGGCGCTCCCAAAAGAGGTGGAAACATTAAAAAAGGACGTCGTAGAACTCATAAGCCAAATGTAAAGAAGACTTCTGTTTGGCAAATGGTAAAAAACGGAGCAGGTTTATACCTAAGACCATACCGTGTGTACTAAATAAGAAGAGTCAATTGATAATTCCAAATAAAGCCTTAACAAATCATCAGTTAAATGATTATGTGAAATGTTTGAAAATACCATTCTTTCGAGGAGTTTTTATGAAAGATGCATTACCAACTAAAATATGGAAAAATGAAACTGGAATAGTAAATTTGGATTCCACCTATGGTCCAGGTACTCATTGGGTATGCTATAAAAAGCTTGGACAAACCGTTTACTACTTTGACAGTTTTGGCAATCTACCACCGCCAAAAGAACTTCAACATTATTTTCGAAACTCAAAAAACATTTTTTACAATTACAAAAAAGAACAACCTAACAATACTGAAATATGTGGGCATTTATGTTTGGAGTTTCTAGCGAAAAGTGTCAGTCAGCTTTAAGATGTCATCGTATACAGTGTCATTGAGTGGAAATTCATCCACATTGAAAAGTACGCTGTTCCCAGCATTGCGTCTATCCAAGGAACGATTATGGGAAGCGGCATTACTTGATTTGACTACCTACAACTCAATTCCCAATGTTACGGAAGGGAAGAATAATTTACTACATTATTATGAAACTAAGGATGCTACAGGAAAATACTCAGAATTAAAAATAATTACATTTCCTACTGGAGCTTATGAAATTGATGATATAAACCAATTATTACAGAAACAACTCGGAGAAGACAATATTACCGTTAAAGGAAACAATAATACTTTAAAAGCAGAAATAACTTCAAAATATTATATTGATGTCAGCTTGGAACAGTCGATTGGCAGTTTACTTGGATTTACAGATACAAAAAAGAAAATCTTAACTCCTGGAACTACTCATTCAGGTGATTCAACTGTAACAATATTGAAAGTAAATAGTATCGATGTCACGTGCAACATTATACACGGATCGTATAGAGATGGAGTTAATCAACATATTTTACATACATTTTATCCAACAGTGGCTCCCGGTTTTAAAATTGTTGAGAAGCCACAAAACTTGATATACCTACCGTTAAACACCAGTTTCATTTCAGACATCGTACTGAACATATTGGATCAAGACGGTCATAGTGTTGACTTTAGAGGAGAAACAATTACTATACGGATACACATCAGAGCAGCAACATAAAAGTCAACATGGGATTATCATTTAAACCGCAACGGAAGAGTCGGGAGCTCAGTAGCTCCTCAACATTGGAAGAGTTAACATCGGACAACATTCGTTTTCTACAGAAGATTGGATTGAAACTTAACAGCGATGGATATCCTGGATATATCTCAAGGACCAACGTTCGACGAAACACTATGGGAGAAGGAATATCACACGCACAACCCTTACACTTCATCAAAATTAAACAATAACGATGAAATAAGGATCCCCATTCAACAACAAGATATTTACACTTTACCGTGTGAAAGTTACTTGTACATCGAAGGACGGGTATTAAAATTGGATGGAAAAACTGCTTCAACAGTTCCTTTTATAAATAACCCGATGGCATATCTTTTTGATGAAATAAGATATGAAATATCAGGGGTGACGGTTGATTCAACAAAAAAGGTTGGTTTAACAACGACATTGAAAGGATTAACATCATTAACACCGCATGAGAAGAATTCAATAGTCACCGCCGGATGGGTTGCCCCCGATAAAGACACTATAACACCAGCTTCCAACGGTCACTTTGATTTTCATGTACCTTTACGATTGCTTTTGGGATTCGCTGAAGATTACAAACGGGTAATAATAAATGTCAAACAAGAATTAGTATTACTCAGATCTTCAACTAATAAGGACTTGATACTTGCAGACCCTGCAACTACGGAAGATAAACTGGAATGGCAACTACAGTTGGATAAAGTTGTTTGGAGAGTACCTCATGTAAGATTGGCTGATGAACATAGAATCCTATTATTGAGAAAGTTGAAGTCTGACCGTGATATTGTGATGCCATTCCGAAGTTGGGAATTTCATGAATACCCTACACTACCTCAGACAGAACGACAAACATGGACCGTCAAGACATCAACTTACTTGGAACGAGCAAGGTACATAATACTCGGTTTTCAAACTAAGCGAAAAGATGTTATCACTGCAAATGCTGGTCAATTTGATCACTGTAAAATAAAGAATTGTAAAGTTTTCCTAAACTCTCAATTCTTTCCCTATGACAATTTGAATGTCATGTTCAGCAAAAAACGTTTTTCTATTTTATACGATATGTATGCAAGATTTCAATCGTCATATTATGGAAAGACTAATACACCACTATTATCACCTGACCAGTATTATTCCAAGGCTCCAATAATTGTAATCGATTGTTCAAAACAAAATGAATCGGTAAAATCATCAAGTG
This sequence comes from Neoaliturus tenellus, assembly GCA_030545055.2. Taxonomy (NCBI): domain Eukaryota; kingdom Metazoa; phylum Arthropoda; class Insecta; order Hemiptera; family Cicadellidae; genus Neoaliturus; species Neoaliturus tenellus. The sequence continues at coordinate 56,500,414 of CM061537.1, read as the reverse complement.
TGGATATAAAAATTGAAATGGAATTTGAAGAACCAGTAGCGGATGGAACTTCGGCATACTGTCTAATTCTACATGATAAAATAGTTACTTACACACCGCTGACCGGAATTGTGAAGAATGTACTTTAAGAAGAATTGTACAACAACTGCAAATTTTTGAGGTTAGAATTATCTGCTTTAATTTTTGAGGTTAGAATTTCATTTGTGAAAGACAAGTTCAAAACAAACAATTATGTAATTGTATAAATTTCAAGGATTTACGAAAAATATAAAAGCGAGAAAATAATTAGTAGAAACTTCATTCTATCTTCAACCGTCGTATGGGAAACATCATTCGCAAGATGAATTCTACTAACGGAGAAGAAAATACACCTCTAATGGATGATAATAGTTCAGATATAGAAAAACAAGTTGAACGAGAAATGGACGAATTCCTAAAATTCAACAAACATAAGAAGAGAGAAGAAGAAAAAGCTGAAAAAGAAGTAAAAAGGAAGAAGGTTGAAGTTAACATTACAACCAATATTTTAACAGAAGTATTTCTTCGGATTATCTACCCAATTTCTTCATGCATGACAAAAAGTATATCAGTTGGAATTTTAAAATCAATGGATTATTCACCAATTGTTATTTTAAATCATGGAAACAAAATGGTTACTTTCAGTGAAATTACTTGGGAATCTCTCATGAAACATTTACATCTTTTGGAGTGCTATTTAAGTAACAACACATTTGGAAGAAGAACAAGATTAAGTTTATTGGAATCAAATATTGAAGTTGATATAGTAAAACATCGTGGAGGACAAATTGTTCGCTTCAGAGATTTAACTACACATAATGTTAAATTATATTTCACTAAAGAAGAATTTTATACTTTAAGTTGTACTACCGGTCCCGTCACCAGATATTTGAAACAACTAATATTTTCAAGTGCAATAATTAAAGACTATCTAATTGATACATTGGACAAAAAACCTTTTGTTCCAATTTTATACGGTCCCGTGGATACTTCAATCTTTAATAGAATACCTCAAGAAGTTGAAATGTGGAGACAATTAAACAACTATCACACCAATTTTAATATTGATGAAGTGGCACAAGAAGTGAAAGAAGAAGAACAATCCTGTCTGTTATAAACATCGGCTCATTCAATTTTTAAGTCAGTTGTTAGTAAGACTTCATCATGAATAAACGGGTTTCGTTTTCTAATGCGCCACATATAATGGAAGTTAAAAGAGGTATAATTGAATTTCAAGCTTTCCGAGGAAATGATGGTAATTTTATTATTAAAGAATTAGTAATCTTGGACATGAACACATCAGTAGTTTATCATTATTTGTTCAAACCTCCAGTACCATTTAATAGACTAACAACTAAAGCGAAAGTTACAAACAAATGGTTGAACAAACATTTTCACAACTTAAGATGGGATGAAGGTTTCATTAATTATAACATGATGCCGCACATTATGAATCATTATTGCAAAGAGTTTAAAATTATCTACACAAGGGGATTGGAAAAAGCAAATTGGATACAATCATTTACAAGCAACGAAGTGATTAATGCAATAATTGATAAAGATTTCCAATGCTACTTCAACGAACTTTGTATTTCATCAAAAAGTTTTAAACATCGAAGGTCGCAGTGCGCTTTAAAGAATGCCTACCGCTTGAATAATTTCCTTCAACAAACTGGTGGGGGTAGTGTCAGTGGTGGGGGTAGTGTCGATTATAAAAGTGAGAGCGCTACCATGACACAGCATGAGTATTACTCAAACCTCCGAAGAGACAACATCTCCGACGGACATTCTTATTAACAAGAAGATTAACAACAACATCAATATGGCATCACAGAACTTACTTCAAAGTTTAGTTGATCAGTTCAACGCTCATTCTAAATCATCAATTCTACCTACGAAGAAATGTTCTGAACTAAAAGAAGAAAAACACTACATCATTCATACTATTAAGAAAATGGAAACTTCAGTAGGTGATGCTATAAATTGCACTTTGAGCGAGGCACCTTATACAATTGGTGATGAAGCAAAATTTCAGATCTTCTTACCAAAGCGCTTCGTACAACTACTTCAAAATGAAGATCTTCGTATAATTCAACCCGGCGCACTCTATTTGGTATCACATGGACCCAGTGGAAACAACTCTACTGAACTTACAATTCATGTAACACCTACTACTGATTAGTTTGTACATAACATTGTAACTATTTGTTTGTAATTGTTTTTCAATAAATATAATATAAAGAAAAAAACAAAAAAAATTAAAAGAAGCAACATATTGTGATGTCTTTGTACATTACAATATGTTGCTTTTTTTAAAAATTCCACGGGATGACCTTGACCCACTTGTGTGTGATTATAAAAGCAAAAATCTACTTGTAAAATTCATCAGTCTACGACTACCTTTCGTACCGTACACATCTCGCTCACTCTATCGCTTAATATAAAAACTAAAAGATGTCTCTCAAAGTCAAATGTGCATCTTATGATACCAACACCATTACAACTTTTGAACAACTCGAAGATTTAACCAACGAAATGCGAGTTTTACTTACCGGTGGTTATCACTTAACTGTTGATGTTAGTGCTACTAATACAAGGATGTTCACTAAAACAAAATATTGCGATGATGAAATATTTATTTCTACACAACCTACAACTTCTTCATCGCCAACTGGTCAACATAACATCAAGTTCCAAAAGTATTACCAATGTTGAATAACTTTTGACAGACAAAACTACAACTAAAGAATCACATGATCAATGTGAGTTAATAAAAAGGATGTGATACTTGTATAAATAATCATTTGCTTCTCAGCTCTCACCACGACAAGACCTATTTAAGAAAATGTTGTACAGAATGATGATTCAACTTGATGGAAAAATCTATGGAAAAGACTACAACACCATTGAACAAATGACCCAAGATTTAGATGTATTAACTAAAGAAGGATATCAAGCTAAATTAATTTTAAAATTTCCTGAAGTACATCCATTATCAACAGAAGAACTTGTTGCTATGGCTAAGGCGGAGAGAGAGAAAAAGTCTGAAGAAAACAAAGAGAAACAAACTTCCTAAATTTTAATAATCCTTACACTTGTAAGGTATAATTTTTTAAAACTCCATTTGGATGACCTTGAAATTACCCCCACCACTTTTCACAGTACATAAAACTCACTATTCAACACTATACACTCTTATTCTTTCACTGGACTCCGCAGCGTCAACATGGAAGAGCAAAAATACAAGTACAAACCTCGTTACTGTTGTGAACAACAGTGTACAGATTTAGGACCAATGATGGTGGATGGGTTAGCTTGTACTAAATGTGAATTCTTCGGATCTTGTTATTGCAAATGCAAAACAAAACAACTACCACCACCGGAATTGCGAACTTTCAAATTTTACAAATCAAGATATTTTCATACATGTTGTCCTCAAAGATGTTTCAAATTTCACCCTCTAGATCTTGCTCATTGTCAACGCACCAATTCTCATCAAGATGATTTTTGTACACATATGATAAAAAGATGTAAATACAGATCAGATTGGTATTCCGATCCTGTAGAACCATCAAATGTGTAATTTCAGTTTTACACTCTTTTTTAAAACTTCATTTGGATGACCTTGAGATTTCCCCCCACCACTAGTTCTAATTTTTATATAATATTAAATCATTCCACTTCCAACACTCTAACTAACAACATGGAAAACAAATTTATCAAGTTTGAACATATAATAACTGACAGGGAAGAGATGGAAGAATTGTTTCAAAACTTACTTTCTATCATTGACGAATATCCTATAAGATGGTTCAGAATTGTAGTTCAATATTTAAATCCTGGTGAATTGTTTTCTTCATCGAGTGAAGAGGATGAAACAACTACTTCGGTTCAAATAATTGAATTAAAAGACGAAGAAGAAGAACTAAACATTTTATTTAATCATAAGCTCAAGGTTCCCCATATAAAAGCCCCCTCCCTAGACAGCCCCCCTCCCTAGACGCCTGCTCAAGGTCACCATTATATAAGCCCCCTCCCTATGCGCCGATCCTCATTCCATCACCGACTCTCCAACAATGAACAACTCTCCATTGGCCCGAATGAATTCTAGTTTTGAAATAAACTCTAAAGAAGAGTTACAAGACATTTTTAATATTTTACAAGAACTTGTAGATAATTTTACAACCATCAAAATGAATTTGGAAATAACATACGATTGTCCTATTTGTGATAAGGTTGAAAGTTTAGACGAAGACAGTTTACTAAATCTAACTCCTGCACCATCTGACACTACTGATGGTAATAATGAAGAGCAACGTCTTTCCCCCACCACTTCTTTGTAATTCATCCTTCCCCCCACCACTTCTTTATTTAACTAACATTTCTCCCTTTCACTTCTTATTCCGTCTTCGACTTCTGAACTATCAACATCACTAAAATTTCAAACACTAACACAATCATGATGGATATGATGGATGAAGTTCCCTTCGTAACTAGAATGGAAGAGGATAAATTGAAATTGGAAATTAAACGATTGGAAATGGAACAGGAAAACCAACTTGAAATGTTACATTTGTTCAAGCTTTTCAAATACATCATCTGGGGACTCTGCATTTACCTTCTCATCGTCGTCGGTGTTTGCATTTACAACTCTGTAATTCATCACAAAAGTTCAACTTGTTTAAACTCTGCTGTTGCACATTAATTGTATGTTCACTAATAAAATTCAAAAGTTACTTCAACCTATCCTACTATCACCAACTAGTTCAACTTAGAACTATTTCTGGTGGTAGTTGGGTAGGCTTTTTTAAAACTTACTCTGGATGACCTTGACATACTTTCCAGATCCTATTTATAAATTTGAATTTCAGTTTTAAACTAACTTTTAGTTTTGTTCAACTATTAAGAGTTTTGTTAACACCGTCAAATTTCAGTTTTCAACTAACTTTTAATTTATGTATACTTTTAGTTCAACCCTAGTTACTTTATTCGCAAATTCAGTTCAACCGACCGCCAACGCTATTGCCATCTCCACCCCAATATTTTAACATTTCTGCCCCCAACACCTGCCCGAACATCTGTTCGGTTTTAAAAATATAAAAGAAAGGTAAAGGAGTGGGGGTGGCTCATGCTCACCAATGCAAAACTAAGGTTTGAGGTTAGAATTATCCATGGCGGCCGCCATGTCTAGTTCAGTTTCACCACATAGAGTCGGCGACCGGTTATTGGTCTAAAGGAGTGGGGGAAGGGGTGGTGGGGGAAGGTTGCCATTTTATAAGCCCTCTCCCTAGGCGGCGCTTCTCATTCGATCGCCAACTTTCAAACGAGAAACACCTCTCCCATGGCACGAATCAATTATCCCGCTATCACCAACTACTTCAACTTAAAACTATTTCTGGTGATAGTTGGATAGAATTTTTTAAAACTTACTCTGGATGACCTTGACATATTTTCCACATCTCAGTTATAAGTTTGAATTTCAATTTTGAACTAACTCTTAATTTTTCTTCAACTGTTAGAGTTTCGTTAACACCGACGAATTTCAATTTTGAACTAACTTTTAATTTTAATTTTATGCGCAAATTCACTTCACCCTAACGCCAACACTATCGCCATCTCCACCCCAACCTATATGGCATAAAATATAACTACAGCATCTCATATATACCCTCTAACCCCCACCGGAAGCTATGTGACATGGCAGCTGGCGCCAGCTGCCGCGGCACGTGGCCCGGTGGGCACGTGGCCGGTTTTAAAAGTGACCAAAACACACTACTATTTCACTTTCATTTAATTTGCTATTGAAGGCTTCAATCGGTGGTAGACTGGTTTCTTCAAACTTTTCTGTGGAAGTTATATAATCATAGGGGAAAACTCCTTTTCGTAATACTAAGTCCAATTTATCTTCAGGTACAATTTTGCTGGTTTCTTTTAGATCTCCCTTCTTAGGTTCTCAGACAATTTGCTCAAACTAGATGACATAAATCTATAAGAGTCTACGAAGCGAAGTTTAATTTTACCTACTGTTTTTGAGAAACTGATGTACTTTTCCAATGTTTCAGCTAATACTTCGATTTTTCCATCATCTCGTCCTAACTCTGGGATAATAAAGTGGGAGTCATAGCCGCTAAGATTGTGTAACACGACAGGGATAAAGTTTGGCAGTTTGTAATTTATATTGCATGAATTACAAGCAGGTCCTCTGTATAACCCTGTGAGGTGATCATGATCTCTTACTTTTTGATTTTCTTCACTAAAACTCTTCTTGCATAGATAACATCTTGTTGCCGAAATGTATTCTTCTTGTTGATTTTGGTTCAAAGGTTTCATGGGTAAAACATTACCGTATAGGCGTTCCACTTTTTCAGCAATGTCATACAACTGGTCTACAAAATACTTAGCAGCTTCTTCCCCACGGTAGAGTATCGGAGTGGATGTTAAGCCATAGTCTTGCAATTGTTCTTCAGGTAAAGTAGATTTCACCAATAAGCAAAAACTGTTAGGTTGATGCAATTGATATTTGGTTCTTCTAGTTACTTCACCATCCGAAAGTTCCTGCGGCACTAACGTGGATTCAAAGTCAGCGTAGATAACTAGTGGAATCCGGTATTGGTGAACTGTTTTATTGAACTGAACAAATGCTCTAGATGGTGGTGGCAGACTAATCTTCACTTCATAGTTGTCATTACAAAGACGTTGGTGTTCTGACAACCACTCTGATCCTCCACGTCTCAAGTCTTTATTTGTGAAACAAAAGCATCTCTTACACACTGTTACTCTAATTTTCTTTTTAGTCACTTGTCGTCCAACCAAAGTTTCAAAGTTCTTGATGTAAACATAATGTGATATTTCACCTTTGGTCAATAGCAACAAATCTGTATGGTTTTGACGTTCAGTCTTTGTAACTCGTAACGGGTAAACGTTATTTGATTCGTCTAAACCAAACACATTAACTGAAACTCCTGGGTTTTTTCTTTCAAATTTAGCAACATCATTAAGACTAACAGGATACGACATACCTTGGAAGTTATAGCGGTGTTGAACAGCTTCGTATGCTATGCTAGGTCTACAGGCCATAGGTTCCACATATTTTGCTAACATTGCATACCGGAAACATTCATTATCCTCATTTTTCACATTGATACATGATCTTGTATCTCGGATCACCTTTGGTAGAGGGATAAAGCTGCTTCCTCTCATACCATATCCATGCTTGTGAACCCTCACATCCATACCTTCAATTGATGATAGCGTCCAGCCGGATCCTCTTCCTTCATGTTCTTGAAGTTTCACTAGCAGTTCAACCAAACATTCTTCTAAGATTTCGTTGATATCAGATGTGGTTGTAAGGGTTCGGTTTTTAGCAATGAATGCTCTCGGTGAATTTTCACCATCGGTATTAGTAAACATAGCCTCCAACACCAATCCAAATTTAATAAAGTTCAATTTTGCCAATTCTTCCGTCAATGTTTTTACAACTAGCTTTTTAGCTTGACTTATAAAATTTTCCAATTCTAATTGCACGTTATTAATTTTGAAATGAATTACTACTGGTCCTGGCAAGGCTGTAGTACGCAGTTGTCTTATATCTTCCATATCCTCTTCTTGGGTACGCAGTTGTCTTACATCTTCCACTTCTTCTTCCGTATCTTCTTCTTCCATTTTCTCTTCTTGAATAAATCCTCCAGCTGTAGATGGTCCAGCTCCGGCAAATTGAATAACACTTGGTCTTCTTCTTTGCATTAACTGTAAATAGCTAGCCCAGTCCTGCTTCTGAGGTTTTTCCAAAAACCGATCAATCGCATCCAAGTCTTCTTCACTTACTACAATCTCTTCTTTTCTGTCCTCTTCATGATGCAATTCTCGGTGTAACTGTAGATAGCTATCCAATTCGTCCATCTGATTATGGTGGTTTTCCAAAAACCGATCAATCGCATCCAAGTCTTCTTCACTTACTACAATCTCTTCTTTTCTGTCCTCTTCATGATGCAATTCTCGGTGTAAAACAAAGATATCTTCGTCTTGGAAAAACTCACCACAAATATCGCAAAGGGCCATTTTTTACAGTTTGGCTTTGAGTGTGCACTCGGTGAATGTCCACGCAATAATGAGCAGCGCGCTCAACCGGGTCCCTTTATACCCGAGGTTGAAGGGTGGGGGAAGGTGACGTCATATACATCCGGTTTATCAATCATGTAGTAGATTTGGCTTTTAAACACCCATTTTCAATATATTCTTCAACAGGCTTGATAAACCAATGATGTTTGATCTAAATCCACTACTTTGTACAAGTTTTTTCAAAGATGTCTGTTTGAGCAACAAGTTTTTTCAAAGATGTCTGTTTGAGCAAGTTTATGTGGAACAAGGTCATTTCAAATTATTATTTTTCAGCGGGGGATAGAGCACTGCAATGGAGCCATGGTATAGAAGTGGTGTATCCATCCAATTGGTTTGCCCTTTTTATACCCCCACAAACTATGCATTTATGTGGGTCATGGTCGCGCACGGGTGAGCCCCACCCAAGGGTATAGGGTAGGGGTAGGGGTGGGGGCGGGGGTGTAGGGGTGGAGGTGTAGGGAAGGGGGGGGGCGGAGGTGTATGGGGTGGAGGTGTAGGGGGTGGAGGTGGAGAAGGGGGGGGGAGGGGGGGGCGGGGGCGGGGGCGGGGGCGGGGGCGGGGGTGGAGGTGCAGTGTCAGTCTTTACTATATTTAGGTTGAGGTCACGTAAAAACTTTAAAAAAATTAAGCCCCACCTGGGGCATTTAGGTTGCCATCGCTATAGTCTCTAAAGAGACCCAACTATGGACAACTACAGACTTGTGTGTTAGTAATGCCTACCCATTAAAGTTTAAAAGACAAAGTACTTTAATATATTTACTGTGTTAATAAAAACCTTACTGTTAAAGATTTTGAAAACTTTCATATATTTAGGTCAAGGTCACAGAAAACTTTAAAAAAAATTAAGCCCCACACCCCCATAGGGGTGTGGGGCACTTGGGTTGTCATCGCTGTAGCCTCCGAAGAGACCCAACTATGACAACAGGGCAACATCCAATGTCGTGTTCCCTTCGCCACGCGAGACTTGTAAACATTTACTGCATTGTCTTTTCAATAGCTAACAAAAATTCATTTACATAATTTTGAGTTTCCAGGAGGAAACAAACTGAGGACACCCTAATGGCTTACGTCCTCGGTCCGAGTGCAGAGGCCGCCGCAACCTTTTGCATGCCAGCGTACAAACGGACATACTCCCACAACCCCAGCCGCAACCTGTTGCATGCCTGAGAGGAGCCTAACAATACTTCAAAGTAACTTTACTCCCGTAATCTTTAATATTTTTAATTTAGCAATGCAGTAACTTTTTACAAGTCCTTTGTGGGTCAAGGCCACACGGACATTAAAAAATTTCGGCCCCCGTACATCCATGGCGAACCACGAATGTTCGGGGGCCTTGGGGACTAAAAAACACAAATAGCTAACAAAGATTTATTTATATAATTTTGAGTTTCCAGAAGGGAAACTAACTGAGGACACCCTAGTGGCTTACGTCCTCGTCCGAGTGCAGAGGCCGCCGCAACCTTTTGCATGCCAGCGTACAAACGGACATGCTCCCAAATGCCATCCGCAACCTTTTGCATGCCTGGCAGGAGCCTAACAATTATGAAAAGTGGCTTTACACGGGGGCCTACTCCCGTTCCCTGTCGTTACAATTTAATTTGAGCTGTGAAAAACGCTCAAGGGGAAATGCTAAAACAAGCGTATACACTTTAGTTAAATATAATACACTTACAACACACAATTGAGCTCAACATGGTTAATGCTGGAACAAGCACATACACATTAAACACATATGACAAACAAGACAAACAAGACAGACAGGAGACATAGGGTACAAGTAAAACAATCTCATATAAAACACTTCCCAATACCCAAACGCAAGCGCAATATCTTAGAAATAATACAAGTCTTAAAGTTAGAGTAGACTTCGCTAAACAGTGAAGGCGCCTTTCAGTGTTTAGTGAGGCCTATGGCGGTCCGTCCCGATCGTTCACGTTCAACGCTCGGGAGCGGACTGCGAGCCGGCTGTGGCCGGGCCGCCTTATATCCCCACCGGTCTCCCCCGGCATGGGGCGGAGGTCCACCCCGGGGGCGGAGGTCCACCCCCGGGGGGGGGGGGGTCCGCCCCCCAAAAAACGGAGACGGGGGCGGAGGGGGGGGAGGGGGGGGGGTCCGCCCCCCAAAAAACGGAGACGGGGGCGGAGGGGGGGGGGGGGGTCCGCCCCCCAAAAAACGGAGACGGGGGCGGAGGGGGGGGGGGTCCGCCCCCAAAAAACGGAGACGGGGCGGAGGGGGCGGAGGGGGGGGGGTCCGCCCCCCAAAAAACGGAGACGGGGGCGGAGGGGGGGGGGTCCGCCCCCCAAAAAACGGAGACGGGGGCGGAGGGGGGGGGGGTCCGCCCCCCAAAAAACGGAGACGAGGGCGGAGGGGGCGGAGGGGGGGGGGGTCCGCCCCCCAAAAAACAGAGACGGGGGCGGAGGGGGGGGGCCGCCCCTCAGGGGTGGTTCAAGGTCACCGACTACACTTTTACTCTAAGTCTGGTTCAAGGTCACCCACTACACTTCTACTCTAGGTGTTCGCAATACCCCCACCCTAATCGAGTCCCTAAGCTACGTGACGGCGCTCAGCCAGTATGTCTCAGGCTTGCATGCGGTAAGCATCGCTGCTCTTCGACTCTGTTCATGTAAGTGTTTTACAAGTTTTTGCCTCAAGGTCATTACACTTTAACTCTGGACTAACATGGCTTGGATTTTCTCTGATTTTACTCAAGGTCACTACACTTTAACTCTGGGATGATATCGACTTGTAGTATTTCAGTGTTTTGACTCAAGGTCATCACACTTTAACTCTGGGGCGGGATCGACTTGTAGTATTTCTGTGTTTTGACTCAAGGTCACCACACTTTAACTCTGGGACGGGATCGACTTGTAGTATTTCTGTGTTTTCACTCAAGGTCTTCACACTTTAACTCTGGGGTGATTTCAACTTGTAGTATTTCAGTGTTTTGACTCAAGGTCACCACACTTTAAATCTGGGACGTTATCAACTTGTAGTATTTGTATGTTTTTACTCAAGGTCATCACACTTATGTAAATTTGAGGTAGCACCAAAACGGTGCTACCTGGCTTGACATTTTCAAGTTCCCCAAGGTCATCGCAGTTCCCCCACCACTTCCCATATACCTAGAGTGCGCGGAGCCGGACAGTCAGTCGCTCGGTGTCTGTCGTAGGGTGCACATCGCGGTTGCAGTAATGGTCGAATGGGGGCTTCTGGGCCCAGTTCAAGGTCACCCGGGCGTTGTCACATGACGGTTTAGGCAGAGTCACGTTGCAAACTTCAAGTTTCCTCGGCACTTTTGCTGTTTCTCATCGCAAATTCGCTCCAAGTCGTCAAGGTCATGGTAACTGTGACTGAAACTCGGAGCGTAGTGTGAGAAACGGCAAAAGTGCCGAAAAATTTTAGGTTTCAGCGTGACCTTGACCTTTTGTGGCATCAATGACGTCATCTTGGTGACGTAAGGGGTGATGACGTCATCAGCACGTCATTTCTGTGACGTCATGGGTGTGACGTCATGGATGTGACGTCATTGGTGATGACGTCATCGATGATGCAATCGATGACGTCATCGATGAGGTCATTGACCTCGATGACGTCATCGATGACGTCATCCCTCAGGTGACCTTGAACTGTTCCAAAAGCCCCCATTCCCCACTACTTGAATTAATACCTAATTCAGATTAAAAAGTTAGAAAACAGATTTACTTTCCTCATAATACCTATGTCTAAAGGAGAGATGCCAAAAAAAATTAAACAAAAACGTGATTTTCTAGCAATTTAATTGTATATTATTATTTATTTAGTTTGTCGTTTATAAGGACTTTCAACAAATTAAATAAAAACACACCGAATATTTTTAAGAGGGAACTTAATATAAGTTTTAGTTTATTTTATAGTCAATGTCTCATTATACTGCTGATTTTAATTTTATAATATGTATATATGTAAGAAATCAAGTTTACGAAGTTTATTTATATGATAAAGTAATATCAATAGACCTGAAGGTAAATTTAGTGGAAAGAAGATAGAGTACCGACATTTACAAGCGTATTTCTTGAACTGAAAATATCGCTAAGAAATTGAAGAGTAATATTTTGATTGATTTAGGCAAAGCCGGTCAGGAAATAAGCAAGGTTCGATATTTCAGAGCTTTGAAAAAATTGAATGAATTCACTTATTTTATGAAAGTGAGGGGAGATTTTTTAAAGAGGATTTGAAAATATAACACAAACATTAAGAAATATAACGGTAAAGGGTAGACCTTTTATCTTTTAACTATATTTAATGTGCCCTGTTTTAAAGCCTTTTCTTTTACCTTTTTTCTTACTATTTTGTATAAAAATAATTGGAAATAGGACAGCATACATCTTCTTACATGTTTTGCAAATATTAAAATTGTCATAAAAAAAATCACCTTTATGAGTGAGAAAAGGAAACACCTTCCACCTATTAAATATATTTTGATAGTACAATTTCAACACTCATCAATATGCCCCTGCAAAATATTTCTGTGAAATCCTCAAAACTTAGAGCAATACTGTGTTGTAATATTTTATGGATATAATATTTGTTTTCCTTTTTGTATGCTTATGAGTTTTCATTAATAATTCAAATACTGTTTAATGTAGAACAAGCGGTTACTTCTACATGTACTATTATCTACACCTCTCCACCATAAGTATGAATAAAAAGGTAGCTTCTGTTGATCACGTTGGGTTTTTATCACTCGTGTTGATGCTTTCCTTTGCTTGGATGAGTCATACTGTCACAGGTTTTGCAGTCATGTATTATACAACTCATTATACAACAATTTTGCAAAGTTCGTGTAACCTTCATTCCAAAATTTTATTAGATTGTAAAACATCAAAGTTTATTTTTCAAACATTACAGGGGCACATTTTAAGACATATCAAGTAAGTTTTATATCGAATCTTGATGTATAGCATAATAAATAATATATTTCCTGAGTAAAATAGACAATTTTTTAAACCGATTTTACTTTTTAAGGTATTTAAATACTTGCAGAAATATTGCAATGTAAATACCATTGTACATTGCAATGTACTTGCAATGTAATACCATCCATCTATTATTGTTTATATTATTTCTCTTTTAAATATAAGTTTGTATTTTTACTTCAAAGCTAATATGAATGTCACATTTTTTATTGACTACAATATTACATATACAATACATACATAGTGTTTGCATAGAATTAAACGCTAGTAACTCTCGACCCATAAGACTCTGTTGCAAAGCTCTAAGCATGCTCTCTTTGTTTCCCCTTTTCCCCTTTTCTAAGCTGCAATTCGTGTGCTAGAATCAACAGTGTTGCATGCCTAGCGCCATTCGCCGTTGAAACTCTTTGTTGTTGTCTTCCTTTCATAGCTTAATCTTCCATTCTTCGCTCAACATCGTATTCTGATGTATTCAGCTATTACTTATAATTATTGAAGTTAAGTATGAAGTGCTGGAGATAAAAGTACTCTAGTGTACTGTACTTAGGCTTCTCCGAATTCAATACCGAAGTTATTTCCTTATTTTTTTGTAAAGTTAAATTGAATTATATCTCCACAAAAATAGTCAATACAAGTAATTGTAAGATACGAGTAATTGTTTCTAAAAATATGGTACAACCTTCAAATATTTGAACATTAAAATATGTAAAAATATTATTAAGAATAGCTTTCACTTAAAACAGTGTGATTTCATTTAAAAACATTATTCATAGAATTTATTATGAATGGGTTTTTAAATGTAAGATTAACCTAGCAACTCATTGCCTATTTTACAAATACCCTTTCATGACCATGAGCAAATAAAATATCAAATCAAATCAAAACCTCTTTATTTACAAAGCATAAAGATTTGTAATAGTGTCAAATGTTTACAATTTAATGATCTTCATCGATGAGTAAGTGGAAGCGTGTCCCTCCATTGCAGGAATTCGTTCAGGGAGTAGAATGTGTTCTTTGACAGCCAGTTGGTGAATGCTGTCTTCAGTTTCTTCCTTGAATTTTACGTTTATTTAATAGCAAAGTACCAGAGGAGTAATAAAAGTACCCTCTTTAAAGGAAACCATTCCTCAAAGACTTAAATGTTTTGTTTTTTTTTAATCTTACATGCTATATTGACATTAGAAAAGAGTTTATAATAAATCATTATAACTGGAAATACTCTCAAGCACAGCCTAAGTATATGTCATCATTAATAAAAAATATATAGCGTAAAAAATACGATATTTCATCATTCTAAACATTTCAATCATCAAAATTTGATTGTGTTTTACTCAGAGATAAAAATTGACTATATAAATAATAACGCACAAATTACTTTTTTTAGATCAACGTATTCAAAATAAAATTATTTCGTTAAAATTTTGACTCTCTTTGTGAAAGTATTTTTAATTGCTTCCTTTCGTCGTATTTCACTCTAATTCCATCATCTGAGTGCAAATCTGAAAACAAAATGCTACTCGGCAAAATTCAAAATGACCTCCTGATTGATCTGACGGCCAAGCGATGCCCACATGACAGTCACAACAAATGTTCCCGATGCTCATTTCTTCCCAGCAGACTCTGATTGATGATCCGTGACGTCATCCGCAGTAATCACTTAGGCCTGGCGTGTCCCCAGTATATTTTCCACATTTACGGGATGTGTGGAATCGATTACTGAAGATATTAGTGTAGCTCTTGCAAAAATTATGTATCATTATTTTATTTTTTATTTGTGTCATTGAATTATTTTCATAATAAATATATGGTGAGTGGTACTATTTAATCTATTATTTATTTAAATGTATAACACGATAAAAATGATATATTTAGGGAGTAGTTATACCTATTAGCAAACATTATAAGACGTTTGTATTCTACCTAACCATTATTGTTATATACTATTAATTGTAATCCAACTATGACTAATACATAAATTAATTTTTCTTTTTTAGTTTTTAGAGTTTTTTATGGCAAATATGTGTAAGCAGTGTATTTGTAGATTTTCCTGGAATGTTGATATTTTATTTATGATTTCCCTATTATTTTTGGTACTCTTAACATGACTTAATATTCTATTTTGATGGTACCCTAAACGTTATGTTTTGCTTTAATTTATTGTGATAAGATACTTGTCCCTCATAAATCTACCACATTTGTTTATTTTATTTATAAAGTTCCTTAACAATTATTAACTTTTTAAATTTTGAACTAATGTTTTCTTGTAAAGTTTTCTTTCGAATATCTCGGTGGAAAAATCACTTTAACGGATTTATTATTTAGATTTAGATTTAGATCACGTACCAATGTCAACGCCCTGCCCTAGAGCCCACTACGCCACTCCAAGGCACAGCACAGTCCCGGGGGAGGCTACAATATACATGACTGTTGTTTGTCCTCCTGGAATAACATCCAAACCTCCTCCCCGCCCTCGGGTCAACATGACAAATGTGATTGACCGAAGGTAGTGCAGCGTTACAATGGTAGGGATGTTAAATGCTGTACATAGAGTGTTGTAAATTAATAATTATTAAAATTTATTTTCTAATTAAATGCAATAATCAGAAGGGAATACCTTGTTTCTATACATTCTGTTATGAAATTTTCTGATTCGGTATTGTATTTATTACATAAATTAAAACTTTCTAAATCATGATTTATGTACTTCGAGAATAACACCTTAATAGTAAAAATTCTTCAGTTACTGATAGAGTTAATAGAGTATAATTGTCATAATTTAGAGAGTGAATTAAATAGAAAAGTATTTCTTAAAGTGTATTAAGTTTTGGCAATTGCAATACGTGAAGTAATAACAGAAGCAGAACATTCTATAATCCTTCTTAAATAATACAGAAATGAAAATACCAAAACAATAAATCCTACATGATGTAACCTTTATTTTTAACCATCGTGTCAGTAACACATTTAAAATAGTTTAAACGTAATTAGTAAAATTTAGAATTATTTCAAATTACCTGTTAAATACATAAACTATTTCTGTTTTAATTACTTATTGGAAAAAATTTCTGCATAGTTTAAAAGTAGCGATTTTTTATTTCATCCCTTAGCTATTTTGTGTTTTATTTAAGAGTACTTTAAACTGAAACACCACAGTATTTTCTAGTAGAGATAGAATAGGGTTTATATAGCTACAAATGTTTGGATTTTACAAGCAAATTGGTTAACCGGAGCCGGGGGTTTAAACCGTAGGATTTTGTCGGGGCCGCATGACCTGACTGTAAATAGTGAATGGGTTCCGACACTACCGCTGGTAAATAAAACATGTCTTGGGGGCACAAATCCCGGGCACATCCCTAGCCGCTACGGCATAGCCTAGTTTGGGATTGAGGGTAGAGAACTAACCTTGAACTTATAGAATTATTTTTTTAATTTTAAATTAACTTTCTTCAAAATATCCAATAATTTAAAATTTGTATTTGGTAAGGCCTTTCATATTCAATGAATACATCGTCAGACCATTATCAACTGATACAAAAATAGTAATTTAAAAATATAGTTTACAAAACATATGCTTCTAATATTATGGTACATCTGAAGATTTGTTTGAAAAGAAAGTTTATAAGTTATGATAATGTGTACTATAAAAAAATTTTTGCATATTAATGAATTTAAGTTATTTTATGTTTAGGATGTTTATCAATGGAGAATTTTGAATTGGTCCATGATCGTTGTTTACTATTTGTAGTCTTCGTTTATTAATTTCTAAAGTTTCTTGGGCGTCCAAATATTGATTTTTGTTAACTTCTTTGATTAATTTTATTTTCGAGAAAGAGTGCCCGGTATCCAAAGCGTGTCTTGCAATCGCGGATTTTTCTGGGCGATTAAATTTCACATGGCTTATATGTTCTTTCAAACGGGTTTCTGATTTTCGACGTGTTTGTCCAAAATATAATTTGTCACAGTTATCACATTCCACTTGATATAGAATTATAGAATTATGTTTTTTCGTTTTAAAATGTCACTTTATTATGTTGTAACGGACACATTTGAAGACCGTTGCAGTTTTGACTTTAGTTGACAAAATCAATGTCGGGTCGGCAGATTGCGCCCACGGTCTGTACATAATCAGCTGACGCTATCAGCTGTTTAGGTTAAGTTAGTTTGTAGAAACGCCGCTAGGAGCGAAGGCGACGAGCCAGAGCGGCCGAAAATTAATTTCATTCCTTTGCCGAGCGCCGTGTTCGCAACATCGGAAGAGTAAAGTAGCTAAATACCTGCGTTAGCAGTCAGCGGTAGCTGGTTTACGGTCTTTAAAAATTTGCGTTAGCAACTATTAGTGACTATTGTCATCGGCTATTATTGTAAGTAATAAGCTGTTTTGATTTTAATTAGTTTCGTTTTAAAAGGTTTTGTTATTTCATTTTGGCGGAAGCCTAGGTTATGTTTGTTTTCCTTTTTGGACTTGAATTAGAATAAACTTAATTTTGATTTGATTTAGATTAAATTTATTTTAGTGGGTTATCCGAGCACTTCCCGTTATTTGTCATTTTCATTGAGAAAACATTTAAGATTTATTATATTGGTTCTAACCATAACTCGTTTTGTTATTGCTAACTTATGGTCAGTTGCAGTTCGGAGTTGGGCTGCCAGTAGGGCCAGTAACGTTAAGCCATTCTTTATTGTTGAGCGATTGCTCTTATCTTAATAATTTTGACCATAAGTCACTAGGCCTATTGTTAGAGTTGGATCTAGTTGCAGTTCGGAGTTGGGCTGCAGGTTAGGTGATTTAAAAGCTGGTCGACAGACCTTACTGCTTTGTTAAGCGTTTGCTTTCATTTTAGTAATAGGCTCAGGCCTAAAAGTTAAATTAAATATAAGCAATCGGATTCGGTGAGATTGGCGACTTGTCAATCTGGATGATACGAAGTTGTGTCATCCCAAATAGGATAGGCCTGTAATAATTATCTCTACATTCCTTGTTGAGTTTCGCCAGTATGAAGTTGTGTTGGCTATTATTAAGTTAGGGCCTAATCAATTATAGTCCAAGTAGGATTAGGGCCTAACCCGCATTAACTACTATAGCCTATCTAACCGGTAGTTCAATTAACATTAGGCCCTAACGTTTCACACCAACTGTTAGAAACTTATTGCTACTTGCAGCCGGCGCCGAGTTGGCCTGTTAATTAATACATTTTTGTCTTGTCTTGTGTTTAGTTGGTTTCACAGGTCCATAGATTGCCAGGAGTTGACCCCGGATCCTACCTTCGACGCGGTGGGGATTGGTACCCACTCGTGCGGCAGCACTTCAGTCAGGTGGTGGTACTTACCTTAGGCTAGTGACAGGTATTAGTCATAGTAAGCCATTGTAATTGAATTGTTAGTATTAATCAGGTATTTATAAAATATTATTGGTATCGCCTTGAACGGTAGGGTCGGAGCGAAATTGTGCCGACAGTCTCTAACTTAGATTGCTTATTCAAAATTAAACATCGGAACATTAAAATCTGTAGGCTAGGTTCACAATCTGAGTGAAATTGTTCAGACAAACCCCCCAAACAACTATTGGTCCCGTACCGGTGTGCACAATGATGAGTGGAACCCGCCTCTGATTACCTATTCTGGTAAGGGTCATCACTGAGTGCTCACCGAACAAAATTTTAGTTTTCATTTTCTCACTGATCCCTGGCTATAAGCTATCCGAGGCATAAACAGGTGTTTCTCTGTGACATCCCACAGAACCACCCTTACAAATGGCGCTGCCGAACAGGGACTCGAATAAATTTGTTTAAATTGGCCTAATTTGATTAAATAGGTCTTGGATTATTTTGTTTGGCCATTTATGGCTGGCGCCCGAAAAATTCGGTAAATGATTGTTGTTGTCAAGTGTAGGCTAGGCCTAACTAAATTCTAAGATGTTTGAGGACATGCTTCCGACTTTTGTTTTCCCAGCGATTAAATACTGGAGGTGGATATCTTCAGTAAATAGTAGATTGTACGTGGTTGATCCTCCTAAAACTAAAGACACGACTAGTGGGAAATCAACCCCAAAATCGGTGAAGGTGACAGCTACCAGCGAAACTGCTGTAACTACAACACCGGTAACAGTGGTAACTGTTACTCAGCCTACAGGTACCATACCTAAGATTACAGCTCCGTCATTTTTGAACATTCCGTCTACTACTGCGGGGGTAGTTTACAAGTCGCCAACCGATGATCCGCGTACTAGTTGGATTAAGTCGTTGCATAAAGATGAGTTGCAAATCGAAATGGAACGGTTCGGTTTAGACAGTTCAGGTACGGTTGAGGAACTGCGTAAGCGTTTTTCGAAGTACTGGAGGGAGAGATATTCCCAACCCAAAATTACGGAATCTGACTTAGGCCTAGGCCATCAAATGGAAGGGGCAGGAAATTTTGCGTTCGCGGAAGCAAAGGGTTTTGCAGGGAATTATTCTTTAAATTTCCCTGAAACTGGCGATCAACGGGGTGCGTCTTGCACTGAAAGTAAAGTTAACAGTGAGGTTAACAAAATTAAAGAAATTCTGGGGCTACCGACGGGAGTTCCGTTTGAAGAGTTATGCAAACGGGTTGCTAACTTGTCACGTCCGGCTACGGTGTCAGAAAATGTTCGAAGGTCTAGGTCCGACCTAGAGATGACCTTACCAAATGCGGATGGGCTTGTATTTAGTTCATTGCCAAAAATGTCTGCCCAGCCTTTAGCATCGAATAGGGCTATGCCGTGGGGCGGGGATGTTTCACGGCTGAATCGCCACGAAAATACGGTTTCATCGATTTGCACTACCGTACGGAAGTGGAACGTTAGGTTCGATGGTTACAAGGACCCTATATCGTTCCTCGAGCGTTTAGATGAACTAATGGAGGCTTATGGACTTACCGGCACGGAAGTTCTTAAGGCGCTTCCTGAGTTGCTTACCGGTACCGCTTTGCTATGGTACAGAAATGCAAAGGATTTTTGGAATTCTTATGAAGCGTTTAGGGACAGTTTTTCTCTCCAGTTCTTACCTCAAGGGTATCGAAGAAATCTAGATGAGGAAATCAGGCGGCGCACTCAAGGCGAGAACGAGACTTTTAGGGATTTTATTATCGCTCTTACCACACTAATGAGAAGGAAAGGAGGCCTTTCCTTACAGCAAAAACTCGATATCATTTATAACAACATGCGTCCCGACTACAAGCTAACGATGCGTAGGGGTGAATTGTTCTCTTTGGAGGATATGATAAAACAGGCGGAACACGTTGAAAGCTATGTTCGTGAAAAGGCTTTGTTCCAGCCCCCTCCACCTCCTTCTATGGCTTTAGTGCCCGAAACAGCCTACAATCCTAAACGAAAACAGGATAAACTGTTGCCTAGTAGTGCGATTGCAAACAAGGCAGCGGAAAATGTAACGCGCTCTGACAGTTCAGCTGCTTCGCGACCCACCTTAGGCCCTAATGAACGCCAGGCCTATCCCAACCGAAATCCGACAAAATTGGCTGACGGAAATGAGCCTAAGGTTCTGCCTAGCTGTTGGAACTGTGGTAAAACTGGTCACCGCTACAGAGATTGCCGTATGCCCAGGAAAATTAAATGTTTTAATTGTCGAAAAGAGGGAGTTTTAACCCGCGATTGCGATTGCCGAAAGGCGGAAAACTAAAAAGGGACTCAGCTGTTAGGGAGTCATCTGGGCCCAAGGGAAAAATTGAGTCTAACTCCCAAAATTGGAAAGGTTGGTTGGGGAAAATAAAAAATTTTCCAAATGGATGTTCTAGTGGCGCGTGTGTCACTGACAATCGGCCCCATGTTCGAATCGAGGTATTCGGGCGAACGTTTCTAGCGCTGTTAGATAGTGGCGCAGTTGTCACTCTTATTAATTCGAAGGTTGCACAGCATTTGCGAGCAAATGGGATCACCCCGCAAACGATTGAAATTGTAGTTCAGCTAGCCGACGGTACGCGATCGACCGCACGTGAGCTTTATAGTTTTGAAGTGTTATTGGCCGGTAACACTGAAGAATTAGGGGCGGTGCATTTAGAATCACTTACGAGTGATGTGATCATAGGCGTTGATACGATAGAGAGGTTGCGATTGTTAGAGTATAATATCGATTTAGACCGTCCTTCCACGTCGCGTGAAGATACGGAATGCGGGGATCCAGTGGGCGTAGATGCCGTGTTACCTCTAGATGACAATCAAAAACATAGCCTAGATGAATTTTTAAATGCTGAACTATCTCTCTTCGAACAGGTCTCGGGTCGGACAGACTTGATTGAGCACCGGATTAAATTAAAGAAAGGAGTGGAGGCAATAAAGCAGAGGTACTACCCGAGAAACCCTGCGATGCAGGAAATAATTAATTCGGAGGTAGCGAAAATGTTGGACGATGGCGTGATTGAAAAGTCATCTAGCGGCTGGTCCTCTCCCATTGTACTGATACGTAAACCTTCCGGAAAGTATAGATTTTGTATTGATTTTAGGCGGCTAAATGATGTGTCTGAAAAAGATGCGTACCCGTTACCCAGGTTGAATGCCATACTTGAGAAATTGAGAAATGCGAAATACATTTCCACTTTGGACTTAGCGAACGGTTATTGGCAGGTGCCGTTGTCTAAAGAGAGCCGTGCTCTCACGGCTTTTACCGTTCCGGGTTTAGGATTGTTTCAGTTTACGGTCATGCCCTTTGGCCTGCACAGTGCTGGGGCTACTTTTCAACGACTGCTGGATCAAATCATAGGTCCCGAGTTGGAGCCGCACGCGTTCGCGTACTTAGATGACTTGGTGATAATATCAGAGTCGTTCCCAGCCCACCTTGAACTTCTGAAAGATGTTTTTGAGCGCCTTAGGTCCGCAGGACTAAAATTAAATGTAGAGAAATGCAAGTTTTGCCAGACCCAGCTGAAATATTTAGGCCATGTCGTAAATTCTGAGGGGATCAACACTGACCCCGAAAAGATTCGCGCGGTACTTGATTTTCCTAGGCCAGTTGGTGTCAAGAGCCTACGTAGTTTTCTGGGCCTTGCGTCATTTTATCGGCGGTTTGTCGATAGATTCGCCCGTATTACGGCGCCACTAACTCTTCTTTTAAAGAAGAATCAAAAATGGCAATGGGGCGCGGAGCAAGAGGGAGCCTTCAGTGAACTGAAGCAAAAGCTTACCTCGACGCCAGTCCTTGCGTGTCCGGATTTCAGCCAGAAATTCACTTTACAGGTGGACGCCTCCAATGAGGGCCTTGGTGCTTCCCTGACGCAGAGGAAAGAGAACAAGGAAGTCGTAATCGGTTACGCAAGTAGGCTGCTCAATGAACTAGAGCGGAAATACACTGTTACCGAAAGGGAATGTTTAGCCCTGGTGTGGGGAGTTAAGAAGTTTAAACCCTACTTAGAGGGGTATCGGTTTGACGCGGTGACCGATCATATCGCGCTCAAATGGCTGCTGCGGCTAAAGGAACCGACTGGGCGCCTTGCCAGGTGGGTTTTAGAACTCCAGCAGTATGACTTTGAGGTAGTTTACCGAAAAGGCTCGGCTAACAAAGTCGCTGATGCACTATCCCGATACCCTGTAGGCCAAGAGCGTGTCGAGTCTACTGAAAAGGAAGTCTGCCCACTTAGCGTAGCTCGAGGTCCCAATGGTGAGGTAGACCGTAAATCTGAGAACGAGGGTGGAAATCAGAGTGATCGTTGGTATGAGAATTTGTACACTCGGGTTGTCAAAAATCCAGGTAAATTTCCGGCGTATGTCGTTCGAAACGAAAAGTTGTACCGGCTGGATGCTAAGAAGGGAGCCGGTATGCAATCCGGTAAGGGTAAATCCAACTGGAGAATGTGCGTGCCGCTGAAGGATAGATGGACTGTGTTAGAGGAGACACATGACTCCCCTACGGCCGGTCACTTCGGATTTAGGAAAACTGCTAAAAAGGTTTCGTTGGGTTACTATTGGCCTGGTTGGCGAAAGGATGTCCAACGACATGTTAGGAATTGTTCGGTTTGCCAGGCGTATAAAGTTGAGCAGGCAAAACCTGCTGGGAAAATGCATTTTCGACCCCCTAAGGGACCGTGGCATACGGTCTCAGCGGATCTTCTTGGGCCCTTCCCGAGGTCAAAGAGAGGTAACCGATTTGTAATCGCCTTTCAGGACCAATATAGCAAATGGACTGAGTTAGCCCCTCTGCGTTCAGCGACAGCTGCGCAGATCTCTCAGAAGTTTAGAGAGTTGGTCTTGTTACGCTTTGGGACTCCGGACGTCTTAATCATGGATAATGGTACGCAGTTTGGAGCGGCCATTTTTCTAAATTTGTTGAAGGACTGGGGTGTTGAAGCTGTGAATACAGCTCCGTATTCCCCGCAGTCTAACCCAATCGAGCGCAGGAATCGGGTGCTAAAAACACTGATAGCGCAATCGGTAAAGGGCGATCACCGGGTGTGGGATGAGAAGTTGTTAGAGATTGGATTCGCTGTGAATACAGCGGTCCATGAATCGTCTCAGTATACTCCCGCTAAGCTCTGCCTGGGTCGAGAGTTGCGAGTTCCTAGGGCGTTAAGGGGTCCCGAGTTTGTAGAAGGTGAAGAAGAACCCACAGATGAAGAGGTCCACTCAGAGCGAATGAAAGAGTTCAAAAATCTTTATCAGAAAACCCAAAGAAACCTGTTCAACGCTTATTCTCGTCAAGCAAAATATTACAATTTGAGGAGGCGCGATGTCTCGTATGCCGAAGGGCAAGAAGTTTTGCGAAGGACACATGTTCTGTCTTCTGCGGCAAATGCAATAGCCAGCAAGCTAGCACCCAAGTACGATGGTCCCTTTGAGGTAGTCAAGGAAGTAGGCTACAACATTTACGTGATTCGCAGGCCAGGAGCAAGGAAGACCGAACGAGCTCATGTAAAAGATCTGAAATTGTTTCACAAACCGTAGAAAGTTAATTGATGGTACACTTACTTTGTATATTTGTTATTAGCGGAGTCTCATCGCTAGTGCACGAAAGTTGATGTCAGCAGAAGTGTTGCTGGCGAGAAGTTGTGTTTTAGTATTAGAGTCGATCGACCGTCAGGAAAAACTTCAAGAGAAGGTGAGGAGTTCTTTTTTTTGTTGGTTTTTTTTCCTTCCAGTGAGTCAGAGGAGGGTGTAACGGACACATTTGAAGACCGTTGCAGTTTTGACTTTAGTTGACAAAATCAATGTCGGGTCGGCAGATTGCGCCCACGGTCTGTACATAATCAGCTGACGCTATCAGCTGTTTAGGTTAAGTTAGTTTGTAGAAACGCCGCTAGGAGCGAAGGCGACGAGCCAGAGCGGCCGAAAATTAATTTCATTCCTTTGCCGAGCGCCGTGTTCGCAACATCGGAAGAGTAAAGTAGCTAAATACCTGCGTTAGCAGTCAGCGGTAGCTGGTTTACGGTCTTTAAAAATTTGCGTTAGCAACTATTAGTGACTATTGTCATCGGCTATTATTGTAAGTAATAAGCTGTTTTGATTTTAATTAGTTTCGTTTTAAAAGGTTTTGTTATTTCATTTTGGCGGAAGCCTAGGTTATGTTTGTTTTCCTTTTTGGACTTGAATTAGAATAAACTTAATTTTGATTTGATTTAGATTAAATTTATTTTAGTGGGTTATCCGAGCACTTCCCGTTATTTGTCATTTTCATTGAGAAAACATTTAAGATTTATTATATTGGTTCTAACCATAACTCGTTTTGTTATTGCTAACTTATGGTCAGTTGCAGTTCGGAGTTGGGCTGCCAGTAGGGCCAGTAACGTTAAGCCATTCTTTATTGTTGAGCGATTGCTCTTATCTTAATAATTTTGACCATAAGTCACTAGGCCTATTGTTAGAGTTGGATCTAGTTGCAGTTCGGAGTTGGGCTGCAGGTTAGGTGATTTAAAAGCTGGTCGACAGACCTTACTGCTTTGTTAAGCGTTTGCTTTCATTTTAGTAATAGGCTCAGGCCTAAAAGTTAAATTAAATATAAGCAATCGGATTCGGTGAGATTGGCGACTTGTCAATCTGGATGATACGAAGTTGTGTCATCCCAAATAGGATAGGCCTGTAATAATTATCTCTACATTCCTTGTTGAGTTTCGCCAGTATGAAGTTGTGTTGGCTATTATTAAGTTAGGGCCTAATCAATTATAGTCCAAGTAGGATTAGGGCCTAACCCGCATTAACTACTATAGCCTATCTAACCGGTAGTTCAATTAACATTAGGCCCTAACGTTTCACACCAACTGTTAGAAACTTATTGCTACTTGCAGCCGGCGCCGAGTTGGCCTGTTAATTAATACATTTTTGTCTTGTCTTGTGTTTAGTTGGTTTCACAGGTCCATAGATTGCCAGGAGTTGACCCCGGATCCTACCTTCGACGCGGTGGGGATTGGTACCCACTCGTGCGGCAGCACTTCAGTCAGGTGGTGGTACTTACCTTAGGCTAGTGACAGGTATTAGTCATAGTAAGCCATTGTAATTGAATTGTTAGTATTAATCAGGTATTTATAAAATATTATTGGTATCGCCTTGAACGGTAGGGTCGGAGCGAAATTGTGCCGACAGTCTCTAACTTAGATTGCTTATTCAAAATTAAACATCGGAACATTAAAATCTGTAGGCTAGGTTCACAATCTGAGTGAAATTGTTCAGACAAACCCCCCAAACAACTATTGGTCCCGTACCGGTGTGCACAATGATGAGTGGAACCCGCCTCTGATTACCTATTCTGGTAAGGGTCATCACTGAGTGCTCACCGAACAAAATTTTAGTTTTCATTTTCTCACTGATCCCTGGCTATAAGCTATCCGAGGCATAAACAGGTGTTTCTCTGTGACATCCCACAGAACCACCCTTACAATGTAATTCATTATATATGAATCTAAATTTATTTTCATAAAACAATCTCGATACTAAACCAAATACTTTTGAAAAAGTTGATCTTAATAATATCACACTCTGATAATCCAAAATAACTTCTTGATTAGCATTATACGTGCTGGTAATGATATTCAGGTTGAAATAATAAAACGTCTTCCAACACTATTCGATATATTTACACTTATACTGTATATGTTTACAGACGGTAAATATATATAAGACCTTTTATATATATATTTACCGTCTGTAAACATATACAGTATAAGTGTAAATATATCGAATAGTGTTGGAAGACGTTTTATTATTTCAACCTGAATATCTGATAATCCACTAATGTTTGAACTCTGCAGTTTGTGTCATAAAATATCTTGTGTTACATGACTTTTATCCGTGAGTCTATTGGTTTGTTAACTATATTAATAGCCCTCATTACCTTACAGAGTATATTACGTTGATGTTTATACATTACATTGATATGGTGGAAGTTTTAATTCATATAACTATTTTAGAATAGTATATTAATAAAGGTTTAAAATGAACCAAAGTTATTATGTTTTATATCCAAAATTGATAAAACTAAGAGAATATAATCCATGAGTATAAATTTGTTTGCTTTAGAATTTTTAAAACTTAAGTGTACTATTGTTTTTTTCTTGCACTTTAGTTGAAGATAGATGATTTTGCTGTATTTTAGCGCATAGCAAAGTTTTATTTTTATTTTTACTAAATATAAATATGCAAGTGGCGTCATAAAGCGAATTATATTTAATTTTATATCCCGTTAGAGTATTTTAGAGTCTTTACCATGCCTTAAATTTGAAAGACGATTAAACCGACTCAATTACTGATCCTCTTTACCCTTCCGGTAAGCCGGCACTTGTGCCATCGTGAATGTTTGATTCGTTTTTACTCAACACTTCTCGGCTCACGCCAATACCTGATCAGCTGGTCGCAGTTGAACGGGAAAGCAGCATCCTATAATGCTACCTTCTGAAGCTCAGAGTAATATTTCGTAAAAGCCACTTTCTCAATTGTTGTGCTTTTAATTAATTTTTTGACTATTTCAAATTTATAGTATTGTATTTCACACTCACAGTAGTTCTATTTTGTAAACATCAACGATAATCTTGTATATAAAATATAAGTGCTAAATATTTTGAATTCTGCTCGAAATAAGTACCGGTACTCATAATGTAGTGTATTAGCTAATTTATACATGTATGTAATGCTCAACCTAGAATCATCTAGAAATGTTTTAAACATAACAAACAAAATTTAACCCTGCAGAGGGGGAGTAAAAACCATAGTAATTAGTTTTAAAACATCAAAGAGGTATGCTTAGAATATTTAAAGTGTACAACTTAAAGAACTGTTTATTTTTGTATTTGTGTTTTAAAAACTCTAATTTTAACTAGAAATGCTGGTAGAAGTCTTGTGTAGTTTTACATTTGTGAAATATTAAATTTATACATTTTACATATCAAGTCATAGAAAATAAATATTATTACATTCTTTATGAGTCAATATAAGAGATATATAATGGTAGTTGCTCGGAATTGAGCGATTAAGTTTGGATAAAAAAATTAACTCCATAAAAATTATTTTTATTGTTATCGCTATTGTAATGCAGTTCGTTAAACAGTGTAGCCAAGAATGACTTAATATAACCATTTCTGTATAAGTCAATAGATGCTCTCACTGGTGTACCGTGTTAACTCAATGACACAAAAATCATAAAAATCCCCTGAAACTGCAGGAAGATTTCAAATAAAAACTTGATTCGAAGTCAATAAGTATCAATTCTTTGAATAAATATTACCATTAACTGTTGATTAAATATACCATTTATTAACACATTAAATTTGTTCTATAGTCACTTTTGATTTGTTGTATCTGTTTGTTTGATTTGTTGTATTTTGTAACTGTGTAATTGAATATTTCAAATACAGAAATAAACTATATCAGGTTATGCGAATAGAAAGTTATGAAATGTGCACTAAAAAGTCCAATCACACAATTTTAGGGAGATATTTTCTATATCCCTTCTAAAGCCAGAAGTTCAGGGTGGTATTGGAAGGGAAAAATGAATAACCAAGAATTGTTCTGGAACGCGTGGTGTTCAATAATACGGCTGTGCGGTTGAATTCGAAGCTTATTGCATCTTTCCGCCTCTTACAATTTCTTTCTTGTAATGTAACGAGAACTTTACGGATATCACAAAGAAAAGTAAAGTTTCACTTTTCAAACAAAATCAGCTAGTTGTGGTTATGTTGAACTGTTTAATGTGTTTTAAGTACTTTTTCTTTTATTTTGAGAGTTTTTATAATTTTACCTACTATTGCAATATGATTCGATGGTATTTTAATTCGATAGTATTAAGCATTCGATAGTGCTTTTTTATTATATATAGCCTATTATCTCTTGTTTCGAGTATTTTTGGCGATTTTTTTAAAAAAACATCTTAAAAATGTTGAAATATACTCAGTGACGTTAAGAAACACAATTTCCCTTATTTTACAGTTTTTTCTAGTACAATTTATTTGTAATGATATATTTAGTATTAGGGCCGTTAATGCAACGTTAATCCATAAAAAAATTTCAATAAATAATAATAATTCTACCAAACAAGCGAATACTGAGGCATGTTTTAAACGTGTTTTGCAGGAGTTAATTTAATAGTTTAATTTATTTTCCCCGTAGATTATTTGAAGCCCTGTCAGTGTAAAGCGTTTCAGGTTTACTCTCTCCGGTTCACAATCGTCTCTCTGTGAGGCACAATCACGGTCCCCCAGTGATTCCAGTGATTTTCGTTCAATTTATTGCTTACGCATCAGTTATTCCCATATCGATTACTCGGTTCTCTGTCGTGCAGCTTTTTTTAATGAAATTTGCATTTGTAAAATATTCGTAACGTCATAGCATTCCAATGAGTTACTTGAATAATGGAAATTTTAATTTTGCAACTAATACCGGATATGAGAAAGTGTGGGTTTCTACCATATAGAAATTATTTTTACGATCAAGTTTGTTTAGATTCTTTTTCTTTGTAAGCGCTTAGTGAGTGTTCGATTTTGTTTGGAAATACTTTTTAATATTACATTTAAATAAAAGAAAGACTCCATCATTTAAGTTAATCAGAGAAAAGTGATTGAAGTACAGAGTATAGAGTTAATAAAATCAGTCATTAAATTTATCGTAATAATTGTTTATAGTGTAAAATAGCCAATGATGGATCATTGTGGTAGACTTGTCTAGTTACTTACTAAATTAAGAAAAGCGTTTTCGTGTTGTGTTTACGTAAAAACTACAGTCCAAATAATATTTGTTATTATCAGTTATCTTTGTTATATGTGTTGTCTTGTTTGTTATTATTAAATAGTGAAATTTATTATTAGACCTATTTCTATGTATTTCACGTCAGTTACAATACATGAAATATTACAATTATTATTTTTTTTAACATAATACATTTCAAATTAAGCCCCCATACTAGGCCAAGTTTAACTCACTCACGTAAACTCATATTCACTCATCTCCATATGATATAATTCATCAAAACAAATTGTTTTTAGAAGCGATCCATCAGAGTATTTTAAGTGCTACTGATAAAGTAATTTGCTAACGTAATAACGTCAAATGTATTAACATCTATAATGTGGTATTGTCTGTATTTTTCTTTAAAAGAAAGTTTTATATATATTTCCTGTGTAAACAGTTAAACTAGCTGATAAGTGGGGAGAGAGAAATGTTGTAACAAAAGAACTTAACAGAAATCGAACGTATAGCACGGAAGTCCAGAATAATCAACACTGTGGCATGTACCTACTGGTAACTACTACTATTGATGGTTACTCCAATTTGTTACAAATAACGTCAGTTTCATTTATACAAATTATTGTGTAGGATACTTAGAAAAAATCAGTCCTAAAATATCGTATAGTGGCTCCTTCAATTAAAAATTACCTCCTGACATAATAAACAAACTACAAATTTATAGTGACATATTATTTCCCTCAATTAGTATTAGTAGTGGAGAAACGCGGGAGCTGGCTCAGTTCAAGGTCACCTGAGCGATGACGTCATCGAGGTCAATGACCCCACCGATGACGTCATCGATGACGTCATCGATGACGCAATCGATGACGTCATCACCAATTACGTCATTCTGTGACGTCACACCCATGACGTTGCAGAAATGACGTGGCGATGACGTCATCACCCCTTACGTCACCATTATGACGTCATCGATGTCACAAAGGTCAAGGTCACGCTGAAACCTAAAATTTTTAGGCACTTTTGCTGTTTCTCGCACTACGCTCCGAGTTTTAGTCAGGTTTCAATGACCTTGACGACTTGGAGCGAAATTAGACGAGAAACAGCAAAAGTGCCAAGGAAACTCAAAGTTTGCAACGTGACTCTGCCTAAACCGTCATGTGACACCGCTCGAGTGACCTTGAACCGATACAACTCCCGCGTTTCATCATTACTGTAACCGCGATGCGCACCCTACGACAGACACCGAGCGACGGACTGTCCAGCCCCGCGCACTCTAGGTATATTGGCTCGAGAGACTAAGACTCTAAACCGTCAGGAATGGGAGTAACTAACTGAACTTTGCAAGGAAAAGTCATTTCTTCCAATATTCTAAACAAATCTTCATCAGTAAAACTTACATTAGTCTGTTTGGTATAAAACTTAGGGTGTCCGCGCAACAGCTTACGCCATTTAGCTAAAGTCGAAACCCGCTTGACCTTGAGCGGTGGACACTGAGCAGCCAATAAAGACTTAACACGGCCAAGTTTCTTACCCAAAGTGTCTCGCGACATGGCTTCCCCTCACAAAAGTCCGCACAATACTGAGAGACTGTTGGTAGCGCATGAGCCAGGGCAAAAGTGGAGGGGGTAATAGCAGGAGTGGGGGAAGGTCACAGTGGTGGGGGAAGGTGAGGTTGTACACTGGAGTATCGCATCACTTCACCATGAGCTGTCCTACAGTCAACACACTGTACTCTCAGCCCGAGTTGGCACTAGAAGAAACCTTACTGTACAGCTTAGGTTGTGAGGGGCGAGGAAGTAAAGTCAAAGTGGAAGAACTCCAAGATAAAGAGTTGTGTAAAATAAACTAATTGTATCCCTGCAATCTCCAATAACCTAAAAGAAATCTCCAATAACTCTAAAGAAATACCGATATATAAAAAGAAATCTCATCCTTTGGCAAAATGAATTGGAAAAGATCACAGTAAAATTAATCTAACTTAAAATCTGGACTGAACACTCATGGCGATACTACGTGGTGTGAAAACGCCACCCTAAACATTACAAGTTAGGTTAGTGAGCACCTCTGGTACGATAACCGGCGTGCTAGAGTTAAAGTGTGATGACCTTGAGTCAAAACACTGAAATACTACAAGTCGATATTGTCCCAGAGTTAAAGTGTAGTGACCTATATTCAAGACTTGTAAAAATACTTACATATAGAGAGTTAGAAAACAGCGAGGTGCACCGCATGGAAGCTGGAGACATACTGGCGGAGCGGTGTTGTGCAGCCTAGGGACTCGGTTGTGGAGGGGGTATAGCTAACACTTAGAGTAGAAGTGTAGTGGGTGACCTTGACCCACTTGACCCCCCCCCGACAAAGTTTAGCGAGCCCCCCCCCACCCCCACCCCCACCCCCCGAGAACTTTTTTTTTTCGGAAAAATTTTTGACCTTGACCAAAAAGTTTTTTGCTCCGGACGAGAAGTGCCCCCCCCCCACCCCCCCCCACCCCTACCCCCACCCCCACCCCCACCCCCACCCCCACCCCCACCCCTACCCCCCGAGAACTTTTTTTTCGGAAAAATTTTTGACCTTGACCAAAAAGTTTTTTGCTCCGGACGAGAAGTGCCCCCCCCCCGACAAAAGTAACCCCCCCCCACCCCCACCCCCACCCCCACCCCCACCCCCTCCCCCTCCAACACCCCACGAGAACTTTTTTTTCGGAAAAATTTTTGACCTTGACCAAAAAGTTTTTTGCTCCGGACGAGAAGTGCCCCCCCCCACCCCCCCCCCACAACCACCCCCCACCCCCCCCCACCCCCACCCCCACCCCCACCCCCACCCCCTCCCCCTCCCCCACCCCCCGAGAACTTTTTTTTTCGGAAAAATTTTTGATCTTGACCAAAAAGTTTTTTGCTCCGGACGAGAAGTGCCCCCCCCCACCCCCACCCCCACCCCCACCCCCACCCCTTCCCCATCCCCCACCCCCCGAGAACTTTTTTTTCGGAAAAATTTTTGACCTTGACCAAAAAGTTTTTTGCTCCGGACGAGAAGTGCCCCACCCACCCCCCCCCCCACCCCCCCCCCCCCCACCCCCCCCCACCCCCACCCCCACCCCCACCCCCACCCCCACCCCCACCCCCACCCCCACCCCCACCCCCACCCCCACCCCTGATATCCTGGGCGTGGCAGCCCCGGTGGGGATATAAGGGGGTCCGGCCAGAGCCGGCT
Source organism: Neoaliturus tenellus (assembly GCA_030545055.2). NCBI lineage: Eukaryota > Metazoa > Arthropoda > Insecta > Hemiptera > Cicadellidae > Neoaliturus > Neoaliturus tenellus. The sequence continues at coordinate 56,467,987 of CM061537.1, read as the reverse complement.
CGCAGTCCGCTCCCGCGCGTTGAACGTGAACGATCGGGACGGACCGCCATAGGCATCACTAAACATTGAATGGCGCCTTCAGTGTTTAGCGAAGTCTACTCTAACTTTAAGACTTGTATTAGTTGTAAGATATTGCGCTTGCGTTTGGGTATTGCGAATTGTTTTATATGAGAGTGTTTTACTTGTACCCTATGTCTCCTGTGTCTTTTATCCTTTGTGTCTTGTTTGTTATATGTGTTTAATGTGTATGTGCTTGTTCCAGCATTGACTACGTTGAGCTCAATTGTGTGTTGTAAGTGTGTTATATGTTTCTAAAGTGTATACGCTTGTTTTAGCAATCCCCCCTTGAGCTTTTTCAATGCTCAAAGTAAATTGTAAAGTCAGGGAACGGGAGTAGGCCCCCGTGTAAAGCCACTTTTAATAATTGGTAGGCTCCTTGCCAGGCATGCAAAAGGTTGCGGATGGCATTTGGGGAGCATGTCCGTTTGTAAGCTGGCAAGCAAAAGGTTGTGGCGGCCTCTGCACTCGGACCGAGGACGTAAGCCATTAGGGTGTCCTCAGTATGTTTCCCTTCTGGAAACTCAAAATTATGTAAATGAATCTTTGTTAGATATTTGTGTTTTTAGTCCCCAAGGCCCCCGAACATTCGTGGTTCGCCATGGATGTACGGGGGCCGAAATTTTTTAATGTCCGTGTGGCCTTGACCCACAAAGACTTGTAAAAATTCAATGCATTGTAAATTAAAAATATTAAAGATAGGTTACGGGAGTAGGCCCCCGTGTAAAGCCTATTTTAATTATCGGTAGGCTCCTGCCAGGCATGCAAAAGGTTGCGGATGGCATTTGGGAGCATGTCCGTTTGTACGCTGGCATGCAAAAGGTTGCGGCGGCCTCTGCACTCGGACGAGGACGTAAGCCACTAGGGTGTCCTCAGTTTGTTTTCTTCTGGAAACACAAAATTATGTAAATGAATCTTTGTTAGCTACTGAAAAGACAATGCAGTAAATGTTTACAAGTCTTGCGTGGCGAAGGGTACACGACATTGGATGTTGCCTTGTTGTCATAGTTGGGTCTCTTCGGAGGCTACAGCGATGACAACCCAAGTGCCCCAGGTGGGGCTTAATTTTTTTAAAGTTTTTTCGTGACCTTGACCTAAATACAGTAATGACCCCCCCCCGAACTTTTTTTTTGAGAAAAAAATTTTGACCTTGACCAAAGAGTTTTTTGCTCCGGACGAGAAGTGCCCAAACAAAAAATTTGTACAAAGTAGTGGATTTAGACCAAAGATCATTGATTTATCAAACCTGTTGAAGAATAAATTGAAAATGGGTGTTTAAAAGCCAAATCTACTACATGATTGATAAACTGGATGTATATGACGTCACCTTCCCCCACCCTTCAACCTCGGGTATAAAGGGACCCGGTTGAGCGCGCTGCTCATTATTGCGTGGACATTCACCGAGTGCACACTCAAAGCCAAACTGTAAAAAAAAATGGCTCTTTGCGATATTTGTGGTGAGTTTTTCCAAGATGAAGATATCTTTGTTTTACACCGAGAATTGCATCATGAAGAGAACAGAAAAGAAGAGATTGTTGTAAGTGAAGAAGACTTGGATGCGTTTGATCGGTTATTGGAAAACTACCAGAAGCAGATGGACGACTGTGATAGCTATCTACAGTTACACCGAGAATTGCATCGTGAAGAGGACAGAAAAGAAGAGATTGTAGTAAGTGAAGAAGACTTGGATGCGATTGATCGGTTTTTGGAAAAACCCCAGAAGCAGAAGGAGGACTGGGCTAGCTATTTACAGTTAATGCAAAGAAGAAGACCAAGTGTTATTCAATTTGCCGGAGCTGGACCATCTACAGCTGGAGGATTTATTCAAGAGGAAATGAAAGAAAAAGTGGAAGATTTAAAACAACTGCGTACCCAAGAAGTGGATATGGAAGAAGAGGATACAGAAGAAGTGGAAGATGTAAAACAACTGCGTACCCAAGAAGAGGATATGGAAGAAGAGGATACAGAAGAAGTGGAAGATATAAGTCAACTGCGCACCACAGCCTTGCCAGGACCAGTTGTAACTCATTTCAAAATTAATAACTTGCAATTAGAATTGGAAAATTTTCTAACTCAAGCTAAAAAACTAGTTGTAAAAACATTGACGGAAGAATTGACAAGATTGAACTTTATTAAATTTGGATTGGTGTTGGAGGCTATGTTTACTAATAGCGATGGTGAAAACTCACCGAGAGCATTCATTGCTAAAAACCGAACCCTTACAACCACATCTGATATCAGCGAAATTTTAGAAGAATGTTTGAATGAACTGTTAATGAAACTCCAAGAACATGAAGGAAGAGGATCTGGCTGGACGTTATCATCGATTGAAGGTATGGATGTGAGGATTCACAAGCATGGATATGGTATAAGAGGTAGCAGCTTTATCCCTCTACCAAAGGTTATCCGAGATACTAAATCATGTATCAATGTGAAAAATGAGGACAATGAATGTTTCCGGTATGCAATGTTAGCAAAATACGTGGGACATAATGCTATTAGACCTAGCATAGCATACGAAGCTGTTCAACACCGCTATAACTTTCGAGGAATGTCGTATCCTGTGAGTCTTGATCAAATTACTAAATTTGAGAAACAAAATCCAGGTGTTTCTGTTAACGTGTTCGGTTTAGATGATTCAAACAATGTGTATCCACTACGAGTAGGAAAAGTAGAGCAAAGTAACCATACTGATTTATTATTGATAACCAAAGGTGAGATTTCACATTATGTTTATATTAAAAACTTTGAATCTTTGGTTGTACGACAAGTGTCAAAACAAAATCGTAAGATAACAATATGCAAGAGATGCTTTTGTTTTACATGCAAGGAATTCAGACGTGGAGGATCGGAGTGGTTGATGGAGCACCAAAGACTTTGTAATGACAACTATGAAGTGAAGATTAGTCTGCCACCGCCATCTCGAGCGTTCATCCAATTCAACAAAACAGTTCACCAATATCGGATTCCAGTAGCCGTCTACGCAGATTTCGAATCCACGTTAGTACCACAGGAGCTTCCGAATGGTGAGGTGACTAGAAGAACCAAATATCAATTGCATCAACCTAACAGTTTTTGCTTATTGGTTAAATCCACTTTGCCTGAAGAACAGTTACAACACTATGGGTTAACATCCACTCCAATACTCTACCGTGGGGAAAAAGCCGCTAAGTATTTTGTAGACCAGTTGTATGATATTGCTGAAAAGGTGCAACGCTTATTCGGTAATGTTTTACCCATGGAACCTTTGAACCAAAATCAACAAGAAGAATACAATTCAGCATCAAGATGTTATTTATGCAAAAAGAGTTTCAGTGAAGAAAATCCAAAAGTAAGAGATCACGATCACCTGACAGGGTTATACAGAGGAGCTGCTTGTAATTCATGCAATATAAATTACAAACTACCAAACTTTATCCCTGTCGTGTTACACAATCTTAGCGGCTATGACTCCCACTTCATTATCCCAGAGTTAGGACGGGATGATGGAAAAATTGAAGTATTAGCTGAAACATTGGAGAAGTACATCAGTTTCTCAAAAACAGTAGGTAAAATTAAACTTCGCTTCGTAGACTCTTATAGATTTATGTCATCTAGTTTGAGCAAATTGTCTGAAAACCTAAGAAGAGAAGACTTAAAAGAAACCAGCAAAATTGTACCTGAAGATAAATTGGACTTAGTAATGCGTAAAGGAGTGTTCCCCTATGATTACATAACTTCTGCAGAAAAATTTGAAGAAACCAGTCTGCCACCGATTGAAGCCTTCAATAGCAAGTTAAATGAAAGTGCAATCACTGTTGAAGACTACAATCATGCTTGTAATGTTTGGAACCAACTAAACATTCAAACCTTAGGGGAATATTCTGACTTTTACATAAAATTGGACGTAACTCTGCTGTGCGATGTGATGGAAGAATTTCGAAACACCTGCTTCTCCGCCTATGGACTGGACCCTCTGCACTCGTACACATCTCCAGGATTAGCATGGCAGGCTATGCTAAAGTCAACCAACTGTCGATTGGAACTTCTAACAGATATCGATATGGTCCTCATGATCGAATCAGGTGTACGAGGTGGTTTGACTCAAGCTGTGACAAGACATGTTAAGGCCAACAACAAGTATATCCCCAACTTCGACGAGCAACAACCATCACTCTACCTTGGATATTTTGATGCGAACAACCTCTATGGTTGGGCGATGTCAAATCCACTTCCCTACGCAGACTTCAAGTGGATTGACCCGACCACCATCGGTGACATATCACGGATTCCAAAAGATGGCCAAACAGGCTATATTTTGGACTGTGATTTTGAATATCCAGAACACCTTCACGACCATCATTACGACCTGCCTCTCCTAGCCAAGACTGAAGTTTCACCGACAGGAAGATGGCCCAAGCTGATGATGACCTTGGAGAATAAGAGTCGATATGTGGCACACTACTGGGTAGTTCAACAAGCACTTGAATTGGGCCTACGTATAGTGAAAATTCACAGAGCAATTGAATTCACCCAGTCTTGTTGGTTGAAACCATATATCGATTCCAACACTACAAGAAGAGCTGCAGCGACAACAGCATTTGAAAAGGACTTCTACAAATTAATGAACAACGCCATCTTTGGGAAGACATTGGAGAACAAGAGAAAACACAAAATTGTAAAATTAGTAAGTGATCCTAGGAAATTGGAAAAATTAGTGCAAAAACCAAATTTCGGAACATCAATGATTATAAACGAAAATCTAGTTGCTGTCAGTATGAATAAAACAACAATAGTGATGGATCGTCCGTTATACATTGGAATGTCGATTTTGGATATAAGTAAAACTCTGATGTATGATTTCCATTACAACAAAATGGTTAAACACTACGGAAGAGACAACATTGGAGTTGCATACATGGATACCGACGCGTTCATCTACTGGATAAAGACTTTGGACATGTATGAAGATCTAAGGAGTTTCCCATACAAAGACGACTTTGACTTCTCTGACTATCCAAAGAACCATCCAAATTATAATGAAAAGAATAAAAAAGTAATTGGAAAATTTAAAGATGAAGCAAATGGAATGCCTTTGGAGGAAATAGTTGCGCTGATGTCCAAATTATATTCCTTCAAGATGTATATGGAAAATGACATACCGACAGTGAAGAAAGCTAAAGGAGTCAAAACATCATACTTGAAGAAACATGTGACATTTGACCACTACAAGACCTGCTTGTTTGAAGATTCTACAATGTCTGCAACGTTCAACACTATTAGAAGCTTTAAACATGAGGTCTACAGTGTCACTGAAGTTAAAAGGGCACTATCAGCTCAAGATGATAAAAGGCATATTATGCCGGATAAAATCCATACTCTTCCTTTCGGCCACTACTCTCTAAACCCTATCAACTAGTAACCTATTCTTCGTCCTTATACAACTTCGACCTTATTCCTTTCTCCTTCCGTAAAAAAATGGGGAACACGGCAAGTCCAACGCCGTGTTCCCCATTTTTTACACAAGTTTGGATGACCTTGACCTATATAAATCATGTGAATATTTAAGACAACATTCATTGTGATTATACATGTGATACATGAAACATTCAAACCTGCAATATGAAGAACTTGAAGCAAGAAATTGTCAACGAGCTTCATAAACCTGCAAGAAGAAAGTTTCCGCGAAGAAATACAGTGATAAAAGGAATAAATGATTTATATCAAGCGGATTTAATCGAGATGATTCCTTACAGTAAACAAAATAGAGGATTTAAATACATATTGACTATTATTAATTGTTTTTCAAAAATGGCAGATGCTTTACCACTAAAAGATAAAAGTGGCAAAAGTGTTACAAAAGCAATGGAAACAGCTATACAAAGAGACAAACATACTATAAAACATTTACAAACTGATGATGGAAAAGAATATTTTAATAAGGAATTTGCAAATTTAATGAAAAAACATGACATTAACCATTACTCAACTAATTCAGAGGTAAAAGCATCAATAATTGAAAGATTTAACAGAACTTTAAAAGGTGCCATGTATAAGATGTTTTCCAACAGAGGATCACACGTATGGATTGATATGTTACCAAAACTTATAAGCGATTACAATAACAAGTTTCATAGAACTATCGGTATGAAACCAAGCCAAGTGACTAATAAAAATGAAAAACTTGTATTAAAACGTATAAAAATGAATACTAAACCAAAAGTTGAAAAGCTAAAGCCTAAAAGGTTTAATGTTGGCGATAAAGTGCGAATAAGCAAATACAAAGGTGTATTCAGTAAAAGATATCTTCCGAACTGGACAAATGAGGTATTTACCGTATTTAAGGTGCAACCTACAGTACCAGAAACTTACATTTTAAAAGATAATAAAGGACAATTGCTTGAAGGAGGGTTTTATGGACATGAAATGTTAAAATCAACAGTAGGTGATGTATATTTAGTTGAAAAGGTGTTGCAACGAAAAAAGGATAAGGTTAAAGTACGATGGTTAGGATTTAATAAAACGGAAGATTCTTGGATACCTAAAAAGGATCTAATATAATGATAGAGCATCATTTTGGGTTGAACCATTACAAAGGATGGAGATAATACCGCAAAAAGACAATTTTACTATTAATAATATAGATGAACTCACAGTGGATGGTTCTCAATTCAATACTGGGAAACACGGTGTTTTGTTACCAAACACGGTGCGTTGTCTGGTTACCGGTCCTTCCAATTGTGGAAAAACAAATGTAGTATTCAATTTGATTACAAACCCTAAAGGATTACGTTTTAATAATTTATATGTATTTTCAAAGTCACTACAACAACCAAAATATCAGTTATTGGAACAAATACTCAATAATGTGCCTGAAGTTAAATATTTTAAATTCAACGCGAGCGAGAGTGTCATGCAACCGCAAGAGGCTAAACCATTCTCAGTATTCATATTTGACGACGTATCTTGTGAAAATCAAAATACAATAAGAAATTACTTCGCCATGGGTCGACATAACAACATAGATAGCATTTATATTGGTCAAACTTACAGCAAAATACCGAAACAGCTCATTAGAGACAATGCAAACATGTTAATTGTATTTAAACAGGATGAAACCAACCTAAAACACATATATTATGACCATGTAAGTGCGGATATGCCATTTGAACGATTTAAAGAGTTGTGTGGAAAGGCTTGGGCTGAAAAATATGGGTTTTTAACAATTATGAAGGAACAACCGCTAAACAATGGTCGATACAGGATAGGATTTGATAAATTTATACTAATACACTGATCATGATGTAAAACATTCATTGTTGTACAACACGTCTTGCTACAAACATGGTTAACCAAGAAAAGTTAATAAAGGAAATAAAATCACTTAGTGATTCTATTCGAGATAAAAACAGAGCATTAAAATTAGGTATTAGCGAAAGGGAGAAATTTCTTGAATCTACTTTTAAACCTATTACTGAACCCTTGAAACAATTAAACAAAAAATTTGCTAAACCCGTTTTGGAAGGAGATGCAATTGCACCTATTACAAAGTTTGAAAGAGAAAATGTAAAATCAGAAGATTTTAGTGACGAAGACCCGGAATCCTCTACATATAGTGGTTTTACCGGCGGAGAACCCGAAAGAGTGCTAGAATCACCAGACTATAGTGGTATAAGAGAATTATATGAAGTAAAAGCTAAAAGAGGACATGAAGATGTATCAACTGCTAGTGAAGAGGAAAAAGAAGAAGAAGCAAGGGAAGGTCCGTCAAACATAAGCTTGTTGGGTGAAAACATTCATAACAAAGGACCTTTAGGAAGGAAATACATGGTAAAAATGTTACTCGGAACAATTCCTAATAAGAATTACCATAGTTATGGAGCGAGATTAACAAAAGATGGTTTAATGATAGGTAATAGCCCGTTAAACGTTGACGAACATGATAATATTGTCATTGGTGATCAAAGGTATAAGGGCACAAAAGGATTATTTGAATTATTATTTGAAAATAAGCCTTCAGTATCGTTAATGAAAGAAAAAGACATGGAAGCATATAAAAATATTTTGGAACAGACAAATGCATATAGGAGAAAGTATTTACCTGACCAGCCTCCTTTTAGATCTAAGTCTTTAAAATATAAAGAATTTGTATCCAAGTTAATACCAACTAGAAGACAAACAATGCCGTTAACACAAAGAAAACCTGTAAAACGAAGATTTATGGCATCCACTTTGGATGTAAGTGCTCAGGAACGAAGAAAAAGAAGTAAGTCCGTTACGGGTACAGGTTTAATGAAGAAACTATATAACACAAATGTGATTTATTACAATAATATCAATAAATTGGTGGATAGAATGAAACTAATACATGAAGCTAAAGAAGCGGGTCATACTGGATTGGAAAACGAATGGGTGGATTTAGTGGATGAACTCCGAAACCGTGGGGTAATCTCATAAAAATGCGTTACTCCCTAGATTACTATTCAGTTGCATCATGAGTGTCGACAAGTTCGGACGTTACTCCTCGGATGGGTTATATTACGCAAATAATTTAAAAAGAGGTGCTGGTTTACCACAAACACCTGATGGAGATTATGATATAACTAATAAAAGGTTAAAAAACATAAAAGATCCCACAGATGAAAACGATGCAATAAATTTAAAAGTATTAAAAGAAAATATATCACCAACATTAAGACTACAGAAAAACACATATGACGCAGGTAATCATAGAATTGTCAATGTTGGTAAGCCAAATCAAAACGCTGATGCAATAAACAAAGGTTATTTATCATCAGAATTAAAAAATACGTTAAAATTCAATGGAAAAACGTATACTGCTGAAAATAAACGTATATCCAACGTAGATGATCCTAAAGATGCAAAAGACAGCGTAAATAGACGCTATTTACATTCATTAATACCTGAAAAGACAAAAGATGGTTTTTCTTTTTATAAATTTGTTATTAACGATATAGGTTATCCGAAAAATGAAAATGATGCTGTAAATTTAAAATATATAAAAGATCATTGTATTACACGTGATGTAGGAGTTATTGATTGTCTAGGTAATTGTTTAGCGAATGTTAAAGATGGTTCGGCACCATCAGATGGTGCAACAGTGGGTCAAATGATGGAAACCTTAAAACAAGAAACAACCTCTTTTGTAAAACAAGATCAAGTAGTATCAAAGCAAGGGGATGAATTTGTTCAAGGTAATGAAAAATTTAATTTATTAACATACAAAAATAATGCTTGGGATTGCATGGGTAAAGGGTTATCAAATATGAGATTGGGCTATACTGCTCAAGATGCAGCTGCTTTATCACAAACCGTACATCTAGATCCAGATCATTCTTTTAGATTTTTTACATGTAAAAATAAAGTAATAAAAGACTTGCATAATGGAAGAGATCCAAATGATGCTGCAACTGTAGGACAAACATTACAATATGACAGTGCAAATAAAGAGTTTATTTATAATAAGCAAAGATTTAAATTAATGGATGTAAATGATTATCAAAATATATTAATTGCAGATCCAAATTCATTTAGCGGATTTAGAAAATTGTCTGGTGAACAATTTATTCATAAAAATCATGTGTTTCGAAATGAATCAGACGGAGCATTAGTTAGTGGAAATTTTAAATATTTTAAATGTCCCGGGAGCGATGAAAATGTAACTGATAAAGACTAAGAATTTGTATAAAAAACTGATACGGGTTAGAAATCGAGACTAATATTATAAAAATGGGTTACACTCTAGAATGTTATTCAGTTGCACCATGAGTGTTGACAAGTTCGGACGATATTCCTCGGATGGATTATATTACTTTAATACTTTAAAAAGAGGTGCTGGCTTACCACAAACACCTGATGGAGATTATGATATTAGTAATAAACGGTTAAAAAACATTAATGATCCCACAGATGAAAATGATGCAATAAATTTAAAAGTATTAAAAAAAGAGATATTACCAACACTGAAACTAGACAAAAACACATATAACGCGGGTAATCATAGAATTTCCAACGTTGGTAAGCCAAATCAAAACGCTGATGCAATAAACAGAGGTTATTTATCATCGGAATTGAAAAATACGTTAAAATTCGATGGAAAAACGTATAATGCTGAAAATCGACGTATATCTAACGTAGCAGACCCTGTAGATGAAAAAGACAGCATAAATAGACGCTATTTACATTCTATAATACCTGAAAAGACAAAAGATGGATTTTCTTTTTATAAATTTGTTATTAACGATATAGGTTATCCAAAGAATGAAAATGATGCTGTTAATTTAAAATACATCAAAGATCATTGTATTACACGTGATGTAGGAATTATTGATTGCTTTGGTAATTGTTTAGCGAATGTAAAAGATGGTTCTGCACCATCAGATGGTGCAACGGTGGGGCAAATAAAGGAAACTATAAAACAAGAAACATCTGGTTTTGTGAAACAAGACCAAGTAGTAACACGACAAGGAGATGTATTTGTACAGGGAAATAAAAAGTTTACTTTACTTGAAGAAAACAATAGTGTTTGGGATGGTAAAGGAAAGTCATTGACAAATTTAGGTATTGGTGAAAAGCCTGGTGATGCTGTTACTTATGAACAGATAATACAATTAGAGCCAACTGGAAAACAATGGTGGAATTGTGATAACAAACGATTAACAAATGTTGCAGACCCTGATTATGCTGATAACGCTGTAACTGTTAATTTTCTTGTTAAAGTAATAGGTAATTTATTATTTGATATGCATAATTATATTGCAGCCGGACAACATAAACCTATTGATGAAAAAATGAGAAGTGCATGGATTAAACAAGAAATTCTTTATAAATACTTTTTTAATCATAATACACAAAAGTTTAGATCAACAGATTGGGGTACTTTTGATATTTAATTAAATAACACCATAAATTACATCATTTATGTGCAACCTGTCATAGAGGTTACACATAGGTTACGCTTTTCGAATATAAAAGACAATCATGGCGTTTCATTACACCAGTCCATATCGAGACACTATACGGAAAGGAGGCGGTATCACGTCCACAGCGGTTTCTCTGTTAAGTAAAGCTTTAAATCGTATTCCAGTAGGATCTGTCGTAAATAGAGCAATAGACGCTTTACCATACGAATTTCACATACCGGGAGGTTATCAGTATTGCGGAACAGGAACTAAATTGAAAAAACGACTGGAAAGAGGCGATCCAGGCATAAATAAGTTAGATCAGGCTTGTAAAGAACACGATATCGCATATTCCACGTTTACCGATTCAAAGAATAGGTCAATAGCTGATAAAAAGCTAGCGAATATAGCTTGGCAACGAATAAAGTCTAGTGACGCTAGTATTGCAGAAAAAGCAGCAGCTTTAGCGGTAACAGCAGGTATGAAGGCTAAAACAGCGGTAGGAGGTGGAAAAAGGAGGGGTAGGAATAAAAAAGGATCAACCATGAAGAAACATGGTGGTAATATTAGACTAAAAAGACGTTCTCCGAGGAAAAATAACAAAAAACCGATAATATGGTCAATGGTAAAAAACGGGGCTGGTCTATACCTAAGACCGTATCGTGCATATTAAATAAAAGAAATCAATTGGTTATACCACATAAAGCGTTGACTAATGTTGAATTATTTAAATATATTTCCTGTTTAAAAATACCATTTTTCCGCGGAGTATTTATGAAAGACAATTTACCAAAGAAAATATGGAAAAATGAGACTGGAATCGTAAATTTGGATAATACTGAAGGGTCCGGCACCCATTGGGTGTGTTATAAGAAACTAAATAGTAATGTATATTATTTTGATAGTTTTGGAAATTTGCCACCACCTAAAGAACTTGAACATTACTTTAAATCTGCTAAAAACATATATTACAACTATAAAAGAGAACAACCTGATAATACTTCAATATGCGGCCATTTATGTTTGGAATTCCTAGCTAAAAGTATCAGTCACTATTGAGATGTCTTCCTATACGGTATCATTAACAGGAAAATCGTCCACTTTACGAAGTATCCTTTTTCCAGCGTTACGCTTGCAAAAAGGAAGATTTTGGGAGGCAGCACTGTTGGATTTTACAACTTACAACTCTATTCCCAATGTTACGGAAGGTAAAAATAACTTATTGCATTATTATAAAGGAAAAGATGCCAGTGGGAAGTTTACAGACTTGGAAGTTTGCACTCTACCCACAGGTTCTTATGAAATTGATCATATTAATGAATTTTTGCAAAATAAAATGGGAAAAGACAATATAACGCTAAAAGGTAATAACAATACAATGAAAGCTGAGCTTACTTCAAAATATTATATAGATTTCAGTAAGTCAGACTCAATTGGTGATTTATTAGGATTTCCCAAAGATGGAGCAATTTTAGAACCAAATAAAACACATTCTGGTAAACAAACTGTAACAATATTAAAAGTCAATAGTATAGACATAACTTGTAACATTATACAAGGAGCTTACAGAGATGGAGCAAATACTCATATAATACATACTTTTTACCCCAGTGTGCCACCTTGATTTAAAATTGTTGAAAAACCACAAAACCTGGTATATCTACCGTTGAACACCACTTTCATTTCAGACATCGTGTTGAACGTATTGGATCAAGACGGTAACTTGATAGATTTCCGAGAAGAGCCTATTACGGTTAGATTACATTTAAAATCGACACTTTAATACAAAATCATGGGTTTAATATTTAAAAGCGAACAACCTACGGGAAACCGCATTAGTAGCTCTTCAGCTGTGGAGGAGTTAACACGCGAGAACATTCGTTTCTTAAAGAGAATTGGATTACAATTAACCGATTATGGATATACTGGATATAGCGCAGGGTCCAACATTCAACGAAACCCTATGGGAAAAAGAATATCACACCCACAACCCTTACACTTCATCAAAATTAAACAATAACGATGAAATTCGTATTCCCATACAAAATCAAGACATTTACACACTACCATGTGAAAGTTACTTGTATATTGAAGGAAAAGTTACTAAAAAGGACGGTACTACTACTGGTACAACAGTTCCATTTATAAATAATCCCATGGCTTTCCTGTTTGATGAAATTAGATATGAAATATCAGGTGTAACAGTTGATTCTACTAAAAAAGTAGGTATTGCAACAACTTTAAAGGGATTAACATCTATATCACCTAATGAAACCAATTTAATACAACCTGCAGGATGGGTTTTACCTGCAAAAGACACAATCACTCCAGATACAAATGGAAATTTTGATTTTCATATTCCGTTACGTTTGTTGCTTGGTTTTGCTGAAGATTATAGGAAAATAATATTAAACGTTAAACAAGAATTAGTTTTGTTGAGATCTTCAAACGATAAAGATATTATTAAAGCTCCAGACGGTACAACAGATGCAACTTTAGAATGGAAATTAACATTAGACAAAATTGTATGGAGAGTTCCACATGTAAAATTAGCTGACGAGCATAGAATGCTACTATTAAGAAAGTTAAAGGCTGATCGTGATATTGTAATTCCTTTTAGAAGTTGGGAATTTCATGAACATCCCAGCTTGCCAACTACGGATCGACACACTTGGACAGTTAAAACATCTAATTATGTGGAACGAGCCAGGTATATTATATTTGGTTTACAAACAGGCAGAAGAGACACCATCACCAAACATGCAGGCCAATTTGATCATTGTAACTTAAAAAATATTAAAGTTTATTTAAATTCACAATTTTTTCCATACGATAATTTAAACGTGTCATTCGCTAATAAAAAGTACAGCATATTGTACGATATGTATGCAAGATTCCAAAGTTCATATTACGGTAAAACAAATGCACCTTTACTATCACCAGAAAAATACTTAGGTGGTTTCCCTATAGTTGTAATCGATTGTTCTAAACAAAATGAATCGGTAAAATCATCAAGTGTGGATATAAAAATAGAAATGGAATTCAACGCGGCTATACCGGCTAATACAACTGCATACTGTTTAATTCTACATGATAAAATCGTAACATACACACCTTTAAGTGGAATTGTTAAAAATGTATTGTAAAAGACCGGTTTTCCTACATTCCAATGCATTCCGCGAGTATAAAAGCAGAGCGTTCAGCTCGCTCCTCATCAGTTTGTTGCCTGTTGTTGTATGGGTAGCATCTTATTCAATATGGCTTCTCCTAGTGGTACACAAGAAAATGTAGTAGATATTGAGAAGGAGATATCCGACTTTTTAGATCTTCAAGGTCAACCGGAGGGAGATGAACACAACGCTTGCGGACAACTCCACGCCAGTAATAATATTGAGGAAAAAGGTAAAAGAAGAAAGAACGCACACAAGAGGAAAAGGGATATTGAAGATAATATTTCTCCTAACATATTAAGTGAGGTATTCTTGCGAATATTTTACCCAATCTCTTCCAGTTTGGACAAAAGTGTTTTAATCGGTGTTATGAAATCTACAGATTATTCCCCTACTGTAATTTTAACTCATGGACCCAAAATGATTTTGTTTACGGACACTGCTTGGGAATCGTTTATGAAACACTTGCATCTGCTAGAATGCTATTTAAGTAGTAACATGTTTGGAAGAAAGACAAGAGTAGGCCTTTTGGATTCAAATGTGGAAATCGATATTGTTAAACATCGTGGTGATCATCAGTTGCGGTTTAGAGACACAACAAGACATGATAACAAGATTCAACTTAATCGAGAAGAGTTTTTTATTCTAACTTGTGCAACTGAACCAATAACGAGGTACTTGAGACAACTGGTGTTTTCAAGTTCAATTATTAAAGATTATCTGGAAGACACTTTGGACAAACAACCGGACGCACCTATATTGTACGGACCTGTAGATACTTCTATATTCAATAGGGTTCCTCATGAAGTACAAATGTGGAGACAATTGGAAAAGTACGCTCAACTACATAAGAAATCAGTAAAACGTGAAAAAGAGGAAGAAGAAGGAGGAGAAGAATCAAGTGTTAGTGATGAAAATGAAAACAAGGAAAATGTAAAGATGGAAACCTAAATGACAATTAACTACACAGCAATGGTTAATTTTTAAAACAATGTCAAACACTTTGTGGGGTTAGGCCTACCGGGGACGGTGCCCACGTTAAATATACACCAACGCGCCAACAACTGTACGGCCGGGTATAAAAGTCGTACCTACCGTGGTGTGGAAATCAGTTGACCTTTGGACTTCGTCATGAGCAGACGAGTGATCTTCGCAATGGACAAGGAAGAAGAACAAGTAAAGTCCAAACCTGGTATAATTGAGTTCCAAGCGTTTCGGGGTAATGATGATAGATTTATCATAAAAGAACTTGTGTTTTTCGACATCAATACAAGTGTTCCTTATTCGTTTTTATTTAAACCACCATGTTCTTATTCATCTTTAACCAGTAAAGCCGCTACTACCAACAGATGGATTTCAAAACACTTCCATCATATCGATTGGTATGATGGTTTTACAAGTTACACGGACTTGTATCACATTATGCATCACTTTTCAGACAAGTTTACCAATATTTACACAAAGGGGCTGGAAAAGAAAAGATGGATCGAAGGATTTACTCATGTTCCGGTTAATGATGTGGATTTGGATAAAAACTACAAGTATACGATGGAAAATGTTTGTATTTGTACTAAAAGTCCAGAACATGAAAAAGATAGACATTGCGCTTTAAAAAACGCCTATAAACTCGCATCTTACCTTCAAAGTGGGGAAATGGGGAGTGGTGGGGGTAACGGGGGTTATATAAGTGAGGAGCAGACCGGGACCTGGCATGAGTATTACTCGAGATTCCGAGACGACAACATCTCCCAGCAAGAAGACGAAGAAGACGATCTATAACTTGACCATGGCATCTCACCAGTTCCTGCAAACTTTGGTTGAGCAGTTCAATGCTCACTCCAAATCTACCATACTACCCGTCAAGAAGTGTTCCGAACTTAAAGACGAGAAGCACTACATTATCCACGCCATGAAGAAGATGGAGACTACAGTTGGAGAGGCCATCTGCTGCAGTCTTAGCGAGGCACCATTCACTCCGGGGGATGAGCCCAAGTTCCAAGTCTACCTGCCGAAACGGTTCGTCCATCTCCTCCAGAACGAGGATCTGCGCTCCATCCAACCCGGCTGTCTCTACCTGGTTTCCCACGGTTGCACGGGTAGCAATTCCACCGAGTTGACCATCCACATCGCCGACAAGCAGCAGTGTTAGATTTAAGTTTTACTGTTGTACATATGTTATTGTAATGTTTTATAAATAAATAAACCATAAAAGACAAAAAAGAATACAAAAAGACGAAAAATGCAACATATCAATATGTGAAGTTTGTCACATATTGATATGTTGCATTTTTTTTAAACTTCGCGGGTGACCTTGACCTTTGACCTTTGCATTTCACAGTTACCCCCACCACCACGCTACAAGTCAAACCTGCTTGAATGCAAAACACCCCCACCACTTTTTCATATACCTCCAAGTGCTGTGCCTCGTCTTCATTTCAACTCCAGCAGCCAACCGAACAACATCAGTATGTCTCTGAACGTAAGCTGTGCCAGCTATGAGGAGGTGACGATCAAAACGCAACAGGAGCTGAACGACTTGTACAAGGAGTTGCAGCTGATGGTGGCAAGAGGCTACCGTATAAACGTGCAAGTCTACGCTTGCAATATACGGAATCTTCGGCAGCCGAAGGAAGAGCCTGGACATTCCTCTTCAACGACAGCTTCCTCACCGGCGTCGATGAAGACCGAACCAGACAACTTGGATTACTTCAGCTGACTAGCGGTTGTCTTCCTTGTCCTTACAATTGTAGAATATGTTTATTTCTTTATTATATTAAAGAAGTAAAAAGAGCAAAGCCACCTATCTTGTTACTGACATATATGCTCAGTAACAAGATAGGGTTTTTTTTTTAAAACACAATTTGAATGACCTTGAAACTTCCCCCTCCACTGATTCGCTACCCCCACCACTTCACTGTTGATATACATGAGACAACATAATTAGATACCTCATTCCTTCTTCAACGGCCAAACCTACAACATCAACAATGGCTAACCTACCAACAGATGAAAGATGTCCTCACGCATGCTGTGACTTCGTACACGAGTTAGAGAAGAGGATGCAAGAGAGGGCGATAAGAAGAAAGCAGATCCACTCAGAAAATATCATGATAGTAAACGGCTATCTTTTGTTGTTCGGCCTTATCATGGTTGTACTGTTCATACTGTACGGCATAGTTACATGCGTCGGCAAGGTTGCAGAAGAAAACGCTCGCCACCATCAGTTGGAAGATTTCAATGTTACTTTCTAGGTTTTCCTTTTTTAAAACTCCATTTGGATGACCTTGAACTTTCCCCCTCCACTCCTTCCTTTTTTAAAACCCAATTTAAATGATCTTGAAATTTCCCCCTCTACTTTTCAATAATGTTACAACTGACTGCAGCTCACCTCATTCCTTGCTTGGCTGCCATGGCGGAAGGAACTCTTTCTCAAGTTGACTCCACTACGGACGAAGCATTTCCCTTGCGGTGGACTGTTCATTTACAGGATGCGACAGAAGTGGAAGTCTTGTATCAAAAATTACTCAATGTATTCAACGGGAACCCTGGACCTCTTGAATGTAGAATGGATTTGAATTTTGATGCAACCAGGGTCGGCACAGAACCTTCAACTTCAAGCCAGCCTCAGCAACGAGATTTTACACATTTATACACTCCAATATCACCGGAAGGTGTAACTGTCTGCGAGGCTCACTCAACTACACGTTATGTTCAGCCGAAGCCTTGGGTGTTGATTATTAACAATGTGTACAAAGTGGAATTGGTATGTAATAGATTAAAGGAGTTGATGGTACAAGATCCAGGCCTGCGCTTTCAAATAGATATACATTTCATCTGGAGAGCACCTGCACGGGGCTCTTCGTCTGACAGCTCTCCAAGTACGACGGACGAGGAGGACGACTAGTCATCTTTTTTAAAACTCCGTTTGAATGACCTTGACCTTTCCCCCTCCACTGAGTTTATTTAAGGTGCACTCTCACTGACTACAGCATCATTTCATCGCGCACCTTCACCGCAGCAACATGGAGAGTCAACTCAACTACTGTTGCGAACAGAAATGTTTTTCATGGCCGAATGGCATTGATGTGGTGGATGGCCTGGCTTGTAGAACATGTGAAGCTTTTAGTCAGTGCATGTGTAAGTGCAAGTCTTGAAAGAAGCCGAAACCGAAGTTGAAGACATTCCATGTGTACCAAATGAGAGGGCATAAGTACACTTGTTGCCCTGAACGTTGCATTGAATTCAAACTAAAACAGCTAACTGGCTGCAAATTGTGCAACAATCATTTTGCAGGTTTTTGCAAACATTATTTAGGAGCGTGTCAATACAGATCAACTTGGCATACAGAAGCACTCACTATCAATGAAATCACTATAGACTCACAAGAGTAGTCTTTCTACTCTTTGACTTTTTTAAAACTCCGTTTGAATGACCTTGAAATTTCCCCCACCACTTCCCCATATATCTAGAGTACGCAGGGCCCGGAGGTCAGTCGCTCGGCGGCTGTCGTAGTGTGCACATCCGTGTTGTGCAGTCTGCTGTGCAGTTTTGATTTTAACCAGTTCAAGGTCACCACACTTAAACTCTGGCAAAAACGTCAAGCTGTTAAAGACAATCCTAAGTCCCAGGTTCACAGTCAACCTCAAGGTCATCACACTTTAACATGTAAATTTAAGGTAGCACCAAAACGGTGCTACCTAGCTTGACATTTTCAAGTTTCCCGAGGTCATCACAGTTCCCCCACCACTTCCCATATACCTAGAGTGAGCGGGGCTGGACAGTCAGTCGCTCGGTGGCTGTCGTGGGGTGCGCATCGCGGTTGCAGTAATGGTGAAACGCGGGAGTTGTATCGGTTCAAGGTCACTCGAGCGGTGTCACATGACGGTTTAGGCAGAGTCACGTTGCAAACTTTGAGTTCCCTCGGCACTTTTGCTGTTTCTCGTCTAATTTCGCTCCAAGTTGTCAAGGTCATTGAAACCTGACTGAAACTCGGAGCGTAGTGCGAGAAACAGCAAAAGTGCCTAAAAATTTTAGGTTTCAGCGTGACCTTGACCTTTGTGACATCGATGACGTCATAATGGTGACGTAAGGGGTGATGACGTCATCGCCACGTCATTTCTGCAACGTCATGGGTGTGACGTCACAGAATTACGTAATTGGTGATGACGTCATCGATTGCGTCATCGATGACGTCATCGATGACGTCATCGGTGGGGTCATTGACCTCGATGACGTCATCGCTCAGGTGACCTTGAACTGAGCCAGCTCCCGCGTTTCTCCACTACTAGTATTATATGTAATCGTATTCAATACTATTAATGATGATAAATTAGGCATTATAGTATACAAAGAATAATGTTTTCTCTATCCCGATGTGTAGTTGTGTGATCATGATTACACGAAGGATGCCAACAAACCACACAGAGACGATAGCAGTTCGACCTTTACCCTTTGTCTAAAGAGCGGCCCTAATGGCTGCGAGGCAACTGGCAGGTACATCACTCTTCCAAGAAACGTCCCCCTTTGTTGTATTTTGATTTGTTTAGAATTTCAACATACGACGAGACTTATTGAAGTAATACGAGACATCCTAAGACTACAACTCAATATAATCAGAAAGCAAGTGCAACCTTTTAAATAGTTACGTGTGTTTTAATGTTCCATTTCCATACATTGTTATACACAACAGTTCGATTAAAAAATATAGTGCACCAAATGTCTTTCCTGAATATTTAAATATTTTTTTATTTTTGACTTTTGAAACGTATGTAATAAAAGCGCTTATTGCATAGCGCTTAAGTGAATGTTAATATGAATTAACCCTTATGTTTATATGAATGTTACTTCATATAAACATATATAATTATATAAATAATTCTTAAGGCATCACAGGTCTGAGCATTATCCAATCTCCGCATTTTTAGTAGGCCTAATCTGAGATATCTTATCTTTGGACAGAACTGGATGAGTATATACCCAGTGAAGATATTTGAAAATGGAGAGGTTTGCATAATAGCATGTATTTATGTAGATGAATACAGTACGGTGATTCTACTAGGACAGCGTAATCCTTTCGTCACTTCAGGGATTCTTTCACAATAATTGTTTGAAAATAATAGAGCGAAATATCCATTTTATAGTTGTAGTTAAAAATAACATGATCTATAAAATGAATAATTTATTAATATTTTAAATAGTTACTTTGATTCAATTTGTTTAACCTACTATGAGAGATATTTTCACCCTTAGATTGCTATAAAATTTTTAGGCTAATGACCAAATAATACAATTAATTATTTATAATTTGTTATTAATAATTTCCATTTATTTATATTAATTACGAATAGCACTCAAAACTTACTTTTAATAGCAATTATTTCATTTCATAGCAGAATAAATTTAATTTCGATATTGTAATTAGGAAATTACACCAGTCCGCTATCTGCCATGGCAATAAAACTGCGCTTTATTTCGTTGATTGCAGTGGAGTCGCTCCAATGGTTGTAACACCAACCGATAAATGACATGATAGCGCTCCCTCCCATACCGTGGTGATGATGACAATACTTGTAACTGTTATACTCTGATACATGACATGATAGCGATGCTTATACTCAATTATTAGACACTGACCATCCTCTAGAATTATGATTGTCAGTAGAGTGAAGATTTTCTTTAGATATCGTCACTAACTAAAAATTAACAAATTACCAAACTAATAATTGTTTTGACAAATGGATTCTGGAAAGAATCGCCACTTTTCTGACAAATAGAAACACAATCTGACAGAATAGGGTGTTGCATAATAATTGAGTTCAAGTATTAAAAACAACAACAAAATGCCTTTTGGAGGAAGAATTATAGTGATGCCTGAAATAGTTTAGTTGATTGTAACTTTAGCATGAAAATCAACATTTTTCACAAATAATTTCATCTATAATGATACATTGTTTACAATAGAATGTTACAGTTTGAAGTATCACAATATATAATTTGAATTTAACACCTATCAAACATAAAAATAGCCCCTTTTCTTTGTGACGTGTGTTTATTATTTTGTGAATTTGAAAATACTGTATTTCACCATTAAATTACTTTATTCATTAAAATATATACATTCAGTTTAATACTAACTAAAGTAGAACTTATAGAATTTTTATGAATCTTAAATCATCGTTTAAATAAAATTTGTATGACTTTTCTTTATTGAGAACTAGTGTCAAGAATGTATTTATTACACTTACAAACAAAGACAAAAAGTAAAAAAAGGAAAGCGAGGTACAAAAAAGAAACATGTTATTCGCTTTGCCAAACATCGTCTTTAATGTAAATTTTAAATGGATTGTCAACTTCCATATTTAATGAGCATTACTTTATCTAAACCTTTCTTTCTTTTTAAACTCTCTTCACCAAAAAAGACTCAAGACAAACCAAAATACACATTGTTTTTTTCTTTATATATTTTAATTCTTTATCATAAAAGTTAAATAAATAATAAAAATACATATATCTTATTGCAAGTAAGCTAGCCAAAATAAACAAATATAAACAGTTGATGTTTATTTTAAAGAAAGAAGTTTATGCTTGCCTTAAAAATTTTGTAAGTTTTGGAGAAATGTTTCTCTCGAATGTATAATTAAATATACCTGTCACAGCAGACCTGCGTACTCAGCGAATTTCCAAAAGATTTTGAGAATTTGTATTATCCCCATAAACACGGGATAGGAATGAGTATATAGGTTTGCTTCCATGGGATGTTGTTGGAAAAATCTTAGTCGTTAGGAAACGTAATGGTTATTTAAAGTAAGTATAGAATTTTATCAATATTCGGCACTTTTTAATTTTCTCCATAAACCCCATGGGGGTGAGTATGTAGGTTTGCCACCATATGGGTGTTGTAAGCAAATATTTGTTAAATCCTACCTAGTGAAAGTACATACCAAATTTTATCAAGTTATGCCTATAAATTAGCGAGATGCCTATAAAAAACCCCTGTTTTTGATTTCCCATAAGAATAACATTGGAAACACTTTTTGGAGTTCTTCCGTAACCAGTAATGCTAAGTTCAAAATTCAAAATACTAATTTTTTTTTGTTTTTTAAGCTCTTTAAATGCTTTTAGTTAAAATTTAAAAATTGTGAGAATTTAAGTGTGAAAAAATGTGTTAAAAAATATTAACAAAGGTGTGGCAATGTGCCATATTTCGTAGTTTTTTTTTCATGTAACCTTCCAACTAGAAGTACGCTTGTTCCACGCGTATGGGGATATTGGGGATGAACGGCAACACAAGCCAGATAATCTTAGTTCCACGCAATTAAAAATAAAAACATAAACAATAACACATTTATCAAAATACACATATTAACTACATAGAAAAAATCTTTAAGTATTTTGTTAAAGATGTAGTTTACCGATAACCAGTAGGAACGTTTTACAAAAATTATTTTTTTAATTAAATATTTTCTTGGTATTATTGATTTTTTTCTTTTTTTTTTACAAAATATATCCTTCTAGTATTCATAACCAATTTCAAAACAATTCATAAGTAACAAATTGTTACAGTACTACAGGCAGAAAACAGTTTCCATACCACATGTTTACTCCATGTCTGACAACAAACAACTCAATCACCGTTTAACATAGCCTTAAGCACAGTTCTTTACCGTCCACAATGCATTTCTCAAGGGAAATTAAATTGCCTCTCATTTACTTTATTACTTAACAGAATAGCTTCAGAAACGAACCTGGCCTTACAAATTACGCCTAAAATCTATTGTGAAAGTTTGAAGTCGATCTGAGGTTTCTTGCGAACGCAATCGTCGGTCAATGAAATAGGGATTTATCACTACACTGAGCGACCAATAGTCATGTATGAGGATTTCACTCCTCTTCGATCCTTTCATCCAATTATAAGTGGTGCCTTTAAAAGACAATTACTTAAAGAAATTTAACTTTATTTATTATTACTCTCTTAATAACATTTAAATCACAGCAGAGAAAATCTGTGAACAGGTGTACTATTAAGTTACTTCTTACTATCCAGTGTAACTGAATATTGTTATCATGTTATTGTCACCTTTGAAAATAAACCAAAATATTTATTCTCATTTTTTTATATCTAAAATATTAAATGCAAATTTGGCAAAAATATTAATAATGCCATCCCAATTTTTTTTTTTCAAATAATCAATTTTATGATTCATAAACAAAATTGTTTATTTCCCATGACCGAGTACTATTTACCTATAATCTCAGCAAGAGTAATCGTTTCAAGAAACGGAATACAACAGAAAGCAGTCAGGCGGGAATTATTTAAGAAGTCCTAAAATTAAGTTCAATTAAAGTTAAAGAACATTAAAAAATGATCTGTTGATTGAAAGTATTCGATTAAAGTTGAAGGAGTTTGGTTCTCGATATTGGATTTTTCCCAAGAATTAAGTTCCTTGCGAACTGTTTGAAAAAGTATTAGTCATGATTAAAATTAATTTTGTAAATTTACAAATTTCTGTTTCTATTAACAAGTTACAAAATAATAAATATTTTAAATAAAACGGCAAAAAAGCAATTTAAGTTATACATAGTAGCTACTCTAACCTAAGTTTTAAAATGTTTTGAATGATGTTTTTTATTTTTGTACGCAACTTATTTTAAAATTAATTTTATAACTAAGGAATCACAAGTATCAAAACGATGTCCGTCATGTTTTAATCTTCGATATATTTAACATTTTCATTTCATCTTATTCATTTAAGGAATCCTTGAGGAATCTTTGAGAAGTTGGACAAAAAGAATGAGGATATGGTGTTACCGTAGTCCTGTAAATGTACATCTCCATGTGGACTCACTGACCGCATCCGGATGAGCTAGAAATGTAATATTTGGCATATAGGTGACTTTTGGCTGGCCTGAAACCCAAAGGAGAAGTCTGAAAACTAACAATTTTCCATTTCAACTCCCTAAAAAATATAAAAAAGCAGAAGTAGCCTGCATAAGTAAGGGTTTTCCATTATGCCCACAACTAGTTCTTTATGTACTATAACAGCATATATTGGTCAATTTAAATCTACGTTTAGTCAAATATAAATCGGTCAGGCTGTTTAGTTTATTTCGTCCTCGCGCCACCCCTACCCTTCGCCCTCTTACCCTCCCCCCTCTATTTTGATTAAATTTCATTTTTATACTTTTGGAAACGATAGTTATAAAACATATGGTATGCAAATTAAACAGTGTTGATTGAGTGTTTTGATTAAATGGCAAAAACTTAATTTTAATCGTGATAACTACAAATTTGTTTTATTTTACAAAAAACCCGTCATTAAAGCCCATGGAAGATATTTTCTATCTAATAATTCTGCTTTGCATCATAAAAGTTAACCCTCTTGAGTGAATTACATGATATCATGTTTTTTGATTTTAAGTTTTAGAGTTTTTAACTGACATAAAGTTTTTATTAAATATAAACATAACTAACTGCATTATACGCATTTTAAATGTTTTTCGCAACTTAACACTTCAGAGAAACCAAGGGGGCTTGGGAGTGGAGCCCTATCGCCCCATTTAGTGAAGCAGTTTGTACATCCACGACATTAATTATTTTTTCCATTACTCATAATCAATTGTAGTTATGAAAAAATATACTAATTAGTCTTTATGTCTTGAAAAGTTATATGAGCACAAAATTAATTACATTAATGAACAATCAGTCAAACTTTTAATTAATTATTGCCATATGTTTATTATTACCCATGATAAAAGTGATTCACCAACGAAACAATGGATCATCAAATAAAACTGATAACTTTTATTGCTGACAGATAAGCATAAATTCGAGTAAAATAATTATTAGAATCATTTAGCAGCCTTCCAATCACAGTTTTGTCTCTGTAGTTAGTTAAAATGGCCAAACTATTTACATTTATTACTTTGCTTCTGGTTTTGTCCGCAATCAAGGTAGAAGGATATGAAATTGAAGACCCGTCTTCCGAGCTAATAGACTATGATGATCCTGACTTGAAGAGGCTCGAGAAGGAGCTGAAAAAATTCCTGATAGAACTGGATACAGACCTGTCAATGATCATATCCAAAGTGGAAGTCACGTGCAGAAACGATGATTATAAATCAAAGTTTATATGTGGATTTTACAAGAATGCTCTGAAGATCGTGCAAGGATTTGTCGAAAGGATTTTACATCAAAAACATTAATTTATGTGTAAAGAAAAAAATAAAGGTCAATAAATTATTTTGAGTATAATAAAATTGTAGTTTTTATAAATAATAGTTTTTATAATTAATAATTTTAAAAAAATAGCTTTTCTCTAGACCATAAAAGAATATGTGTCATACAGCTTTCTACTGTATTTAATTACAGTTTCTCAGTATGAAGGTAAGTAATGCCTTTATTTTTACTTTTTTTACTAAGTGATAAGTAATTCTCCTAGTAATTAAATTGGTAGTATTCTAATAACCAAGCATTTGGTAAGCTTGATAAACCAGTGGCAATATGTTAACCATATATAGTGCGTACCAAAGGTCTCCTCGTACTATTTTTCATAGTTTCAGATAACGAGATTGTTTTCTGGGGAAGTATTTATGACCAAATGTGGAAACTTTTCACATTAAAATTGTAATCCCCGTCTGGGATTTTTCACGGCAAGTCAACAAATATTTTAAATTTTACTCCCCATGAGTGATTCCTCATTTTAACGCGTATGAAAAAGAAGAAGAGTGGAGAAAGTTTAGGCAAAGTTTTAGAAAGTCTATCTCATCCCATTAAATGGTTCCGATTAAATTGTGAAACATATTGAAAATAAATTCTTATAAAATGCGTAATGAGCCAAATTCGATCAGCTGCTATTCCTTACGGGATTGATATAGAGACTTAGAACTTTCTCCTTTCTTCTTTTTTGTCCTTTAATATTAGGACACTTAGGAGGGTTATTGTTTATAATTTTCTAACTATCCCCTAAACCAAGATTTTGGATAAGAGGGTGAAAAAATACAAATGTTTCCTCTTTTTGCTGCTAAGACTTTCCCAGGGAGATAATCTCGTTATGGAAAGAAGGGATACGGTATTTTAGTTATCCGTAAAAAATTCAAAAAATCAAATAAACATAAAAATCTTACTTGCATGCTAAAATGCCGTATGATATAATAGAAACATACTAAGTACTGCTCTGGAAGAACATGTTGGTCAGGACGGCTATGGTTGTTTGTTGCATTTCATCCAGAAAGTCCTCAGATCCAATAAAACCAATTTAGACAGTATCGCTGTCTGGATTTTAAAAATGAACGGCTGAGTTCGGAGGGAGAATTAAAGGGCGAAAGCCAAAGTAGGCTTAGTGCTGATGTAAGGTTTAGCACTGTAACTATAAAGGTCTATGTCGAATACGTATATATATATAATAAAGTTGAAGATGAAGATTAAAGTTTATTAAACCCAAATATAATTTCATCCGAAACTTCAAAAGAGGAAAATAATGATTAAACCTCTGCTACAATCCCTCGTTATCTTCACATTTAATATATAACCAACATACCATACTTTATATATCATACTTTTCATTCCATCATTATCTTCTTAACTATCAACACTTCTTTCCTAAAGTAACAACATACAATAGGCAACCTGATAGATGAAGTATAACATGAAGGTATTTTAAAGAACGAACAACAGAAATAGCAAAGATTTGATTGAATAATAAGAATTGATTACAACTTTTATAAGTATTAAAGACTCGCATACTTACCCGTTATTTGCAATGGTACTCAATTTACAATTCCAATCTGAGGATTTTTATGCCCTTCATGTGAGCTCATTCGCTACCCTCACTCGCCGTCAGGTTCAGCTCGATCGCTGTACTCACTCTCAAGTTTTAATCTATCTATCTATAAAAGAGGATATCTATAAAAGAGGAAGTATGTATATATATATATATATATATATATATATATATATATATATATATATGTTTGTTGCCTATAGACTCCGAAACCGCTCAACCGATTGCAATGAAACTTTCAGGCATTATTAAGCATTATTCAAGGATGGTTTGTGTGAAGTTTAGTGCAAATCTGTCCAAAGGGCTCTGAGCCAGAGGGCATACAGTGGTGCAGTGTCAGGTTTTAGAAATATAGTGTTTACAAAATTAACTGCTGTAATTAAAAAATTTGAAAGTTTCATTCAAGCAGATGCTTATAATCATAGAAGTAACCAGGTGTGAGGTATAATGTTGATGTTTGTGTTGTCTTTAGGTTTCCGCCCTACGGAAGCTCACAATTACACTAAAAGCCTACAGGTGGTGAAATTTGACATGGACGATTCTCTTTGCTCATAGATACTCACTAAAAAACGGGTTTGAAAATATAGTTGTTTAAGCTCTTTAGGGCTCCACCCCACTGGACTTTAAAATTACTTTAGGGCCACCGGCGTTGAATTTGATGGACGATTCTCTTTACTCATATGTACTCACTGGGAAACGGTTTTGCAAATATAGTTTTTTAGGCTCTTTAGGGCTCCACCCCACTGGACTTCAAAATTACTTTAGGGTCACCGGGGTTGAAATTTGATGGACGATTCTCTTCACCCATAGGTACTCACTAAGAAACGATTTTGCAAATAAAGTTTTTGTAGCTTTTTAGGGCTCTGCCCCACTGTACTCCAAAATTACTTTAGGGCCACCAGGGTTGAAATTTAACATGGACGTGCCTCTTTGCTCATAGGTACTCACCAAGAAACGGTTTTGCAAATAAATATAGTTTTTGAAGCTCTTTAGGGCTCCTCCCCACTGGGCTTCGAAATTACTTTAGGGCCACCGGGATTGAAATTTGACAGACGATTCTCTTTACTCCATAGGTGTTTACTAAGAGACGGTTTTGAAAAAATTGTTTTTAAGCAATTCAGGGCTCCGCCCCAGTGGACTTCAAAATTAGGACCTCCGGGGTTGAAATTTTACATGGACGATTCTCTTTGCTCATAGGTACTCACTAGGAAACAGTTTAGCAAATATAGTTTTTTTAAGATCTTTATTGCTCTGTTCCACTGGACTTTAAAATTACTTTAGGGCCACCGGGGTTGAAATTTGATGGTCGATTCTTTTTGTTCAAATCTACTCACTAGGAAACGGTTTTGAAAATATAATTTTTAAGCTCTTTAGTTCTCCGCCCCACTGGACTTTAAAATTATTTTAGGGCCACCAGGGTTGAAATTTTACTTGGACGTGCCTCTTTGCTCATAGGTGCTTTTCATTTACAATTACAATTACGGTCAATAAGATCCAAGGCAAACTTTGACTATTCTGGGTTTAAATTTGCAAAATGCCTGTTTATCCTTTGGCTTTACAATAATATTAATATACTTGCTTTCTATTCCATTGACTTTTTTGTTATATTTAAAAAAAAAAACTTAAAACTTAAATTTTTTGTTTTATTAAAATTATTTTACTTACGTTAACAACTTAATTTGAGCGCAGCAACGTGCGCCGGGTAACTGCTAGTAGATGATAATTATCTGAAATAAACTATAGAATATCATTGGTCATTACAAATAAAGATGACTTAAAAAAATTTGTAGGCATAGTTAGGCCTAATACTAGGGATGAACGAGATTGGATTTTAGTTCGAGGCAATACGAGACAGGATTTTTTAACTCTCATAAAATTTCTAGACGAGATTTCCCTTCTCGTTCATAACGGGAAATGTGCATTTGGAATTTAAATCTGAAATTGTAACATTGTTGAATCATGATTTATGACTGATATTGAGAACAAATAATATCAAGTGCCTTAATTATTACAAATAACTCTTAAACCTAGACTAAAATATGGTGATAAGAGTAAGGTTAACATTGAAAATTCAAAATTATCAGACTAAAAAACCATTCAAGTATTAAATTACAATTTCGGTCTAGTTTTTTGTTGTATCTTGTTTTTTGCTACATTTAGTTAAAAATGTTTCACACTAGTCACGCTTAACAATACTTCTCAATAATACAAAGATAAAAACCATTATAGTAGGGCCTAAATGACGGTCATAATCATCACCATAAACATAGACAAAAATTATTAATAAAAACTAAACACTCCCGTCGCAGCAAACCTGCATACTCAGCAAATTTCCAAAAGAATTGGGTTTCTTGGCGAATTTTCCATAGGGCAGAAGCTATTACCGTAGGTCTCGTGGTGAGAACTAAGCCCGACACCATGTTACTTTTTTTCGTTTTGAGGTGCCCAGAGACCAAAAATAATAGTCATTAAAATTTACTTTATATATATATTTCGAGAGCTTTAATATGATATTACACACAGTTGCATTTAGAATTTTTGAGTTTTGTTTTTGTAAACATTTTCAAAATTGTTAAATTTCTTGACTAGTTATATTTCTAAAGCTGTAGTATTACCATTATTATCAAAACTGTTACCTGTACCCCTCACTAAAATTATAATCAGACATTAAAATTTTAGTTTCCAATTTTTAAACAATATGTAATTTTTTTAAACCAACTACTTAGGCTTTTTTAATTCATTGAAATGCCAAACAAAATAGGATTAATGACACAAAAATATTGTTTTCAATTGTTTTATTTCAACCCAGCTTTTTTATACATAAATCACAATGTATTACATTAACATAGGAACTCGGAGACCCATGAGGTGTAGACTGTTGTCTCTGTATCTATTTTCTTCCTGCTGGGCATCCTTTCCAGTTCACAGAAGTTGTTATCTGGACCAAAAACAACGAAGGTGCATGATTGATGTCCACTCCCCTCTGCAGCCATGGTTTTGTACAGTATACTCCTGTGGATCTCAATTTTTCCAAGTCGTAGAAGTCCTCCGTAGGGTATTGGGTGATCAAACTGCATCCTTAACTTCACGGCCAAGACCCGGGACTGATGTTGAATGAGCCGTTTCCTAATCCGGGTCGCCTTCTTTCGGTCTGGTCCCTTTCGGGCTGACTCCTTCCGCGCTGCCTCCTTTCGGGCTGGTTCCTTTGGGGCAGGCTCCTTTCGGGCTGGTTCCTTTCGGGCTGACTCCTTTCGCGCTGCCTCCTTTCGCGCTGCCTCCTTTCGGGCTGGCTCCTTCCGGGCTGGTTCCTTTGGGGCTGACTCCTTTTGCGCTGCCTCCTTTCGGGCTGGCTCCTTTCAGGATGGTTCTTTTCGGGCTAGCTCCTTTCGCGCTGACTCCTTTCGCGCTGCCTCCTTTCGGGCTGGCTCCTTTCGGGCTGGTTCCTTTCGGGCTGACTCCTTTTGTGCTGCCTTCTTCTGGCTGCTATCTCACTGGTGGTAGTGCTCCTCGGAATTGCAGGCGGTATTTACTGTTGGTCTGCCCATGTGACTTTCTTCAAGTCAGACAATTTATACTGAGTCGCTTTTTCAGCAATTTTTGGAGATGCCTGGATTGCTTTATTTTTAGCTTGGGCAGCGGCTTGTACCTCGTCATCTTGAGTCTCTTGAGGCTCTTGGATATTTAGCCACTTGCCAATACTTAGGCAAGAGCATCCAACAAAGATTACAATACCGGTAAATGCGCTTATAGGAACCATTTTTACTTTTCAAAGTAATGTTTGAAATGAAAATATTACCATGGTTATTTCTTAATTGTTAGTTTTCGATCAATGTACTCGTATTACTAATTGCAATAAGCTAAAAAATCTATTTGCATGAAAGTCTTTTGATACGGGGATAGGTTCTCAGTGACTTCAAATTAAATATCGATTTAATCTAATTTTATCATGAAAACTTTATAATTGAAATTGAAACTTTATAACAAAATGTATACGTAGATAATAAATTATTTTTTGTCACTGTTTTTACTATCAACATTTTTATTCACTATTATTTTATCCATTAACATTTTTTAATTATTTTACCCATTTAAAATCTTTAAGGCTTACTTGAAGTATCATCTAAACCGAACACTATACTAAAATAATGCAATTTACCATTCCAAAGGAAAAAGTTTTATGTCAAAAATAATAACCCCGTCGCAGCAGACCTGCGTACTCAGCGAATCTCCAAAGGAATTCGAGATTTTGTATTTTCCCCATAAACACCATAGGAATGAACACCATAGCAAAAACAGTAGGTTTGCTGTCATGGGATGTTAGAAAATGTTAGTTTTGTTAGAAAATGTAGTAGTTAGGTAAGGTAAATATCAAATTGTATCAATATTCGGCACTTTAATTTTCCCTATAAACCTCATGGGGTGAGTATATAGGTTTGCGCCACATGGGTGTTGTAAGCAAATATCAGTTAAACCCCACCTAGTGAATGTACATACAAAATTTTATCAAGTTATACCAATAAATAAGCGAGATATAGGGTTTTGCTGATTTATCATAAGATTAACATGGGGAACCTATTTTTAGCTTTTCTCCGTAACCTGTTAAGCCAAGTTAAACATTTTTGTTTTTGAAGCTCTTTTAAATGGTTTTAAGTAAAATTGTTGAATTTAATAAATTAAGGTCCAAAAATGCTAAAAACCCATTTTTACCCACTTGAAACCCCATAAAACCCCGTTCCCATAACCTGATCATGCTGGTTCGCAAACTCATGCTAATAGACCTGGTTTTACACATTCATATTCATTTTCATGTATAGATGAAAATGAACGAATGGTGTTTTTGGCTTCTGGGTACCTCAAAATGAAAAAGTAAAATGGTCCCGGGCTTAGGTTTTACCATGGCTACTACCGTAATAGCGTATTCCCTATAGGGATATTACTTTAAAAAAAAACTTTTAAATACTCAAGAATTTTCGATGTAAATGTCCAAATAGATAAAATAATACACTTCACTTTACTTCAAAATTATGTATTTCAGTATTAAATTGCTAGTATCTTTTAGTTTTTTAATACAGACCTTCCCTCAATACTTTAAATGAGAACAGCTGTTTATAAATTAAGTACCAGGTTAACCGAGCCTTGCTCGTTGGTTTTGATTCAATTTTAATATTTTCACCAACGACCAACTACACCTCTTCACAGTTAACAGCTGTTTCAAAAGGTCTGCTTAACATTAATGTTCCTTTTGTTTGTTTACAGTACCAGGTTAACCGAGCCTTGCTCGTTGGTTTTTATTCACTTTTGTTATAGTGTCAAGGTAAAAAAGCAATTAAATTTCCACCAACAACCAACTATACCTCTTCACAGTTAACAGCTGTTTCAAAAAGTCTGCTTAAGATTAATGTTTCTTTCTTTTTGTTTACATTTCGTTGTTATTTCGTTACCAAAATAGCAACCCATAAGACTAATGTTAAAAATTACAATTTTAAAACTTAATTTTAGAACAAATTCGATTTTTCCTGGGGTTGAGGCTGTTTCTAAACTTATTTTTGGGCCAAAACACTCTTTAATGCAAACTTTAAGCAAAATCTAACAGCTAGATTTCGAGATCGTGGAACACACATCCCTTCAGATATTCCTCGTATTATAGTATAGGATATTTCTAAATGTAATCATGTGTTTAATCTGGTCAATCTGGTTTATAACGAATCTTGATTAAAAAGCCCAAACAAAATCCTTTAGTTCAGTCACTTAGTGGCTGCCGATTCAACAATATCTCCTCTTGTTAACAACAACTATATTGTTATATCTTTCTAACATTGACTTCTCATTTCTATTTTCCATGCTGAAAACGAAATGCTACATGTTATTTAATTTTCTTAAGTTTCACTCCTATTAAATTATATATACATGTATCTACCTCGCAACTTTGAAAGTTATATCAAATGTTTGGTTTTCAAATAAAATAGGAGAGAGAATAAAAATACCTAGTTAAAATATTCTACAAGTTTTAAAATGTTAATCCACCTTCGCCGCGAGTATATTAGCGTCGCTGAAACATTATTTCCTTCATTTGCTCCTACGCTGTCGGGCAGACAACATTGTATTCAACTTAACGATGCCACAGAAATTGTGGTTAAAATTTTAATTTTATAAAGTTTAAGTTTATTAAATATTTAATACTCACTGTCCTTACATTTTTATGTAATGTAAATGAAGAAATGAAAATGTGATGCAAGTGAAGAAGTATCAAATGAAAGATTCACATCGCATTTATTAATTATTTAAAATTTTATTTTAAAAATAAAGGAGAAAGAATGAAATACCTACTTAAAACATTATACAAGTTTCTGATTTTGATCCATAAATTAGCAATGAGTATATTTTTTTATCTACTAAAACATCTTTGAAATCTGATTAAAAGAACTTATGAAAGGAATATGGAATAACAAATCGTGGTGTCATTAGCAAGTGAAAAATTAATTTGTGAATCACAGCATGTATTAATTTTTTATCCTATAAAATTTTAAATACTAATTAGGGCAATCAATTTTAGTAATATAACCATGAATTATTGTTCAAAGGTCAATAAGATATATAATTAACCATGGTACAATTTTTTAAAGTCTACTAATGATTTAGTACATCAAACAATACATCATTAAATAGAATTTATAATTAATTGTGCCACTCGCATATAAGTATAAATTGGGTTAAATATCTTCTGTACTATAATAACTGGTATACTTGAGGTCACTGCTTCGTCTCAGTTCGCTAAAATGAATAAACTATTAATATTTTTGTGCTTGCTACTGGTAACTTCCACCATCAACGTAGAAGGGTACCTCGACATTGATGATGAAGATTCGGCTGACATGGCTAAGTTCAAAAGGTTATTTAGTGGAATGATGGTAGAACTTGACAAAGACCTTATGAAGATCATAGACAACTTCGTTGAAAAGGTCAGCTATCAGATTTTACCAGAGGAGTCTTAAAAGCATTTGTCACAAACAGAAATAATAAATGAGAAAATTATTAATCTTGTTATTAATTATTTTACAAAATCTTTAATCTTAACTCGTGTTTTATTTGTTAAAGTATATTTCTGTTCTATTGCAATAATTTGTAAGAAGAAGCAAAATGTAACTTGAAGTAATAATCATTGTTCTTTATGCCCAATATTTTGGAGAATTTTATAAGTTTTTCTGTTTTTTTTTTTCACATGATAGCATAGTTAGGCTCTAAATTTCGATTATATGAAAAACAAAATAATATAAATATATTACTTTTTAGAAAAATTCAAGCGCGGGATAAATCTGACTCAAAATGGAAATCAGAAAATATTTTTGTTTAATGTTTTTGTTTTAATTGATTTTATGTAAGTTTGTAAACTGCTAACATGGGAATGGTATTGTTTGCTGTATTATAAAATTGCATGAGTTGTTAGTCTATTTGTTTATATTGAACCATATTTAATGTAACATTTCAATATTAAAATCCATTATAAATTGAAAATGTTCAGCCAGTTTATCAAATTTCTGTCAAAGAATATTTTAATTGTTATTACTTGTAGAAATGCTACAAAATATTTCAATAAGTTTTACAGTAAATTGGCACTTGCATTTCTAAAAACACAGTTTACCTTTCAAAGAATGTTTTTGTAATAAACCATTAAATAACTTTTTTTACTTTGGTCCTTAGGTAGCTCTAATTTACTGAAGCATCAGTAACTTATCAAATTGATTTTTTTCTCATAGTCACCTACAGTGTTATCATTGTTATCGCTTATCATAAGGTTAATTAAAAAAAAAAACCTAAATAACACAGCATATTTGTTCATGCTTCTCCTAGGATCCAGTTTGCAATTTAAAAATCTGACATTAGGCCTATTGAGATAATGCTATGCTATATTTATAAATAATTATATAATACAATTCATTTAATAATGAAAATGTACATGTTTTACTTATTATCACCAAATTATAAAATTTTTCTCATAGCTTCTTAACATCGTGTTGATATTACAAAAAGTTTTGTAAATACTATTCTAGTATTAATTTGAAGTATTAATTGTTGTGCTTTTAAGACACATAAACCTGGTGTATTTTCGTATTTATAGTATTTCACAGAATTTTAATTTTGTTGATGAAAACATCTAAAGTTATTCGAGGTCTGTAATGGCCGTAAAGAGGATAAAATTCTGAGAAATTGTTTACAAAAATACACAACACAACCTGTTATAATTCTTTTGACGTTTTGTGAGTTTATTTTTGGTCTAAAACCAAGTTAAACTACTGAATGTAAACTCTCTCTAGTCTGGTTCAAAGAGAAGTGTTTCGCGTTTAACCAACCGCTCACTCGACCAATCAAACATCACTATCTTCGCCATTGTGCCTTCCACTCTAGACTCTACATTGCATTATTCAAGTGTTTACTGCTTGATTCAACTACAGTAATCTTCTTCAGTAAATATAAAATTCGCAAACTTTTTATGAATATTAATAAACCCAATGTGGGATTTATAGCCTAGTTTTATCCACGATTACAAAAATAAATTCTGTAATAAAAACTTCATACTGTGTCTTTGAAAACTTACCTGAACTGAAGAACTTAATGCTAACCCCACCGAGAGTAACAAACCGAGTGTAGGATGATTGTGGCGCGATCTTGTAGTCTTGTTACTGACTAAGGCCGACTTTCTCCTTACACTGTAACCCAACAGCCAATGGTATCTAGGGAACTACAGTTTAACGTGGGATCCGAACCACAATTTTGACTACATACATACGAATTGGTCTAATTATGAGGATGGTCTTTATGGACGAACTATGGATTATGGATTTTTATTACAACCGATACAATTATTAAAATCAGAACAAGCACATCAGATTGTACTTCAATCGCAAACGACACATGGGCTGAACCTACGACAAAATGATGCAATGAACTATCCCAAAAATTTTATATACAATTTATCAGCTAATATTCTTACTTAATTTACATGTTTATTTTATTTTTTTATTTTTTTATTTTTTTATTTTTTTAGCTGTTAAGATGGTTTATTGATTTTACGTTTAAGTACTTTCTTCCTGAATAAGAGGGTATCAAATTCCTGAAATATAGAAGTAAAACGTATGTGTGTTTTTTTTAATTAATTATACAATATGAGTAGGGAAGGTTAGCCGGTCCTGCTGCAGGAGGAGCAAGGAGGAGCAGTCCCCCCCCAGGACCTCCCGGCGGCTCCCCCCCCCCCCCGCCGCCGAAAATAGTAGAGGTGTTTTATTTTTTATTATTTTTTTTTATTATTTATTTATTTATTTATTTATTTATTTATTTATTTTTTATTTATTTTTTTTTATTTATTTATGTGACCTATGCCCACAAATGACGGTGTAACCCGACCCTCGGTCACCTGCGTGTAGTCCGCAGAGAGGGGGGAGCATAGGCATCCCACCCCGGCCTACACATCATTCGCCCTTCCTCACTCCTAGCAGCAACATGTCTCCTCGTGATCAGCCACCGCCTAACAGCGATGCTTTTTACGCAGATGACCTCTTACCGCAAGAAGAGGTACCTGATGCAATTGCGGCACCTGATGTAATTGCGGAACCCATTAATCAACTAGAGGAGCCACCCAGGATGCTCTCTTACAGTCCGACGGTGTTCTTCGTCGATATGATGAATCCGTGGGATATCTTCTATCGATTCATCAATGAAGTCGATCTCTGGCTGATGAGCGGAGTTCGTGTGAGAGTCATCTCCCCTTTACCCGGTTATCAGGAGTTTGCAATTGCAGAAACAAATCATGCTGCGCTGCTGGAGTGGGGAACACTAATGATAAACACCCCGATGGATGACGTCGATCTGATTGATCGGACGTTACAGGCGCCGTTCTTTGTAGCCACTCTGCTATGAAGCGGCACCATCCAGGGCGGTTAATTCCGCCCAACAGAAACGGCCCTTCTCAGGGCCCAATAATACCTCAATTACGCGTATGAGTTCTAACACTCATACGTACTGTGGCAAGGCACAACGCCACTTGGTCCGTTGTTCATGGGGACCACCCACGAAGGAGGAGCCCCCATGACCACCTGCGGTGTTGTAACCCAACCCTTGGCCAGGTGCGACATTCCACACCTAGGGGAGCCGGCACAATAGACCGATCACACCCCTGCGTGGCCTACAAGTTGAAAACTAAATAACACGATCACTGTGTTATATAGTCAACATCTTGTTTGTTTTTTTTCTATTTACAATTATTTATTTATAACATAACCACTTAAAACTAAAAGGATTGGGATCAACAGTACGTTTAATCATCATATTCGCTATATTCTTCATGTTTCTCAGTTTTCACCTCCGCCTGGATAGTACCTCCACTCTTTAGCTCCTTTTCGGCTTCTTCTAGTTGCTGGGTAATTGCCATCTGGCATTGAAGTTCAAAATCATCACGCGGCACAGAACCGCAAATATCCATCTGAGCCAACCAGAGCCGCCTGAGGTCTTTTTCCTTCTCCTCGATAGCTTCGACGGCCGCATGTAATTCCTCTTCTGTAATAGAGGAGTCCCACAATTGTTCATCATCGGTTTTGTTGACATCCTTCTTCTCGGACTCCATAGCGCTATCTGGCCAAAACTCGTCTGTGAGACAGTCGGAAGGAGTGGGGGAGCAGGACGATATTTTTCCTGCCATTCAGCCCCCCCCCCGCCCTCCACCACATCTCTCCCCGTAGCACAGTCTCACACCAACCTCAGTGCGGTACAGACATGAGTACGTCCGGATTAATTGACGAGTACTTAAACGCTTTCATGGCCGACATCAACGCCGCAGACGACAACGCCACGGTTGAGCAGATCCCGACTACACCTCCGAAGCCTAAGAAGAGAATTAGACCTACACCGAAGCCTAAAGTGGAAGAGTCACCAGCGAAACCGGGATGGGTGCCAAAACCATCAGACGATTGCCCCATCGTATCGTGGCTTGAAAACGGACAACTTTACGCGGTGCAGAATCCTTCAAATAGCGGACCAGTGCTTTTAAAAATGGAAATGTACGACGGTTCGGACATGGTGTACAGATGTGGTTTATTTATAGACAAGAATAGTGAATTGTACGAGAGCGTCAACCAGGTGGTGGACAAGTCAGAGAATTTATGGATCAATAAAGCTACGGGAGTACCAAAGATTAATGGTTTGACGCAGACAGTAACACAATACAGCAAGACCGTTGAGAAACCGAAGAAGCAGAGTGCGAGTACAAAACCCAGCAAGAAAATCAAGAAGGCATTATAGGAACAACCGTTCTCACGTTTCATCGACCACCTGCACAAACACCTGCGCTCATAAAAAATCCATGATGGCCGCCACCCTTCTCGACCCTTCTCACGTATCATCAGCCACCTGCATCCGGTCACCTGCGCAAACAAAAGAAGCGGGACGATCATTCTCACGTTTCATCGACCACCTGCACAAACAAAAAATCCAAGATGGCGTCTGGGATGATAAAAACCGAACGAGCGGACCGAGTGAGCATCATTCTTCGACTAGTCGCCGCATCATCACCACCACCATGTCGAGCAGCAAGATGACTTCAGAGTCCGCACCCGCTGTGACGATGGACCTACGGACCGCACTGAACACCTGCAAGTCCAGCTCTCCGGCCTACACCCGCCTGTCTGATCTGCGTGAGGAGTGCAGCTACGCAATCAGTGGGATGGAGCGAGTGACCACTCCGTTCGGCGAGACTATCGTCGTCATCTTAGAGGGACAAGTCGGCGATGACTTCTTCCTGCGAGTCTACCTGCCCAGGCGTTTCAACCAAGGCCTGAGCGACCACGACATCGAGCGGTACAACAGCGGTTTCGGAGATCGCCTTCGTCTGATGAAACGCAGCCCACTCCCAGGTAGCAAATTCACTCCACTGGAATTTTTGTAAAGCAAGCAAAGAAGAATCAAGACGTAAATACCTTTATAAATTTTGATAGTTTTTAAGCAATAAAATATCCATGTACATTACAGCATAAACTATTGTCTTTTATTTTAAGATGAAACCCAAACCCTTATTTAAGAAAAAGTGTATGGTATTTAGTTTTAGTTTCAGTATTAGTCATGAGCTTGAAGTGGCAACATCCATTCTCAGCCATTGTGGCGGGCCCTTCGGGCAGTGGTAAATCACATTTTGTGTCCAAGTTTATTGAATACATAATTGAAATGTGTGATGTAAAATTTGCCAAAATCAACTGGCATTACGGTAGTGGTGGGGGAGGAGGTGATGTAAGTAATTCCAAAATAAACCACATTGAGGGTTTACCGGACTTGAGTGATTATGATGGTAAGGAACCAATACTGGTTATAATTGACGACATGATGCGTGAGGCAGACGATAGAGTGGTGGATCTATTCACGAAGGGTTGTCATCACCGCAACATCAGTGTGTTTTTCATAACTCAAAATCTTTTTCATCAGGGTCGTGGGCAGAGAGACATCTCACTAAATGCTCACTACATTATATTTTTTAAAAATCCCAGAGACAGAGTACAAATCAGATATTTAGCCAGGCAGATATATCCAGACAGTCCAAAGTTCATAGAGGAAGCCTACAGTGATGCCACGAAACAGGCACATGGTTACCTGCTTTTGGACTTGAAACAATCGACATCCGAGGACATGCGAGTACGCACTTGCATATTTCCCGAGGACCGTGTAAACTATGTGTACTTACCAAAGAAAAAATAACAAGTCAGTTACAATCATGTCGTGCTTGAAGAAGGACGCACCGCTGCTCAGAGCGCTAATACATGCAACACCCAAGGAACGCAAGGCATTGTTAAAGGCTTGCGACAGGAGTCGAATCCGTTCAGTCTGCGAGTGCGCCTATAACGTACTACGTGGGAACGTGCCTCTGTCGAGTAAGACTAAAAGCCAGTTGAGCAAACATAAAGTGGCTCTGAGACGCTTAGTAAGACAAGGAGAGTGTTGGGGAAAGAAACGAAATTATCTAGTGCAGAAAGGAGGTGGAGTTTTTATTCCATTACTGTTGAGCACAGTGTTACAGGCAGCAGTCAGTAGTGCATTGGGAAAGTGAAATGGATGTCCAGACAAAACCATTTTATTTGACTTTACTTAGCGGTACGCCCCGCTCAGCAAATTATTATCCGAAAAATATCACGTCTGATTTTACTGTACAACTACCGAAGTTCATTTGCTTGGACAGTAGAGATTGGGAAGTAGCGCTCGTAGAAGTGCATTACCCATGTTCGTTCTCAACAGTAGGGTCCGATGCTTTGATACAAGTAGTTG
The DNA here is from genome assembly GCA_030545055.2 of Neoaliturus tenellus. NCBI lineage: Eukaryota > Metazoa > Arthropoda > Insecta > Hemiptera > Cicadellidae > Neoaliturus > Neoaliturus tenellus. Next base: position 56,427,784 of record CM061537.1, on the reverse strand, counting down.
GTACAAAAAAGGAAGAACCCAAGAAGTCTGTGGGAAAAGAAGGTAAATCAGCCAACAAAGAAGGTAAATCAGCTAACAAAGAAGGTGAATCAACCATCAAAGAACCGACCAATAAGAAACCCAAAATATTCGCACACATCGATAGACCAAAACCCGGATACTACAATTCAGTTGAAGAATTGGTGGAGCACATCAATGGGCTGAATTATGTAAAGAAAAGTGGAACTACATTCAGTCTTGACGAAGCAAAGCGTGTTAAAGTATCGTTAGGAAATGCGTTGGGACCTGTCACAAGAGTGATTTATTCCCATTCACTCGCACTTCAATTGGGAACAGCATCGACAGATGATATAATATCTGAACCAGGTTTACTTAAGAGTACTAGACCGTCTAATTTAAATCTTGGTTTACCAGCACATATGCTTGTGAACTGCGATCTGGCTGAAGAACAAATTTTAAGCGAACTCCGTATACCACTATTGAGGATTATCAATATATCCCACTCGTTAAATGATTATGGAACGTACAAGACGGCATACATAAGTGATCCGCACTACGTACCAGTGAAAAAGAAGACATTCGAAAGTGTGAGAATTTATGTGTTGGACATCTTAAAGCGAGATCTCTCATTCCGTCACGGAGCGTTGACCGTTAAACTACACTTCCGACCGGCCGCCGCTGCTGCACATCAATAATGGAGCACGCAAAGAAGATGGCCGTCGTCCCGCAAGAGCTTATTGAGCGTTTACAGTCTACATCATCATCATCATCATCATCATCATCATCGGAGAAGACGTCAAACAATTTATCCACTACGGAAGGACTGGATGTGGAGATGCAGAAAATAATGAATAACAAGAGTATAGACGATAGTGAAAAATGGAAACTGTACAATCAGGCGTTACAGCGTTTCTTACACTTTGCCTCTAATAATCGCCAGCCGATTAATATTCCAATCGTGGATGCGGCATTCGGTGATGATGCCCAACACCCGACACGGGGTGCAGCGGAAGGGCCAGTCGATGAGATTGTCGAAATGTTCTCAAAGACATACAGGAGTGACGCCCGCAATCTGTTACGATTTATGAAAAAACCCGATAGTCGAATCAGTTGGGATATCAACTACTCAGTGTTTATCGATGGTCGAAAACTACCGAATGCGAATATAGTTGATATTTTGAATAACATAGTGAGAGTTCGAATGACCGAACGTATACCGCCAGGATGGATGGAAGTGATGACCGCTTTGAAAGAAATGAATGTGCCTCTAGAATTTATAAATAATACCAGAGCGTTACGGGAATTGAATGACACATTCAAATCATCATTGCGGATGACCAGTTCACCGAGTGCACCATCACCGCGCAGAACACCGATGCGAGAGCGGCTACGTTCGTGGGCAACAGTGAAACTAGGAGCTAAGGAGCGGCGCGGTAAGACATCATTACAGAGAACATTACGTGAGGTCGATAATTATCTAGCGAAAACACCGATTGAAGAAGCGGCGACTGGCGGCTATGCCGCGTCAACTCCCATAATAAGAGACGAATACCAGTGGGACAGGGAGCCGATAGGCTTTCTAGACAGGTGGGAACCGTATCCGACCAAGTGAGCATGGACCGTCTCTATTACAACCCCGGCGAGCCCGGCGCGTTCGGCGGTGTCGCACCGCTAGTGCGAGCTGCACGCAAGAGAGATATTTCAAAGTCGAAAGTAATCGAATGGCTACAATCACAGGACACCTATACATTACACAAGCCGGCCCGTAAACGCTTCCCACGCAACCAATACTCTGTTTTCGGTCCGTATGAACTGTGGCAAGCGGACTTGAATGATATGCGAGGATTGAGTAAATACAACGATGGAGTCAATTACCTGTTGACCGTGATAGACGTGTTCAGTAAACGTCTGTACGTGAGAGCGTTGAAGAGAAAGGAAGGTGCAGAAGTGGCAGTGGCATTCGAAGAAATATTCAAAGAAGCGACTAAAACTCCGCGTTGCCTCCAGTCTGACAAAGGAACAGAGTTTACCGGCGCCAAGACCAGACAGTTATTCAAAAAGTACGGAATAAAATATGTGACTACGCAGAATCCCGATGTTAAAGCGGCAGTAGTGGAACGCGTGAACCGCACATTAAAGTCTCGCATGTGGCGTTACCTGACTTACAAAAACACTTACCGATGTATCGATGTACTGAATAAACTGGTGAAAGCTTACAATGCCAGCGAACACAAGAGTCTCGGTGGTGGATTGCGCCCCATCGATGTGAAAAATGATCGGACGATAACACAAGTGCTACAACGCATGTACAGTAAAATTCCACGTCGTGTTAAGCCCAAACTCAAGATTGGTGACACGGTGCGTATAGCAAAGGAGAAGGGTACATTCGCCAAAGGCTACGAGACCAATTGGAGTAACGAAGTGTTCACTATTCGTAAAATGAACACTCTGATGCCGTTGCCCATGTACACGCTGGCGGACCTCAAATGTGAAGTTTTGACCGGTCAGTTTTACGAATACGAATTACAGAAAGTAATATATCGGAGTGATCAGCTATTCAAGATTGACAAAATACTGGACACTCGTGGCAGAGGTGCCAGTAAGCGTTATAACGTCAAGTGGCGAGGTTACGGAGACGAGTTTAACTCCTGGGTGAGAGCGCAAGACTTGCAAAATGTCTAACTCACAATTTTTCCTGACACTGCCCAGCAACAGTTCTATGGAATATTTCCCCAACAATAAGGTGTCAAACTATACTACGCATCTTTCGAAACAGATACGATTGGAAGGTGCGTGGGAGATGGCTCTGGTGGAATCTCACTATCCATGTTCATTTCCATTAGTGGGCAAGAACGAGATTATAATAATCGAACAGGATACTATTCTTTCCGCCATAGATTTGGGAGATACAGACAAGTACACGTTTAGTCCAGGCAATCGGTACTTTAACGTGGAAAAAATTATAGTATGGAGTTTTTCTGCTGTTTTATATGTTTTTTGGGGTGCTGAATCCGAATCTGAAGTTTGCACCAAGATATTCCTTGTGCTTCTCGAGATATCTGCAAAAAACATTGAAATTTTGGCACTTTTTTTAGTATTTTGCTTATAACTCCGAAACGATGCATTTTTTCGAAATTTATGTCCTTAACAAAATTAAAGTAGAGAAAATTTCCAACACAATGCATGCATAAACGTTGTTGTTACGACCAACCATTATGAAACTAGAGCTATTTGAAAATTGGCTAATTTTTAGTACTTTTAAGAAAAATACTGTTATTCAATATTACATCACATTTAAACAATTATTTGCACGTTTTTTGCCATAACACTATATATGTATGGAAAGAGCGTTAAATTTACTATAGATTTCATATATTATCGTTAGTTTGTAAGTGGTTAAGTGTTCGTAATATTGCTTATAATAGTTTATCTACAGTCACAATTCTAAGGTTGGCAAGACCATAATCTTTAATTACTAGTTATGTCTCTTACTGGCAAATGTCAGATTATTTTTGGAATGAGAATTATATATTTTGTGTACAGAGTTGAAAATATGCCTAAAAATCAATACCACTAACACTAAATAACACCCGTCACAGCAGACCTGCATGCTCAGCGAATTTAGAATTTAATTCAATCAATAATTTTTAGTCATAACAATACTGTTGTACGCATGGGTATGTAGGTTCGCAGGACCAGGAGTATACCAGTAGCATCATAAATATATGTCATATATCATACTAATTTGCAATAAACATTAAGCATATATATTAATATATTAAAATATATATACATTTCATATAGTTGGACGAGTGCAGAATAGTTATTTCGCTCTAGCAAAATAAAGGCATTTTCATTTAAAGTTTTTATGCTTTGCATTATCTCCTTTTAAAACAGTCTCTACCAATCATAAACAAATATTATACATATATATATATATATATATATCTCAGTATAATCTGCTTTAATTATAGAATAAAATAATGTAGGTATCACGTTGTTATTTTTTTTGTTTTAACTGTTTATTTAGTCTTTACAAAACAATTTGTATTCTTTTACAAGTCATTTATGTGCACTACATCTTTTAACTCGTTTTTTGTCAATTTATAAGGCGAGTTATACTATATATATTTATATATATTTTACTATTAGTAAAAAAAAACAAAAAAAATATAAAAAAACACAAAGTAATACGAGTTTCATATTGTTATAAGAGGTTTCAAAGGTTTTAGTTTACATTAGCTAAATTATTTTTAATTTTTTTCGCTGTAAAGTAAACACGCTCTCTCATTTTATTAAGATTTTGCTTGTTTATACATGAAAGATGATGATTATGATATATTTATTTTAATCTACATTAAATTCAGAATAAATTGATATAGTATTCATATTGTTATAGGAGTGTTGAATAGTTTATTTTGCTGTAACAAAATTATTTTAATTCTTACTTGGCGGGCCTCGGTTGCACTCTACCTCATTTTAATTCAATCTCGCTATTATATTTATGGAAGATTATAACTACTATATATGTATTTAAAATCTACATTAAATTCTCAATAAATTGTTGTATGTTTCATATTGTTATAAGAGTATTATACAGTTTATTTTGCTGTAACAAGATTATTTTAAGTCTTATTTGGCGGGCCTCGGTTGCACTCTACCTCATTTTAATTCAATCTTACTATTGTATTTATGGAAGATTATAATTACTATATATGTATTTTGAATCTACATTAAATTCTCAATAAATTGATGTATGTTTTATATTGTTATAATAGTACAAAACAGTTTATTTTGCAGCAACAAAATTATTTTAATTCTTACTTGGCGGGTCTCGGGTGCACTCTACCTCATTTTAATTCAATCTCGCTATTGTATTTATGGAAGATTATAATTACTATATATGTATTTTGAATCTACATTAAATTCTCAATAAATTGATGTATGTTTTATATTGTTATAATAGTACAAAACAGTTTATTTTGCAGCAACAAAATTATTTTAATTCTTACTTGGCGGGTCTCGGGTGCACTCTACCTCATTTTAATTCAATCTTGCTATTGTATTTATGGAAGATTATAATTACTATATATGTATTTTAAATCTATATTAAATTCTCAATAAATTGATGTATGTTTTATATTGTTATAATAGTACAAAACAGTTTATTTTGCTGCAACAAAATTATTTTAATTCTTACTTGGCGGGCCTCGGGTGCACTTTACCTCATTTTAATGCAATCTTGCTATTGTATTTATGGAAGTTTTTATTTATTTGTATTTTATAATAAAGTACATTTTATAATAAAATAAAGTATTGTAATTTAATATGTAATCTATCTACTTAAGAGACTTTTAATAAAAAAATATGCATTTAAAATTAAGTTTACATCACATAAGGTGTATGTTACTATACAAAGAAATATCTTTAAAGCTAAACTTTACAAAACTAAATTCACTAAAATTAGCAAGTATGTCTAAGGGAAATAAAAATAAAATACTTTAATTATTATTTATACAATAAAATACTTCTATAAAACACTCTTAGTTCAGAAAACCTACATACCCATGAGTACAACAGTATTGTTATGACTAAAAATTATTGATTGAATTAAATTCTAAATTCGCTGAGCATGCAGGTCTGCTGTGACGGGTGTTATTTAGTGTTAGTGGTATTGATTTTTAGGCATATTTTCAACTCTGTACACAAAATATATAATTCTCATTCCAAAAATAATCTGACATTTGCCAGTAAGAGACATAACTAGTAATTAAAGATTATGGTCTTGCCAACCTTAGAATTGTGACTGTAGATAAACTATTATAAGCAATATTACGAACACTTAACCACTTACAAACTAACGATAATATATGAAATCTATAGTAAATTTAACGCTCTTTCCATACATATATAGTGTTATGGCAAAAAACGTGCAAATAATTGTTTAAATGTGATGTAATATTGAATAACAGTATTTTTCTTAAAAGTACTAAAAATTAGCCAATTTTCAAATAGCTCTAGTTTCATAATGGTTGGTCGTAACAACAACGTTTATGCATGCATTGTGTTGGAAATTTTCTCTACTTTAATTTTGTTAAGGACATAAATTTCGAAAAAATGCATCGTTTCGGAGTTATAAGCAAAATACTAAAAAAAGTGCCAAAATTTCAATGTTTTTTGCAGATATCTCGAGAAGCACAAGGAATATCTTGGTGCAAACTTCAGATTCGGATTCAGCACCCCAAAAAACATATAAAACAGCAGAAAAACTCCATACTATAATTTTTTCCACGTAGTGTATTTTTTCAGTACGGTTTTACTGGACTAGTTTACTCTGGACATGGGTTACTACAAGAATATAACCGAATTGTTGAATATGATCAATGCTGCGAAGGGCCTCATAGATTACGTAGAGTTCACCTATGACAAAGATGCGGACAGAGTGGAAATAAAAATACTGAAAGAAGATATAGTTGCCATACATTTAGACAATAAACTGACTTTACAGTTGGGATTCGATCCGCAGCAGAAGGACATTGTGAAAAATAATAAAGCGTCATGGTCACCGAATCTATCGATGGGGCTTCCCGCTAATATGTACGTGTACTGCGATCTGATTGAGCCACAACTGATCGGAGATACTTCCGCCCCACTATTGAAAATCATCAACATTGACAGAGGCGACTACGTGCACGGGGCGAATAAGACTGTACTCTACACGAGCCCGCATTACGTGCCGATCACCAAAGGTGCATTCGAGACTGTGGAAATCGACCTCAGGGATCACACGGGCCAAAACCTCTCATTCCTGTTCGGGACGTCGTACGTGAAGCTGCATTTCAGAAGAGCTCTGCATAATTAACTGTAAAAAATGGCTTCGAACGATCCGTACATGGCGTACTACTATCGCCAGCATTCGCAGACGGGTGGATCGATAGAAAAGGTATTTCGCGGCGCCGCCTATCAGAGGGGGCACGGAGTCGGCAGCTTCTTGGGCGGTATGATCCGCACCGTATCTCCGTTGATCAGGAGCGGTGTCGCGGCATTGGGCAGAGAAGCGTTAAGGTCAGGAATCAATTTCCTAGGCGATGTGACGCTGCGTACGAAACATCCCAGAGATGCGGCGGAGGAGCGCATGAAAGAGTTTACCGGCTCGTTGAAACGCCGAGCCGACGACAAGATTGAACGAGTTCTCCGTGGCGGAGGCAAGCGGCGGCGGCTGCCTGCATCCAAAAAGCGCGGAACGCGTAAGAGTGGCGCGAAGCGCGCAACGCGCAAGACTTCCGCGAAGCGCGCAATGTACGGCGGCAAGAAGAAATCGAGTGGTCGTCGCACACGCCGTGTCACGCCTCAGTCTCTGGCCAATCTCCTTAGAGGAAGGACGTCATCAAAGAAGAAGAAGCAGCAGAAGAGGAAAGCGGTATCCAAGAAGCAGAGGAAATCCGTTAAGAGGAAATCAGTAAAGACGACTCGTGATATTTTCAATTAATCATGTCGTTCATACATCAAAGATCGTGCGAATGCGTCAAGACGGAGTTGGACTTGTTTTCACTGCCGCCCACACAGACGAGTATCGAAAATGGAAAATGGATTCAATACAAACCGATATCCACACTGACGGACGACTCACCGATAGAGTTTGTAGTGCCCGGCAATGGTGAAGAGTACACCGATCTCTTGCAAACAATGCTGGAAATCACAGCATCGATCATTAAGGCGGACGGATCGGCGATCGCAGCGGCCGATGCGACAAAAGCTGGTCCGATAAATAACTGGCTACACTCGTTGTTCAGTCAAGTGGACATGTGTATGAACCAGAAATTGGTTACACCGCAAAACAACACTTACGCCTATCGAGCGTACATCGAAACAGTATTGAACTACGGATTCGATGCTAGGAAATCACATCTATCGTCCGTGCTGTGGAACGCCGACGATTCAGGCCATATGGAAAACACCGAAGACGATAATGATGGACTGGAAAAACGACGGAAGCTAACGAAAGAAGGGCGAGAAATCGATATGGTCGGTCATCTGCATTTGGACATGTGTAATCAGAATAAATATCTATTGAACGGAGTCGAGCTACGATTCAAGTTAAACAGGTCGAAAGATGCATTCTCCTTGATGGTGCACGAAGGTGACTACAAAGTACATATCGCCGATGCGAACCTGTGGATTAGAAGATGTAAAGTCAGCCCGACCGTACTGTTGGCGCACAGCAAGATACTGCAGTCCGGAACCGCTAAATATCCAATCACACGAGTGGACGTGAAATCTTTCACGCTCGCTTCCGGCATAAGGAGCAAGACTCTGGACAACGTATTTCTGGGACAAGTTCCGAAGCGCGTGATTGTCGGTATGGTGACCAATGCCGCATTCAACGGTGATGACAAAAAGAATCCGTACAATTTCAAGAATTTCGATTTGAATTACTTCTCACTGTACGTGGACGGTGAACAAGTGCCAGCCAAGCCGCTTCAACCCAAGTTCTCTCCTGCCGGTAGCGCAAAGTCAGTTATGGCGTACAACACAATATTCAGCGGTACGGGGATCCATTTCTCAGACGCCGGAAACGTGATCAGCAGAGAAGATTTCGAAAACGGATACTGCCTGCTAGTGTTTGATCTGACACCCGACCTGTCTGCCAGCGATACCGGCCACTGGAATCTCGTACGCAACGGCAGCGTGCGCATGGAACTGGGATTCGGCACCGCGCTGACCGAGACTGTCAACTGTTTGGTGTACGCAGAGTTTGACAACGTAATTGAAATCGATCGACACCGCAACGTGATGGTCGACTTTGGTGGCTAGTCTCTCACCGGCGCCCGCACGAGATGGATCGCTTACGCAGAGTACGCTGCAGGAACGTGTCCGCCCCCATCATTATTGATATCCAATGTTTCAAAGACAATATCGGTGATTATATAATGAAAGAAGTCTGCGTTATGGAAGTGGACAGCGGGATACTACTGATGCATCACATCGCCAAACCGCCGTTCAACAAGGACGAACTGACTGTCGACAAACTTCGAGAAACGCATTGGCTATCGAAACACTATCACGGATTAAAGTGGGATCAAGGGGACATCGGCTACTATGACTTGGAACAAAAGCTACGAAAGACGATCGCCGAGCGACACACCGTCTATGTCAAAGGATCGGAAAAGAAGAGTTTCATATCTAGACATTTAGTGATTGATCACTTCGCTACCAACATCATCAACTTGGACGATATCGGATGCGGTTCACTGGCGACGATCAACAATCTACTATCGAAATCCACGCTGCGATGCCGCCATCACAGATCAGCGAACCACCGATGTTCACTCTCCAATTGTATTGCATTACACGGTTGGTTATTTTTGACTAACAGTATTGACGATGATAATTTGGAATCTGTTGATGAGACTTCATATTTCTGCTCTTGTTTTCACACGTCTACGAGCAGTACAACGAGCACCACCGCTGCAACTATCGGCATCGATACTGTAGAATGAATACCATTCAGATTGAGAAATATCTATCGACTCTGCCGGTGCACAATCATGGGGTCTACGCTGCCGACCGACTACCGCATCGCATCTCCCCGTCTACAGCAATCGTTGTGAATACCGATCCACACAATGAAGACGGCACGCACTGGGTTGCATTCTACCTGGACCGGAAGAGTGATGTCATTGAATTCTTCGACAGTTACGGACAACCCCCGCATCTGTACTTCTACCAAGGATTCCTGAGACGTAACGCTCGTCGCTATCTGTACAATGAGTATCGTCTACAAGATGATGACAGCACAGTCTGCGGCCACTACTGCTTGACTTACCTGTATTACCGAACTCACCATGATATGAGGATGATGGACTTTGTGCAGCTCTTCGACGACACCTCCACTGCTCACAATGATGCGATGATCAGAACACTTTTCACCAGATTGTATAAACACTTGTAGCAATATTTGCTTTTTCATATTTTTTCTTTGAATGTAATGTAAATATTTTTTTATTTGTAAAGTGATTTTTTCTTTTTCTTGTAATAAAAATGAGTACTCAACAAACACTAATCTTTTCATTTCCTTTTAGCATGTAAGTTTCATTTTTGATCAGGCTCACTATTTCAAAGTCAAGAGTGTATTTGTAAAAGTCTATTACTTTAACCATTGTGCAGACTCATTATTTACTTTCATAGACCAGAGAGAGTCTAATGACTCAGTATTTAAATTTTCAAAAGAGTCTGTTAGTTTACCCATTGCACATCTTTGACATAACTTTTCAAAGTGAAAAGAGCCTATTAGTTTTACCTTTATGCAGACTCATCATTTATATTTACTTTAATAGTGAAAAGAGTTTGATATTAAAATCAAAGAGTCTGATAGTGAAAGATTCTAAGACTATGTGTGAAACTGGAAAAATAAAAACAAGTATGTCAATATACAAATGACTAGATTTATTTATGAGCATAACTAATTTTAAACATGTGCAATAATTACAAGATGATTTTCAAGAACTTAATACAATATTTGCAAGAATGAACTTAATACATTATTTGAAACGGAATGATCTTTATACATTATTTGAAAAATTAGTTCACAATAAACATAAATATTATTTCAAAGCATTTACTCTATACAATTATTATAAAATAATTCTCAAGAAAAAATTAATATTTGAAGAGAAATAATTTATAGAAATGAACTTTATGCAATATTTAAATATCAATTTACAAGAACAAATAAAAATTTATAAAATAGTCAACAAATATTAATATTAATTCAAAGCATTTACTATATAAAATATTTACAAATGAATTTACAAGAAAGATCTTTATACAGAATGATCAAGAATGAATAAATAATCAACAAACATAAAATCTATAAAATATTCAACAAATGAATTTGATTCACAAAATAAACACATCACAGTCCATACAGTCCATACAGTCCATCACAGTCCATCACAATCACTGCCTAACCGAACGGAGCCTACCCGATCACACTCATGCTACACTCAACTATACTGTATCGTCGTCAACATCCATTAGCATAGGCAGAGCTGGAGGTAATGGTGGCGCCCTGGGGGGAATAGCATAGTGCCCCCACGGAAGCGTGTTGATACCATCCTCAGGCATCACGTATCGTTTGTCATCAAACGGAGCCAAGGATCGCTTCCTCACCACAACTGTGTATATAATGTGGTGCATACTCTGGAACCTTTGGTTGTCCGTACTCTTTATTGACTTATTATATAAACAATCTAAGTAATCCTGTACGGACAGGTCCCTCGCTACCACGGCGCGGTTAACGCCCTTTGCCCGTTTTACAGGCGGTGGCGCACCATAGTCGTCGTCATCTCCGTTACCAATAGCACATGTCATAATTCCTGGTGTCATAAAGTATAGTTTTGCCATCAAGCCGACGAACATCCTGATGATTCTCCCACCGACTTCGTCCTTGAATTTCCCCAGAACCCTGGCGTTGCGCCCGTCGTAGCACATATGGTTCTGAGGATAGTTGCTGGTGTCGAAGTCGTCCAGGTGCGTCAACATGTCGCGGTAGACGTCTCGGGTACGGATGTGATAGTAGATGCCATCGGTATCCATATAGGCCATCTTGATGTTCTCGATTCCGTACCGTTCTACCATGTCGTAGTGAAAACCATACATCCACCGTTTACTGTGGTCCAGAATGCACATCCCCGCATAGACTGGCTTGTTCAAGACGACTCTGACTTTTGCCATATTCAGTAGGGCCAGGTTTTCATTGTACCATATTCGGTCGCTAAAGTTGACCTTGGCCACGTACTTCGTATACGTCTTGCGGGAAGATGCGATTTTTAGATTCAGGTGTTTTCTCACATTCTGGAGGCTCATACCATAGACGGCGTTCACCATTAATTTGAACATTTCCACCTCAAATTTGTTGGTGGCTTGTCGTCTAAGTTCGGTATTCAACGCCACGTACGGTTTCAACCACGGCGACTGTTTGAAACGAAGCACCCGGTGAACACGGCGAACACGCAGTCCATTCTCAATTGCTTGTTGAAGGTATCGGTAATGGATCACGTATTCCTCCTTGTCCATGAGAGTTGCCATCAGTTTTTTGGATTGTCCCGCTCCGCTGTTGATTATATCCTCCGACGAGTAGGGTAGTTGGAATGGTGGTGATTTTTGGACTTCCGGACAGAACGGGAGGTCGCGATGTCTGTCGTGGAGTGCCTGGTCCCTTGGATATTCCAGGTCCACTTCCAACACATATCCGTTGTCTCCGTCTGCCGGTATGTTCATTATGTCCAACTCTTCGATCTCCCTTTGTGATAACCACTCGAAGTCCTTGTAAGGGAGTGGTTCGGACATGGCCCATCCGTAGAGGTTATTCGCGTCGTAATACATGATATATGTATCATTGTCGTTTTCTACGACGTCTCCACTTGTCGATGCGCATTGGCCGTCTCGGTTGCCGCCATCTTCCGCTCTGGTGTACTTGTTGTTAGCGACAACGTGCCTGGTAACGCATTGGGTCAGTCCGCCTCGAATACCTTTCTCAAAAAATAGATACATGTCTACATCTTGTAGGGTATCGAGTACCACGCCGGTCTTAAGCAGCATCACATCCCACGCATATGAAGGAAGAGTGAGATAATGTGCGGGATCTAGATTGTAATGGACCATGCATATATCTCTGAATCCCTCGAACACATCTGCTAGTAGCAGAACGTCCGTCATTAAATATATTTCTACATACTGTCCGAGGGATATACAATTAAACTTATTCCATACGCGCAGAGCGTGAGCATAATCCTCGTCGGAGACATTCTCACCGAAAACTTCTTTAGGGGGCAGTTGGTCTTCTTCAAGTACTTCCAGCGATGTGACGTACTCATATGGGAATATTCCCTTTCTCCGAAGCAGTTCGAAATCTTCAGGATCTTGATAGCGGGCGCGTGTGATCTTCATTTTCTCGGCCGGCAGAATCGAGGCTAGGGTACCTAACGCCTTCGACATCATGCGATAGGAGTCCACAAATTGTAATTTGATACTATTCCGCCGGCCCGCGCCTGGATACTTGAACCGCTTGGAGAAGGTGATATATTTCTCTTCGGTATTCGCGAGTACATCGACATCTCCCTTGTCCACGCCGAGCTCACGTATGATGAAGTGAGCATCGTAGTTGGACAGGTTATGGAAGTACATATTTACTGTCTCCTGTTCTCGGTAGCGGAGGTTACATCTGCGATGGGCTGCTCCTCTGTAGTTGTACGGAGGCGAGTGTTGATGATCCCTAACTTTCATGTCGTCTTCACGGTCGTTAGGGCCGAATTCCCGCTGGCAGATATGACAGACAGTAGCTAGTTGAAACTGAAACTCCTGCTGTTCTGTCAACTGCGGAGGATCTCCGGGCATGCGCTGGCCATACAGGATCTCACCAATCTTCTGTACGTCATCCCGTACGGCTTTGATGAAGTGTTGCGCAGCATCCTCACCTCTGTACATCCGCAGTTTGGAGAAGGTGATGTTGTCCTGATCATCGTCATCGCAGTCTCCTTCGTCGGCTGTTCGTAGGTCGTCGCGAATGTAGTAAGCGTAAGCGTACGGTCTATGAATATTCCTGGCATTGTTGGGTGTGCCACCCACGCGGGGTTGTCTGGTTGTTCTGGCTGTTGCCGGATCCCACGCCGGTGGCTGGACAGTTGGTGCGGGTTGAGGAGGTCTTTCGGCCTCATATGGGACGAGCATACTTTCGAAGTCGGCGTAGATGGTAAACCGACTCCTCTTTGTACGCTCGGGGCGACTGAACATGATGTGTTTGTCTTCTGCCACATCAGTTCTCAGCGGAGCATTATTAGAACAGTAACGACGGTGCTCTTCCAACCGTTCAGCTCCGGTGAGGTTCAGCTTATTTGGCTGATCGTCAAAGTATGCGAAGCATCTTTTGCAAATGTGCAATCGATGTTCGCGACGAGTCAGCTGGCTAGATACTAGCCGCCCAAAGTCTGAGATGTACGCATAATGCGTTGTCCTCTCATCTGTCAGGAACAGAAGATCAAAGTGGTTCGGCAGCTCACGATCCATGCGAAGCGGGAATACATAATGCTCTTCTTTGTTTGGATTGAAGTGCTTCTGTTTCTTCTTCTCTAGACCGTACACATTTACGCTTACGCCGGGGTTGTTGCGCTCGAACGTGCGGATTTTATCTACTTTGACTGGGAAATCCAACCCTTCAAAATTTATGTTGGCTCGCGCCCTAACCTCCGCGGTAAACTGATTGGCGGTGGGTCGGACACGATGGTTATCAATATATTTCGCCAGGATTGAATATTCGAAGCAGCGTTGATCCGCATCGTTCAGCACGTTAACCACAGCGCGTTTCATGGCGATATTGTGAGGAAGGGGGATGAAGGAACTGCCTCTGAGAGGGCTATAAACATTGATACGGACCTCCATGTCCAAAACCCTAACAAAGCTCCATCCCGAGCCCTTCATCTCACATGTCTCCTTCTCCAATAGAAGTTTATTGATAAACTCTTGGCAGATTTCGTCAACATCTGACGAATGGAGAATGGAGACATTTTTTGTCTTGAAGGCGCGTCTACAAGTATCACCATGAATGTTTGCGAATTCGCATTCGACCCACAAATTTACTTTGATGGCATGAGTGTGTAATAAAATACGTCGCATGAGTGTGATTACCTGCGTCCTCAGCGATAGAAGGAACTCCTGCAGGGTAAGTGCTTCGTCCGCGGGCTCGGCTAGGCGATATGTCTTGAGTCGCCCGCGGAACGCCGTCTCCACCTCGATAAACCCCGCAGGAGATAAGTCGCCGGGGATCACAGGCACCTCGTCGTCTTCACTTGTTGCTCCTCCTCCTCCTGATGACGACGACGAAGATGGGGCAGGCGACGCTGGTGGGGCTCCACCGATCTGGGCAGGCTGCTGGTCCGCACGTAAAGCTCTGCATCGAAAACGGGCGTGGAACTTGAGGTTATCCTTCCTCGTAAAGGATGATCCACACCCGCCACAGACATGGCCTGAAATACACACATATATGTAGCTACATGCATAGTAATGGAAGAAAATCTATAATGACATGTTCGCAAGGATGATATGAATATTGGTATAATAAAAATCATTAAATGATTGTATTGCACTTTTTTTTACTTTAATGGTTGAATTCTCTGATAAAAAATTTACATTAAAGTTTATTAACAAAATGAATTATAGTGTGATTTGGAAATTAATCTTTAAGATTTTTTTTTTTCAAAGACTATGATGTCTTGAGATTAATTTGATAAATGTCTTGGTAGAATAGGATAATTATCTGAGATATGCTTAGCATTCAAGATGGGTTTACATGTTAAATGTTGAAATAAAAGACGAGTACAAACCTGTTGTGCGAACTCCAGCGGGCTCTGGGGCTTGTGATGGTTCTGGAGCATTGGAGGGACCGGGCCTCGGCTCGACGTCGGGAGCGGTGGATGGACCTGGCCTAGGCTCGAAGTCGGGCGCAGTGGAAGGACCAGGTCGTGGCTCCGTCGGACTGGGTGTTGGCACGAAGCCTATAACAAAGCATAGTCATGGTTAGGATATTTTATATTAGTATGGTTAGATTTATGAACATGGTGAAACAAAAGCATAGACATTATTAAAATATCTTTATATTAGTTTCATGATCATTGTGAAACAAAATGTTTAAGAAAATGAATGAAAGAATTTTCGTTCAAGTGTGTGATAAAAGTTAATTAAAATTTGGAAATTAATAAGTGAGTAACAGATTCAGTAGAATGGATAGCAAACATTGAAGTGAATCTATTTTCATCATTATGCATATACCGAAACGAAGAGGATTTTTAGAAGTAGATGGACATCCAGCTGGTTAGTGAACATATTTAAATTTGAATACTAACCCGGTCTGAATGCTGGGTTCACCATCGGTTGAGGGCGAGGGTGATGCATGGCGGCGTGGCGGCGCAGGTTGTCCTCTCTCGAGAAGCTCTTGTCACATTGCGGACACGGGAATTCGTTTCCGCGATGTGCCGATTTGATGTGACGTGTGACATTCCGCTTCTCGGAGAAAGCCTTGCCGCACACTGCGCATGAGAAACGCTTCTCAATGTTGTTCATGGTGAACTGAAAACAAATCGGTTCTCATTAACATAAGGAATACTTTGGAAATCACAAATATTGTGTCGTTTTAAGTTACGAATCAAGTTTTTGTTGAAGTGTCTGGTAAAAAAAAAAAAAAAAAAAAAAAAAAAAATGGAAACTAATAATTGAGTAAGAGTTTCAGTAGAATGGATAACAATCATTAAAGTGAAAATGAATTAATAATTTATTCACAGTTCTATACTACTGATGTTTCCATAGCACACTACTAATGAATTTAAGCTTTATGTCATTTGAAATATCCGAATTGTATCGCTGGTTTAACTATTGGTATATAAACTCAGCTTTCGATATGCAAACAGTATGAAGATAGGTTTTAGGCCATATGAAAAATCCAAACCACAATACTGCTGCATCTATCGTTACAGAAGCTCATTATTAGAAGAGAATTTACGTTCAGTATGCAAGAACACTAAGTGAATACGGATTATAGGCAAAATATAAAAAAATATCCATAACCGCATCACTGGTTCAAATTATTGTTACAGAAACTAGATATGCAATGCCAAAATGCAAAACTTTAATAAAATTAAAATGTTTCGTTTAAATATGTGAAGTGTTGTAGAATCTCCAAAATAGCATTACTAGATGAATTATTTTTACGGAAATTAAATATTAGAATAATTATTTTTCTTTGGTACAGGAGGGCAAATGTTAAAAAAAAAAAATTAAAATAATTAGTTTCAATATGTGTTACGTCATTGTGAAGTAAGTAATCAAACTATGATAAATCCACTCTTTCACTTTCTTGACTAAGATGAATCTGCTAAAACCATAATAAAAAGGAAAACTAAATGTAATTAAAACTAGTTATTGTAAATAAGGAAAGATACTTACAATTGAATATATGAATATCCAGAGGAACACTGACACTTGCACTTCACTTGCACTGGTACGCGGAGCGGATCGCGAGCACGTCTGTACGAGGTGGCGGTAGCAGTCAGAATGACGCTCCGGTTGGGTAAGATGGCGGCCGTGGAAGGGACGCGCAGCTCGGTGGGAAATAAGAGACGCGCTGTTATGTAACTCGACAGATGGTGAGCGGTCGTTCCCACGCAGGGGTGTGGTTTATTGTCTTCGGCTCCCCTAGCTGTGGAATGTCGCACCTGGCTGAGGGTCGGGTTGCAACACCGTCGGGAGGTCCTCGGGGGGGGGGGGGGGGGTCAGCCACTTGGGTAGTCGGTGCCAAACCCGGTTTGGTGTAGACAAAGGCGCGGACGCCAGGTGTTGTCCCCACTCCTGGCTCCCTTCCACCCTGCGCCGATCCACTCATTCACAGCCATGTCGTCGCTTCTGGAGGTATCCTACGACGATGCTCTCGTCGCCGCGGCCGAGGAGGTCGAACAAGCCGTCATAGAGGAGGACGGCATCCTCATCGCGGCGGCAGAGGAGGTGGAGGCGGCGGAAGCGGCGGCAGCTGCGGAGGCGGCGGCGGAGGCGGCAGCGGCGGAGGCGGCAGCCATGGTAGCCATGGCGGAGGCGACGGCGGAGGCAGCGTTGCGTGACGGTACCCTCCATCAACTCGAGGAGACACAAGCACAGATGGAGGAGCTGTTCTTCGAGACGTACTCCGCTCAGCCTCAATCTCCAGAGCAGTGGGCAGACTACAATAGTCTGTTCGCTCAACTCGCTGCGATGGAGGCCGCCATCGCCGCAAGGAAAACATAATAAAAAGATTTTCCTTCTCCCTTAGTTTAGTTTAGCTTTAGTTTTTAGTCATAGTTGTACATAAATAATTGTAAATAGAAAAAAAAATAAATAAATAAATAAAATAGAAAGGAAAAAAGGAAAAAAAGAGATATTAATGAATAAATGTAAATAGAAAAAAAAAACAAAAAAAAAACAAACAAAAACTAATCTAAGTCAAGATGTTGACAATATAACACAGTGATCGTGTTATTTAGTTTTCATCTTGTAGACCACGCAGGGGTGTGGTCGGTCTATTGTGCCGGCTCCCCTAGGTGTGTAATGTCGCACCTGGCCGAGGGTCGGGTTGCAACACCACACGTGGTCCCCGGGGGGGGGGGGGGGTCAGCCGCCGGGAGGTCCTGGGAGGGGGGGGGTCAGCCGCCGGGAGGTCCTGGGGGGGGGACTGCTCCTCCTTGCTCCTCCTGCAGCAGGACCGGCTAACCTTCCCTACTAATATGATTAAATATACATATATTACATATAGACCTACATATATATAATGTGAACTAATGGTGTTTTTGGATTCTGGGGACCTCAAAATGAAAAACTAACATTCACCCTGGCTTAGGCCTTATCATGGCTACTAGCCTAATATTCCTATAGAGAAATTCGCTGAAATAAAAAAATACTAATATCTTAAATACAGGAATTTAATTATTTTACTTGTTCCCTAAGAATATTGTCCTAAATATAGGCTACATACCTCGTTTTACAGTTCAATTGTTAGTTTTAATTGTCTGTATCTTATTTCAGAGATTGAATATATAGTTAGTCTTAAATTCACTGTTCAGGGGCAAAGAAATGGAAGATAATTTTTTCTGGACTGTTTAATTTAAAACCGCAAACGGTCCAGGATCAGCATATTCAAAGAAGAAGAATAGTTTTATGTAAAAAGAAAAGGATTGTGTAATGGCATGTATTTATGTAGATGCATTCAGTCAAGTGCTTATAGATCCAGAATGATTCTTCTCGTCACTTCACGGTTTATCATTTTTATTTTATCCTATACGAGCAATGTTTGCTTGTTTGCTTGCTTGCTTGCTTGCACAATTATCTCAAAAACGGCTCCGACGATTTCCTTCAAATTTTGGAATATGGGGGTTTTGGCCACCAGAAATCGATTGGAGCTGGTCCCATAGCTGGGAAAAATCCGGTTTTCGCGCTAGAGCCCTTCAAAGATCCCATGTTATCCTTATGGAAATTTTTTAACTGAACAAAAATCAGCTGATAACTGTAGATAAAATAAACCAATGTGTTACATCTTTAACCTGTGGTTTTAGGAAAATCATACCAATGTGCAGCAAACCTTCCGCCTGGCGAGTGAGCGGAGCGAACGAGCTTTGTGTGAGAAACGAAAGTAATAATTTTACCGAGCTTAAGCTCGGTCCCCCTGGTACTGTTTACCTTAAACACTTTAAAGAATTAAATAGCATCATTTATAAAGTGTAAGGATCATCCCTCTGTCTCTTAGTCTGGTAATAAATCTCAATTGGTTGATATTACGTAATGAATTAGTAAACTATTAATTATTTATTATTATTTATAAACTAGAGGGTACATTTCATAAGGGTACACATGTCAGGGTTTTTGGGAATTTTTATTTGATATTTTTATGAACGCAACAAATGGCATACTTTTTCACAAATAACTAAACAATAACAAGGGTTTCACTAATGTACCTGCCAGCAATTGAACGTAAAAAGATCTAAAACGACCTAAACTAATACATGACATTCATAAAAACAAACTACACACATCCCGTAAGTGAGAAAAACTTATAAAATCTATAGTGTAGGGGCATATGTCAATACAGGAAGGTTCGTGGGATTTTGAATGAAGCAATTATATGATTAGTGGTGATAGATAGGCAATGACATGTAGAATCGTGTACTACCGGGTGTTTTGTCTGAAAGTCTGGCCGAGCTGGTGTATGACGTCATACTTCCAAAATGGCCGCTAACGGTGACATTGATGCCTTTCTATCACTATAATTTCTTTACGGTTAATTTTATGAAAACTTTTTGAAAGTTGTTTCTTATTTATAACAAGATAAGGAACAAAAAAGGGAATCCAGCTTGATGGATATTAAAGCATAAAACCACTCCTAAATGTAATAAAACCGTACAGTTTTCTGCTGATAATTTAAGGAAGGTAAGTACTGCATTCTGACTGGGTAGTAATTTTCTGCCGCCATCTTGGATCCGCCATTTTGGATAAGGTAATTAAAAAAAATGTAGACATAGTGATGTGGCACATCATTTCACACTGTTTTTTTATGCTGATTGCATTATTGAATTCCGTTACCTTACAAATTACTATTAGGGCTTATGGGGTTGAAATTTGACATGTTCGTTCCTCTTTGCTCATAGGTGCTTACTAAGAAAAGGGTTTGCAATATCCAATGCTCTCCTTACACTTCTTCAATGTTTTAATATAAGTCTTAATTATGAAGATTTCGTTGCTCTTTAAAGAGACTTTATTATACATAAAATAAATTCAATCACGGGCAAAGCCCGTGATTGAACTAGCTGAAGGACAACAGCTAGTTAATATATAAATTGACTTTCATTTGAGATGTAGATAGTAAAAATCGTAAGGGTAAGTCATAATGCTCTATCGATATCAACATCTGTAATTCAATAAATTTTATGCTTTAACGACGGATCATGACTCAGTTAAAAATTGTCTGATTTTAATTATCGGCATTTCAAATAAAAGCCAATATGTTTGTGATTTATTTAATACTAAATTGATCACTGTGTCTTGGCCATAACCCAAGAAATAAATAATTAACTAAATTAAATTGTATTAAAAAAAAGGTTTTTTGATGAATTGAGCTTTATAACTCGCCTATAATTAATCAAATTTTAATGATTAGCAGCTCAAATTGAAGCCTTGCAGTGTTTTATGACTTCAACGAACTGCATATTGAGACCAGAACCGGAGTTATGCGAAAAATAATTATAAATATTAATTAAAGTTCAAAATGTCCATAAGAAATGTACACGAAAGAATAGTATTTTTTATATATCTTGAAAATGAATAAATATAAATTATTCAAAAACGGAATTCAATAATGCAATCAGCATGAAAAAACAGTGTGAAATGATGTGCCACATCACTATGTCTACATTTTTTTTAATTACCTTATCCAAAATGGCGGATCCAAGATGGCGGCAGAAAATTACTACCCAGTCAGAATGCAGTACTTACCTTCCTTAAATTATCAGCAGAAAACTGTACGGTTTTATTACATTTAGGAGTGGTTTTATGCTTTAATATCCATCAAGCTGGATTCCCTTTTTTGTTCCTTATCTTGTTATAAATAAGAAACAACTTTCAAAAAGTTTTCATAAAATTAACCGTAAAGAAATTATAGTGATAGAAAGGCATCAATGTCACCGTTAGCGGCCATTTTGGAAGTATGACGTCATACACCAGCTCGGCCAGACTTTCAGACAAAACACCCGGTAGTACACGATTCTACATGTCATTGCCTATCTATCACCACTAATCATATAATTGCTTCATTCAAAATCCCACGAAATTACATATGCCCCAGAACTACTAGTAGCATTCAAATGTCTGATTTAGCAATTAAAGCAAAAAGAAAAAAATATCAACCAATAAACCAATACACAACAATACTCGACAATATTGTGATTGGAGCAAAATCGCTCTAATGCCAGCCGATAGATTGCATGATAGTGCTATCAGGCCGTATCGTGGAAATGATGCCTATACTTGTAACAGTGATATCGTCGTAAATGACATTGCAGCACTCTATGGCAAAATTAATTGTCATTGATGAAAAATAAACTTAGTGAATCTTTTACTCTTTTGTCATAGTTTTCATAACAACATTGCCTTGAATGGGATCCAAAGACTATTTTTATTTCCGGGATCGGCAGATTAAGGTACTTCCCCGAAGCTAATCGTTACCCTGATTTGCAAATGAAAATTCAAATGAATTTAACAGATAATTTAACAGATTTAAGAGAACTTTTTTAATTAGTCTATATATAATGTTTATGTTTTCAATGACGAACTCGGAAAAATGGAAATTCGCTTAGTATACAGGTCATTCCACTCTAGCTACTACATTTTAGTTCATGAGATTGTACAGGACTAAACTGTAATAATATGGCATAAAATAGAATTACCATTGTGATAGATGAATATTTTACCACGATGATCTCAATACGCAAATTAATGGATTCTGTAACTGGATCTGTTACGGATTAAGAGGGGATGAAAGGGCCCCTCTCAGAACATCATGCAGCGCTTCACCTGCTCATATTTTGTGCGTTTATTCCAGTCCGTTAAAAGTGAGAAAGGTTTTAAGTCAAATATAAAAACTTTTGCTGTTAGATTCGCTTTTTATTTTATGTTATTTTACTATATATTTTAAATTTATAAAATTTTTCAAAGGTAATTCAATTTTTATCAACTTAGGACCATTAATATGGATAAAAAATATGAAATATAAACGGGAACCAAATAGCCCAACTCTTTCCCTTTTATTTAAAATCTCTTTCACTTTTATCGTACCTAAAATAAATGCACAAAATTAAAGCACATGAAGCACTGCACGATGAGTTTTTGACCCGCTAGATCTGTGAATGGTTGTGCAACAATGCGAACCGTACTCAGGTATTTGCCAGAGTGACAATACTATAACAATGAAAATAAAAATAAAAAATAATATAAATAAGAACACGAGATCATAAAAATGCAATATCAAATCTAATATTTATTTTTTTTATTTTAAAAATATTATCTTTGATTTCAAACACCGACAGTGACATTTTCCGGTACGCGCTCAAGTTTCGTGTGTGAGGTGAAGCCAGACACAGAACACCAAATTTTACGTGCAAGGCGAAGTAAGAGAGCATGTAAGAGAAGAACGATCAGGAGCCGAGTACGGAAATAATTAGAGGAAGTACCGAAGAGGCTCTTTAATTCCATACTTTAAATTAGAGAGAGAGAGAGAGAGAGAGAGAGAGAGAGAGAGAGAGAGAGAGAGAGAGAGAGAGAGAGAGAGAGAGAGAGAATCAGCTGATCGTTTTTCCCTTACTTAGTTTTCCCTTACAGCCTACTTTCCATGAGGACTGATGAAAAGGTATTTTACAAATATGCATGCATGCTTGATACATGTTTAGCTATCAGAGTCCCAAAAGCCGGTATAATATATATTCGCAATACATTAGCTGTCGATATACCTCCTATAGATTTATCACCATGTAACTTCAGCTCTAACCTAAGTATAACCCATGCTATCAGGTGTGGGCTACACAATTTATGGATGATACAATTGCTGTAATAACTCCATTCAGTTATTCCAGTATTAGTAAACTATTTACTTACAAACTATAAAATAATATAGTGTGCTGATGTTTTTACCGATAATTTATTTAACCAAAAAATAATTAGAGTATAGGTTACTCTAAAAGTACTGTAACATTTCCATGATAAAAATATGTTTATTAACTATTTCAAACAAACCATATTAAAGTTTCAATAATACAATACTAAAAATATAAACATGTTATTGCAGCAAGAACTAAAATAGTTTTAAGAATATAAAATTTACAAAAATTTTATTTGCTGAAAACCAAGGTAGCAGTGAAGAGAATCTTACTTACCATGTCAATAACAGACTTTTAATGTAAATTTAAATTTATACACAAAATGTTATTCTTTTTTTAAACTACATTGCTTTAGCAAGGTTCTCAGGTAGAAATGTTAAAACGTCTTTAAACACTACTCAATATATTGGCTCTTACAATTTAATGTATAAAAACCGGTAAATATGCATAAAAATGTTATTTTTTAATTTCAACAGTGTCAGCGTTAGTTTTTATGTAATAGTTTATAAAATAAAATATATAAAAAATGAACAAACGCTATTTAAGTTGTTACAGCAAAGTATCATAAATTATTTATACATAATTTATGTATTCTTTAAATGTCTTTTTCGAATAAATAATCTTTAATGATATCCTCTCTGATATACTTTGACACACATTATCTAACAAACACCATTTTGAATATAATTTTAAACTTAATTAGTATTTATCGTGCAAACGTATAACTCAACAAACAAGCATAGATACATATTTTAAAGTTACACTCAATGTAAAACAATTAATTGCAGAGGCATATCGATAGGTAATTTGTGATATTCAGATCTTATATACTCCCATACTCAATGAGTAGATAGAAAATAACTATCAAAATCCTATAACTAAACAGTTTTTTTTTATTTATTTTTTTTTTTTTAATTGAATCATTGTTGACCTCATGATACAAATAATAACTAGGTAACCTCTCTGTCCAAAGTTATTGTACATTTATATCCAACCCTATGTCAGAAGATGTAACGAAAGTGAGTAAAATCACAGAACGTACATAGTGGACTACCGGTTCGTTTAGTACAAATATAAATTAAGAATATGCTCAGTACTAACCTTTTGTGAGTTGAATTATTTGTAAAAGATGACAACTAATATTCATCTCAAAATTCGTTTTATCTTAATAAACGAATTTACTTAAGCGTTGAGGTTGCTTTCACCTAGACAAATAACAAAACTAACAAATTAATAATAAATTTATTTGTTGGGATTAAATTTTAATTTCGTTTAGTTTTTTCAGGGTGTTTGTGTATTATCAGAGAAGAAAATTTTGATATGGTGAGGAATCCAACACAACTTGAAATACACAGTAAAAATTAAACATTTCTTATCAAGGATAAAGCCATTTTAACTAATAAAAGAATTTTGCTTGCTGAGTTAATTGGCAAAGCACTCAACGAAGTCAAATGAATAATAAAGACGAGCAAGTCTCATTGGAGACGTTTTGTGCTTCAATCGTAAACTGGTGAGACATGTGATGGAACGTGTCTTATGTGAGATTCGATTTCTTGCTTTGTTTTAAATTTTTATGAATATGCGACCGTATTATAAATAAGGGGGGGGGGAATGTATTAGACTAGTTTGACGTGATGTAGTGAAATTTTGGATCTTGCAATCCAACGCAACATCAAGGTGTCCAAATACTGTATGTGTTTCCATAGCCACATGATTTAGATATATAGCTAAAATGCGCTGCAATGCCGATTTGAGAAGTTTTTTCCCCTTCGGGTGAGCTCGTTCGCTACTCTCAATCGCCGTCAGGTTTTGCTCGTTCGCTACGCTCACTCACCGCAAGTCTCTGACATTCAATAGTTCTTTTTATTACCCTCCTTCACTCAATACTTTAAATCATAACAGTTGGTTTTAATTACAAATATACATTTTTGTCATATGTATTGTTCATAAACAACTTAGAAAAAACTCCAAAAAAACATGACATGGGTACTTTTCTGACCCTGAGGGTTATACAAAAGCTAATAGCTTACAAACCTTCTCCATGAAATTTCCCAAGTTTCATCAAGTTTCATAGCAAACAGTCTAGTAGTTTCCGGGTCCATATATCATAAATAAATATACTAACATCTTCTTTTATAAATATAGAAGGGATAATGTATAGACGTTTTGATTCAAAAGTGTTATTTATTTCCAGGCTGAGTTGGGTAAATTTAAGTGTTGGAACTGAGCTTTCAATTTTAAACCACAATTAGTCATAAAAAATATTACTTCAATTCACCAATTTCAGGTAATAAACCTAATGATGATAATCATATTTCATTTTTTAAGTCTACCAACATGTTTAATTAAATATCATTTTGATATAAATACATATCTTAAATTTTGATAGATGACAAACTCTAATTAAAAGTAATTTGAACCGTAATAGCAATGTTAAGGTAACCTAAACTAAAGCATCTTTATGTCTTAAATCTTCCACTCAGTTAAGAGCAGTTACTTACGTTAATGCCCCCCTCCCACGGTCTAAGATTCACTACCATATAAATCAGACTAAAAGCCGTTTACAGGTGAACGAACGTCTGCTTTGACTTAACTGACAAGAGGCAGATATTATGACACTCTAAGCCATAAAGCTTATATGTTTAGGAACAACTGTAGTTAGTAACAATAAACACAATGGGACCTCTTAATGAATGCAAAAACTTGCCTTGATGAAGATCCTCAAACTTTGAAAAATAAGATAATCATCGTAAAAAAACCTGTGAACTCTCCTGTTGATAGGGTCACCCCACATCCCGTATAACGTGCACGTATCCTGGTGTAATGTATCAGTGAAGTCGTAAGTCGACGTAATGTCCCATAATGCACCCGGGACGCGAGACTGAGCTTAAACTTTCACGACCACTGCCACTGTGATCTAGTATGACAAACATTCCCTTGGATGAATTTATGTTCAACCAAAAAATTGTATTTCAAATGAGAAGTCAACCTCTCGTAATAAATATCCTAATTTTCAAAACTCTAATAAAGTATTTAAATAATTTTATAGTAAAGCAGCCCAGCTAGTTCTCACAAAGCTCATCAAGGTAGTTAAACTTACTTTTGCGTAAAATAATAGGAGAGTAGGTACAAAACGTTTCCCTTTATTTTCAGCTTATGTGCATCGTAGGAGGAATTTAATTTTCACAGGCTCTTAGGGCTTCACCTTAGAGGCTTTTTAATTTTCAGTTTTAATCTTATGGAAGAACGGTAGTCGATTGTGTCATTATATTTTTACAGCCATTGGGATAGCAAAACCAGAAGAAAAATGTTTCAATAGTAAAATTTGGGTTTAAAAAACTACAATTTTGGTCGAATTTCTACTACTTGCTGGGAAGCTACTGGATGGGCTACTACCACATTAAAGTTACGTGTATAACTTGGAAAGGTACTTAGTAACAAAACGTAATGATAAGACAGCTTCAACAGTACCATTTATAAATAATGGTATGATACTATATACTCAAAGTAAAGCTATAAACTCTTTTTTTTCATAACCATATAATTAAGAAATTTTCATAAAATATCAACCCGTTAGGAATATTAAAATAACTGTTCTAAAAATAATATACATAAAACTTAATAATACAAATAATACGAATAACAGTTCCCATGCATATTAAACTTAAACTACAATTAAGATACATACTCTTATTGATGTTGAAACTAAAACTTCCAAAAGAATGAACAAATGGTGATAAGAGAAAGAAAATTTATATATCGACACAGACATTGAACCATATACAAACCACTTTTTAAACAAAACAAAAATTCGAGATATTGAAATTTTTTAAACTAACAGATATTTTTAATGTTGTATTAATCGATTATTAAAAAAAACTAATTTGTTAAATAATTCAGTATTAACAACACAATGAAATTCTTTATAAAATCATGATTGTCGACATAAAAATATCGTTGTATAGAATCAAGAATTTATTCACCATTTAACAGTTACATATCACTAATTTCGTCTTGTAAATAAACTAAAAATATTGGCAAAAATAAATAAATGATTATAAACATTCAATCGAATTTGATCTTCAAACTTTAGTTATTGACATAACTTTATTTGTAGGCCTACAACACGATTGCTCACGCAGTTACAATCTATAAAAGTAAAACATCGAGATGTCATCTAAATAAAAATACATTACATCCCAAAATCCTAGTTTTAAAAGTCCGTTGCACAAAAAATTATTTTCATTGAATTTTAACGAAATGTTTTACGAATAAATTTTGAAATTCTTTGAAATGTATACACAAATAACACAGGATATTTCTTTTAAAAAGCAATTCAAGATTGGAAATAAAACATTACAAACATAACAAATATTTATGATACACTTAATTTCTACTATCATTTGTCACAACTGTTTATTTATTTATAAACTAACAACCAGTTGCAGTTCCTGAATCACAGCTTCCTCGCCACTCAAGCGAGTCTCCCGACCGCATTACTGTAATTAGGAGCTGAGTGACGGAAGCAGCAGCACATCAGCAGTCACCTGACGGCTCAGCATCTACTCAGCCTCAGCCACCAATCCATCTCGCTGATACTCCACGACTTACGTCACGTCGATACATTCGGTAGTGTTTGAAGGCTTTGCGCCTATGCATCTTGAAATTTTTACGTTGTTTTGAGTTTCAATAAACTTTGTAAAGTAACTTAGTGAAGAATAGTTGTAAACCTAAATTTTAACCAGCCCAAGGTTTTTTATGACCCAAATATTTTTGGAACTTTTGTGGTGGTTTGTCTTTATATACATATTTGGTTGATATTAATGCATTATTTATTAATTTATAAATTCAAAAACATTACAAACGCTGGCCTCTATAAGTTAAGTACTTATCATCAAGGTCCAAATCTAACAAAATTCAACAACGATTTAATACATGCATAAATGTGATTACATGTATACTATGAAAAACACCCGATCAGCATCAATGCAAACCAGTTTTAGAGTGGCAGCAATGCTCTCCCCACCAAATCGGGGGAAAGCTCATCACGCCACCAATACCAGCTTTTTCTTGAGTGAAAGACAGACAGAACATAACTTGAAATTGACAATCTGCAAAACTACTGAAAAAGTGGGATTACCAAATGAGAAGACTTAAATAAATACTGATCCTATCCATATTTTGAATGTTTATTTTGTATCTGTGTGTAACATGTTATTTGTGTGATTTTTTAAAAATGTAAATGTACTATAAGTGGTGTATAAATACTAACCCATAGCCCAATTTTTGTGAAGATAATATACTAACAAACTCGGTTTATGTTGAGTTGAACTTTTTTAGATCAACTAAGTAAACAGCTTTTTCGAGGAGATATTTTTAGAATGATTTTTAAATGATTTTTCAGTCTGGTGCGTTCATCTAAAGTTAGAGGCAGTTTATTATAACATTTTGGGGGAAGCAACCTGAAATTTCCAGGCTAACTGTCTGCCTATTTTAATTCCGGTGTCAAGTATTATACGAATGAACATTAGCTTCGCTTTGATTTAATCGGTATTTAAATTTTTATTCATTGATAATTTCTTATATAAATAAAAATGTTAAGTCAGTATGTGTAAACTTAAAATATAAGCTTAGTTTTCCTAAATGACCAATTATTTTTATTTTATGTTCCGAATGTCTTGCCACTAAATTAAATATAAATAAATAGGCAATAAACATTTACATTCCTTAGTGTGAAAATAAAACTGTGACAAACAATAAAACGTCAGTCGTCATTACAGGCAAGTTATTACCATAAAATATTGTCAACAGACTTTGAACATGATAACAGTCACTTTAGACGAGAAATATAAGTTGACGTTAGTCTCAAGAAACCAGGCTGATGTAAATTGGCAGCTGATAGTCCTTCTTTGATTAGTGACGATACGAATAAGGATTTTCTTTCCAAAAATTTGCTCGATATTATTTATAACAACCAGAATGCACAGTACAGTTTGGTATGACCCCTTTAATCTTTGTTTATCATGGTTTTTACTTAAATATATCTATAATTCATCTCAATATCACTATGTTTAACGAAATTAGGTAAAACTTTCCAAGATAACTAGGTACCATTAAATCTCATTAAGTAGTGGGCCTATCTTCTATTTGCGTGCTAAGTAACATGTTTTTATTTATGCTCTCTAAATAGAGCAACGTTCTATTATTAATCAAAACTAACAAACATTTATGCTAATCAAATTTTAAAATACTCTCTAATTTGTGTTAGATAAAATATTCATCGGCTTGACTGTAGTAAATTCAAATGCGGTACTAGCCTATAACAGTTTGTCCAGCTTCAATTAGTTTTTTCATCTTTTCTAGCGTAAACCATAGATGAGTTGAGATGTAGGTCAAGCCTGGCAAGCTAATCACATCATTGAAGGATACTTTACTGCTTGGAATGAACCTCCTTTAAATTATATAACTTTTTCAGAAACATTATAATGTTTACATGGGTTTATTAAATTAAGATTTTTTAAAATCATTTAAAATAAATATTTTACGTTATTTTTTCATTTTAAAGTTGTTTTTCATTTACAAAATTACTTAGCTAAAATGTTAAAGGTTGAAAAAGTCAGCTCAACAAAATATATCTTGCTTAAGAAGTGATAGATTTCATTTTATAAAATAACAAGTACAGCGGGATTACAGTACGTATAGGGGATTTACAAACAACTATTAGTGTTCTAAGGAGAAAATTGAGATAGGCACTTTAATCTTTTGTAAATTATTTAACTATCGACAAGATTTAATACGTATTTTCACGTGATAAATGAAAAAATTAAAAAGATATTTGTCATAAAACAATCTTATACCTTGCTTTTCCATATAACCTATATTTGCTGACAACGGTCAAATATGACAAGCAGAGTTACATGAAACTGTGAGGTGACATATTACACTATATTGTATGTTAAATTCAAACTAATTGATTGTTGAAAAATATAATTTCTTAGTAAAATTGTGGTAATCCTGTTCTATTGTAGATACTTGATGTAGATTTTTGCAAATATTTTAACATGGAGCTAAATATTTATTTATGATTTTTAATGCTATGAAAGTATATAACACTCTGATTCTCCACTTGTCTCTAAATGTAATTATCTTATGATTAAATATGTATTTGATGTTCTAAAGTGGCATAGTAGGCCTACATTTTAGATAAAAAATTTGGTTATGAATAGTTTTTATATTAAACTTTTATAAAATTTTGTTTTTAGTAATACCCATCTTGTTGGCATCTTGTTTCCCAGAACTTCCTTCGCCAATAGTATTCAAGCAAGATCGAAATCGATCGCCATTATTACATCTTCTATACATTTTTTTCGTCTTGTACATAGTTGCAATGTATTTTTTATGGACTTAAGAAAAGATTTTTATTTTCTTTCAATAAACATTGTTATAATTATTTATTTATATATTTATTTAAGATTTACACCTTTTTACAATGGTAATACAAAGAACACGTCAAGTTGGCTATGCTAATCTTATATAAAAGCTTATAATGAAGATCTATGCCAAATATTAACACATCCATCCATCCATCTTTTGGCTTGCTGAACAACATGAAAGTTTCGGACAATCGAAGCTGGAAACCCTGTATATCGAATAGTGTTGGAAGACGTTTCTTTAGTTCAACCTGACTAACTACGTGGTATAATATTTTGAGCCTGTATTTTAAATTTTCTCATGGAGGTTAATTTCAAGGACCAAAAAATAATAAACCTGAAAGTACTTGTACATGCCTACCTCGTGCATGATTACGTTACTTAGTCCACTCTGGTCTCCCTACGTTGAGACCTCTTTTCTCTTGATTTTGTTAACAAAAATGAATATTCATTTTTAATTTGCATTTTAAATTGCACCGTTATTACGAAATGTATTATGCATTTACTCTGTCCTTGACGTTGAAATACTCTTGAAATATTTTACAGGTCCACATACTGTACATTTAAATAATTCCCAGGCAAAAGCATATTTGTCTCTAAAACTCATAAGCAATAGGAGTAACTGCAATGAATTAAGTACTCTAGAAAATAATATTAACGCTTCAGAATGTTGTTAGCCAAATTCAAAATGTATTCGTTACATATGCATAATTATTAATAGCATTTAGTCGGAATAAAAACAACACACTTTTCTGTTACTTTTTATTAATTATTAAAAACTACCAAAAATCAGTTTTACTATTATCTATATACTATGACATAATTCAGTTTTTAAAATCTTCAAACAGTAAAATCTAAATTTCTACAGGACCGTATTGTTTAATTAACTGGTCGTTTGAAAGCTTCATTAGTGTAGGTTTGCAAATAGTTATTAAAGTTATATTTTTTATAAATATTTATAGGGAAAAATTAAAATAACATGTTTTGCTCGAGTAATACATTAAAAACAGAATTTTTTACATTTTTATGCCAATTTTGGCTGCCATTGTTGAGCATTTTCAACGCTTAAATTTAATTTGTAGAACATTTTATCATCTTTCAGAATATCACGATCCACTTTTGTTGATTTCCTCACCATTTCAAAGTTATTTAAAAAAAAGCTAAGCAGCCTCCGAATTTTTAGTGGTGATAAAATACTGAGTTAGAGATATTTTAATTAAACTTTGTATAACTAAATCTAGAGTTCTGCTGTACCACTTTTATTAAATAATGAGCCGTTGGAAAGCTTTTACCCATGTAAGTAGTGGCAAAATAATTCTGTTAGGGTGTCCAAGACTCCCACAAACACAAAACACCACTTAACAAAAATTGAATGCTGCTTCAAAAATAATCCGAAATTTTACTCAAGGAACACCAAGATCACTATGGGTGATAAAATATTTCAGAAACTTTTAGACGAGCTAACTTTTGCCAGTAAAGTAACGTTGGTGACTCCAATTCCAGACCAAGTGTCAAGGTCACATGAGAAAGAATAAAAAAAATAAATATTTCTCAGGAAATATTTCCACTCCGAGTGAAGGAGGTCCGATAAAGGACAGACTCGGATGAGTTGTTGGAAAAAATAAATTTTTTCTTCAATCTAACCACTTTACCCCCACCACCTCCTCATCCCCACCACTCAGCCGGGTACCTGAGATGCACGGAGCGGCTTGGCTTGATCAGTTGGTACTCGACTCTTGTAGTGTGCACATCACACTTTTTACACTCAAATTACTTAACTTCAGTCCAAATTTAAAATATTCAGCCGAAATTTACACATTTCATAAATTTTCGGTTAAGTCTGGAACTAAGAAGAATAATTTTTTTCCATTTTGTTATGTTTGAAATTTCACAAGTGCCAAGGTCACATGAGAAAGAATAAAAAATATATATTTCCACTCCGAGTTATGGAGGTCCAATAAAAGATTTTCGGTTAAGTC
This sequence comes from Neoaliturus tenellus, assembly GCA_030545055.2. Lineage (NCBI taxonomy): Eukaryota > Metazoa > Arthropoda > Insecta > Hemiptera > Cicadellidae > Neoaliturus > Neoaliturus tenellus. The sequence continues at coordinate 56,395,159 of CM061537.1, read as the reverse complement.
TAGAATAAAGAAAAAAAATTTTTCTTTTTATTATGTTTGAAATTTCACAAGTGCCAAGGTGTGACGGCTCGTGCCGCCAACACTCCATATAGTAGCGATTCTCCATGCACTGGCCATAGCGCCGGTATCCGACAGCTTCTTTCTAGAACGTTCTCGAATCGGTCCGCGAAGTCGTCAAATACGGAGGCTCTCTCTCTCTCTCGCCCGACCGTCTACTTGTGAACATCGCAGCAAAAATGGCAGCTAAGTAATCCTTACAAATTAGGGGGACCTCTAGGTCCCAGGGATGTAGGTTTTGTAGGATGATAATTATTAAGTTAATCAGTCTAAATTTGTTCAGTTGGGTATGAATTTAATGCTATGACCTTGCTGTACAGGGTAGCCACGGAACCTTACTTCATGTCCTTTCAGGACATAGCCATTAGGTATAGGATGGGTTAGAATTCTAGAGACAGATTATTATTATTAGTAAATCCATCTTTGCAATTAATTCAGTTTATGTAAATTGTAGGTAAGCTCATCAAAATGGCTTTGGTTCTTGGTACTGTGCTTGGCTACGGTCCGTCTGGGTAATACCTTTATGTCCTTCGGATACGTTACCTAGGTTCAGTCAATAAATCACGTAATTCCCAGGTATCTCATTTCACGGTTTAAACCTCAACCCTCAACTATTTCCATAGTCACCCTTTAGTTAATTACCCAAAACCTGGAGATGACCAGTCAGCCCATCCCGGTTGTTACTTGAGCCCAGTAATCTATCACTTCAGCTTCCCAATAGTTTTTACAGTAACTCAATACCACTATAGGTTCACACTCAGCATCCGAATTCCCCCATCACCCATATTCAACCAACCGATACATTCTGGTTTCAAAGGTCACATGAGAAAGAATAAAAATAAAATATTTCTTTGGAAATATTTCCACTCCGAGTGATGGAGGTCCAGTAAAAGACAGACTCGGATGAATTGTTGGCAAAAAAAAAAAATTTTTCTTTAATCTGAACGCTTTACCCCCACCACCTCCTTACCCCCACCACACGGCGAGTACCCTGATTACACGGTACTGTCTGATCAGTCGATGCCCAGTTCTCGTTGTGTTAATACTAAAACTCGTGTTTTTAATGTTTTCCAGTCGGACTTCGGGTTTCTTGGTTGGTAAGTAAAAAAAAAATATTTTTTTAAGGGTACACCTGGTCAGGTCAATGACCTCTGAGGAATGTCAGGCTTCACATGTGGTAGGTTTTCAGTCGGGTCGCTAGGAAAAAATAATTTTCTTTGCATTTTGAGGTTTCTCGTAAATTTTTGCTCTCGAGCGAAATTTGAGGAAATGTGAGGAACGTGCACATTTTTTTCTCTTTCCTCGTGACCTTGACCTAATTAACGTCAGTGAGGTCATCATTATGATGTAATGGACGATGATATCATCGACACGTCATTCATATGCTGTAATAGGTGTGACGTCATAGTTATGACGTAATTGGTGACGTCATTGATGTCGTCAGTGGCCTTGATGACGTCAACATTCTTCAGAGGTCAATGAACTGTCCCATGTGTGCCCTTTCACCACTACTCATGTATACTTTCAAATAATTATGAAGGTTTGATATTTCATATTTATGTAAAAAGTAAAATAAATATCTTTTAAAAAAAATACATTAAATATGGATTTTTTCAGAATTTCCATTTGTAGCCAGGTTTTTGCTCCCCGTTACCAGTAATTTATAGAACAGCTTAATGGTTATTTGTGAGAAATTTTATTCTCATTCACCGTCTACTTAAATCAATTTCCTCCACCATTTAAGAGTTATTTGCATAAATGCTAAGCAACCTCCAACTTTTTAACTGTGAGGAAATACTGAGCAAGAGATGTTTTGTGAAACTTAACACGACTAAATCTAGAGTTCTACTAGACAAAATTTACTAATTAATAGTTCATGGAAAGGCTTTTACCTGTATATAGACTTGCAAATGATTTTTAAAAACTAGATTTTTCACGATTTATGGTTAAAGCAAACATTCCTTCATTTAGAAATACATAACAACTGTTTTTTTCAGTTTTTATTTGAAGCCATGTTTTTTTCTGCCATTGATCAGCATTATTCAAAAATACTCAATTTTATTTTATAAAAAATTGTAACCTCTTACAGAACATCACCTTCCACTTTATTCGATTTCTTCGTCTTTTAAAAGTTATTTTCAAAAAAGGTAAGCAGCCTCTTCACCTCTTTTTTACATAAATTTGTCTTATGAGACTTCGTTTTATTATTTATTTTTTTATACAAATTTACGATTTTTATTTAATTTGACATTTTCGCCATTGATATGATTTTTTTAATACTGTTACACATTACCTTACACTTTGATCAAGTTATCTACCATTTAAAACTATACATAACATGCAGATACAGATTATACAATTTTATTTTTAAAACAGTTGTGTGATGGGTTTGCCGGTATTAATTTAATCATGTATTAGTAATTTAACAGCTGATTTGTTTACTGTTATTTCCTTCAGTTTTCTTTTTACAGTTACTTACGGTTACTTTGTGTTCTTATGTTTTGTGTGTATTTCATAAGTTAAGTGCTTAATCTGAACCATTAATTAAGTATTATTGAGTACAGTTGTGTGGATTTCACAATTACAAATTGTCATTTTAAACTTTAAATTAGATGATATTTGATATTGGTTTGATGATTAACCTCTTTGGACTTGAAGTTTAATTGGTTGAATTAAATTAACTCTAGCAAAGAGCGAGGAGATCGATGAAAACCTCAGAAGATGTATTTATAAAGATTGTCATTTGTAAAGAAATATACTTTCAACGAATACGTTACATGTTATTTTTGGTATCTAGCTCATAGATTTTTTTCTTAAAACATTTTCGTTCTTGAAAATAAATCAAATTAATGACCAGGTATGTCATAGGAAATATATACTTTATTTCCTGTGAGAGGCTGTGCATCTATATGTACTAATATATGTACTATTTTCTAGAGACCGTTGTTTTTAACCACAACGGGCTCTGTTGGGAATAGGTATATAGAATCTCAATGTTCTTGTTTACTTAAAAATCATCTGAATCTTCCCATTACTACGCAACAACCTAATAACTTGCAATTAATGGTGATAACCACCAACAAAAAACACTGTAGAAAACAGTATATTGCCGGCCTGTCTCAGAGGAGCCGTTATTATATCGCTAAGTGGGTGCCGTTAGCTCTGCAATGAACTGCAACGGAGAGTAATGGCTTCCCAGGTACTAGAGAAAACAAAATTCGTGTTTTGGCTGTGCTTAAAATTAATTGACAACTCTTATGCTGTACACTGAGTTTAAACTATAACTTATGGTTCTATATTTATTATATTCATCATTGAACTGAATCTCAAAGTAGGCCTATAATAAATTAAAAATAAGAATATCTGAATTACACTTTGAGTAAAAATTTGACAAAATATTTAACCATCACATAAAACGCAGTCATGGTATCCAAACTGCTAAGTATCTTTTATATCATAATATTAAAATAACTTCCATTGTTTTCTTTGCATAACTATTACTACCATGGTTAAAGGTAGGAAATTATACCCTACCTACCTTTAAGCTGATATCATATCAACACTAATTCAATTGTAAATACTATGATCAAAATGTAATTTATATGTAATCGTATATGATTATCTGGAAAAATACGCATTGAAATCTACCTATTTAATAACTTTGTTACCCTACAGTTTCTAAAAAATACTTTGCACAGGTACTGTAATATTCCAAACTGATATTGATGTAGAAACTACCAAAAAGATGTTCTTTCCAAGAAATATACTTTGATGGGCGTATTTTTGCTCTAAAAGAGAATTCAGGCGCCAATATGCCCTTTGATACAATCCAGCATGACTCTATTTCTCTTGGTTTCCATATGGGTTCTTGGAAGCTTACTTTAGGAGACCAAGTTAAACCTGTAATACACAAGAGAATATGCAACTTTTTTTATCTTTTAATACATATTATGTGAATGCTTCTAAAAAATGACATTAAAAATATATTTAAAAATCTGTATGGATAATAAATTTTTACTCTATTTGTATAAGAAGTTATTGAAATTTTTTTCAATTTTTCCAATAAAAATCTAAGTACATTTTCAAAGGTATTTAAATTTCTTAAAATTTCAAAAAGATGTAAGAAGTAAATCGGAAAAATTTGATTTATTCTTTACAATATGTTTTATGTGAGATTGTATTCAAAATGTTCATTTTGTAAAAAGTGTGATGTAATTGAATAATGTCTAAAGGTAGGTTTAATTAAAGTTAAACCAAATTTAAAAGGGTTATTTGAAGCTCTTTAATTGAAAGCATCCGATTAAAGTTGAAGGAGTCTCGCTCTCAGTATCGGATTCCTCCCAGGGATTAAGTTCCTCAGAAAGCTGTTCAAAAAAGTTGTTGCCATAATAAGTTTTAATTGGATATAAAATTTTCAACCGTGTTTAAATTAAACCAGAAATTAACGAATACGAGTAGTTTCCACTAAACGCTGATAAAGTAAAAATATTATTTGTAAAATACTGCTATGTTTGTTATGCAAAAATGTTATTTTTACTTCTTTTTATTTATCAACAGTGTTAGTGTTTTCATCAAATATTTGAATATGAGTAAACCACTACTGGTATGTCACACAGCTAATTCAATAACATTATTTTTTTTAAATAGTATGAGTAGGCCTAATAATGTAAATACTTAGCAAAGAGTATTATAAATAGCAAAATATTTTGTTGTTAAGATACTCAAAAATCTAATAAAGGTTGCCTTTTTTATATAAACATATGGATATAGTTTGCTATAATTTGCATTATACAGTAAAACAATTGTTTCCAATATTTTTTTCAGTAAATATTTAAATTTTATCGATCAATACCAAAATGTAGTCAACATAATATGTCTTATGTATTTGGTTATAAATATGCCACATTATTAGAGATGGATTAAGACACACTTTTTCTCACAAATTAAGTTAAAGGGTGTAGGCACTTTATTGCTGCTTTCGTTGGTCTGAAATGGGGGGGGGGGGAGTTAGTGTGTATCCATTGTAGCTTGTCCATAAAATATTTTCAACCTAAAAAAGCAATTAAAGTTAGATTTGAAAAAATAAATAAATTGCTAACCAACAATAAACCTGGAACTAGTGTTAGTAGTGTGAAATTGGGGATGCTGGGCCAGTTCAAGGTCACCTGAAGGATGACGTCATCGAGGTCAATGACCTCACCAATGACGTCATCGATGACGTCAATGACGTCATCGAGGTCAATGACCTCACCGATGACGTCATCGATGACGTCATCGATGACGCAATCGATGACGTCATCACCAATGACATCACTTCTATGACGTCACACCCATGACGTCACAGAAATGACGTGCTGATGACGTCATCACCCCTTACGTCATCAAAATGACGTCACCGATGCCACTAAGGTCAAGGTCACGCCGAAACTTAAAATTTTTTGGCACTTTTGCCATTTCTCGCACTATGCTCCGAGTTTCAGTCCGAGTCCCAGTGACCTTGACCACTTGGAGCGAATATTCGACGAGAAAAGGCAAAAGTGCCAAGTTAAACCTGAGTTTCTGACATGACTCTGCCTAAATGGGCAATCGGTAATCCCTCAGGTGACCTTGAACTAGCACAACACCCCCAATTTCATATTACTGTGACCTTGAAAACCTAACAACGGAGCGCCGACACCGATGCGCACCCCACGACAGCCAACGAGTGACTGACTGTCAGGCTCTGTGTACCCTAGGTATATGGGGAAGTGGAGGGGGAAATCTCAAGGTCATCCAAACGGAGTTTTAAAAAAGTGAAAGAGTAGAAAGACTACTCTTGTGCTTCCTGGGCGACTTCATCAATTTCTAACGGATCTGTAAACCAAACCGATCTGTAGCGGCAGGAGTCCAGAAAACAGGTGCACCACCCATCAGGTTGTCCGTAGCACTTCCGACAATTGGTAAGATTGGAGAAGTGAAACTTAATACACCGCTGCGGCCAACAAGTATAAAAGTATTTGGATTTGTAGATTTTGAAAGTTTGTAGTACCGGTGGTGGCAGCTGTTGGTTCTTGCATCTACACCTGCAACATCCGAAGCATTCACATTGCCGGCAGGCCAGCCCATCCACTTGCCACTTTGGTAAGAGGAAACACTTATCCTCACAGCAATAGGTTGTCCCCGTCTCTTCCTCCCAACGCTTCTTTGCACAATATGTGACGCCTTGTATCTCCAAACACCTATGCTCGCAACATGAGATGCTCTTACTTTCCATAGTTGATGCTGCTTTGACGAGGGAGCACGATGAAGTGATGCTGTGGTCAGTGGGAATGGGGTTTATATAAACTAAGGTGAGTGGAGGGGGAAAGGTCAAGGTCATTCAAATGGAGTTTTAAAAAAAGAAAAGAGTAGGAAGACTACTCTTGTGTATCTATAGCGATTTCATTGATAGTGAGTGCTTCTGTATGCCAAGTTGATCTGTACTGACAGGCTCCTAAATAATGTTTGCAAAAACCTGCAAAATGATTGTTGCACAATTTGCAGCCAGTTAGCTGTTTTAGTGTGAATTCAATGCAACGTTCAGGGCAACAAGTGTACTTATGCCCTCTCATCTGGTACACATGGAATGTCTTCAACTCTGGTTTCGGCTTCTTCCAAGACTTGCACTTACACATGCATTGAAAAAAAGCTTCACATTTTCTACACGCCAGACCATCCACCACATCAATGTCATTCGGCCATGAAAAACATTTCTGTTCGCAACAGTAGTTGAGTTGACTCTCCATGTTGCTGTGGTGAAGGTGCGCGATGAAATGATGCTGCAACCAGTGAGAGTGCACTTTAAATAAACTCAGTGGAGGGGGAAAGGTCAAGGCCATCCAAACGGAGTTTTAAAAAAGATAATTAGTCGTCCTCCTCCTCGTCCGTTGTACTTGGAGAGCTGTCAGACGAAGAGAACCTCGCAGGTGCTCCCCAGATGAAAAACAAATCAATTTTAAAACGAAGACCAGGATCTTGCATCATCAATTCCTTTAATTTGTCACATACTAAGTCGACCTTGTGTAAGGTGTCAACAACAAGCTTCCAATTTGTTGGCTCAATATAACTTGTAGTTGAGTCCGCCTCGCTGATAACCACATCCTCCGGCCGTATTGGAGTGTAAAGATGTGTAAAGTTCTTTGGCTGAAGCTGAGGCTCAGGCTGGCTGGAAGTGGAAGGTTGAGTGTGGACCCCTGTCGCATCGAAATCCATAGTCATTCTACATTCAATGTTGGGGTTTTCGTTTAATACATACACCAATTTCTCATGCAACATATCCACTTCTGCCGAGTCTTGCAGATGAACATTCCAGGAAAATGGCCATTCTTCATCCGTAGTGGAGTCAACTCGAGAAAGAGTGCTGTCCGCCATGATAGCTAAGCAAGGAATGATGTGAGCTACAGACTGTGGTAACAGTATTGAAAAGTAGAGGGGGTAAACCAAAAGTATGTGGAGGGGGTATTTTCAAGGTCATTTAATTTGGGTTTTAAAAAAGGAAATAGTGGAGGGGGAATTCTCAAGGTCATCCAATTTGGGTTTTTAAAAAAAGGAATGAAGGTTACTCCTCTTCAGCCTCGTTGTCCCCCACATCCTCATTAGCCTCATCTTCATCAACGTCAGACTCGCCGTAAGGGTAGATCGGGGACATCGGTGAATATTGTGGAGATTGTTGACCGTTGTTATCGTCCCCTTGCATTCTAACTTGGGACCAATCATAATTTAAATTCATTTGTATTATGATCCCAGGGTTGTCCCGCAGTATTTCCTTCATCCGTTCGCAAATCGTTTCCAAATAGTGTACACTATCGATCGACAGTGTCCAACCCGTACTTGTACCGACATCCGTAGTGGAGTCAGCTTGGCTGATGGTGTTGTTGTCTGCCATGGTTGCTTGTCGGACAAGGAATGACGGTTGATGTGATGCTCATGCAGGAACATGGTGAAGTGGTGGGGGGTGTGGTGGAGTAGTGGGGGAATTTTCAAGGTCATCCAAACGGAGTTTTAAAAAAAGGAAAACCTACAAAGTAACATTGAAACTTTCCAATTGATGGTGGCGAGCGTTTTCTTCTGCAACCTTGCCGACACATGTGACTATGCCATACAGTATGAAAAGTACAACCATAATAAGGCCGAACAATAAAAGATAGCCGTTGACTATCATGATATTTTCTGAGTGGATCTGCTTTCTTCGTATCGCCCTCTCCTGCATCCTCTTCTCCAACTCGTGGACGAAGTCACAGCAAACGTGAGGACATGTTTTATCCGTTGGTAGGTTTGCCATTGTTGATGTTGTCGGTTTGGCTGTTGAAGATAGAATGAGGTTTCCAATTGTGATGTGCCATGTACATCAATAGTCAAGTGGTGGGGGTAGCAAAGCAGTGGAGGGGGAAGTTTCAAGGTCATTCAAACCGTGTTTTTAAAAAACCTATCTTGTTACTGAGCTCATATGTCAGTAACAAGATAGGTGTTTTTGCTCTTTTACTTCTTTAATATAATGAAAAAATAAACATATTCTACAAAGGTTAGAACAAGAAATACAACTGCTAGTCAGCTAAAGTAATCTAAGTTGTCCGGCTCGGTCTTCATGGACGTCGGTGAGGAAGCTGACGAGGAGTGTCCAGGCTCTTCCTTTGGCTGCTGGGTGTTCCGTATATTGCAAGCGTAAACTTGCACGTTTATACGGTAGCCTCGTGCCACCATCAGCTGCAACTCCTTGTACAAGTCGTTTAGCTCCTGCTGAGTCTTGATGCTCACCTCCTCGTAACTTGCGCAACTGACGTTCAGAGACATCCTGATGTTGCTAGGTTGGCTGCTGGAGTAGAAATGAAGCCGAGGCACAGCGTTTGGAGGTACATGAAAAAGTGGTGGGGGTAATGGTGGTGGGGGTATGGAAGATCCAATTAAACACTTCTAAATTTTTTCCATCGATACAATGGGATGGAACAAATAGCACAGGTGTACTTGTAGTTTTCAAATCTAAACATCGGTGCTAGAAATCCGATCTGTTTTCTACCACCTTCCTGTACGAACCGTCGAAGGTCTCTGACGGCAGCATCGCCACAAGGCCTACAAAACTTTTCCCCGTCTTGGAACCTATACCAGGAGTATCCCGAATACCCTCTATTATCTTTCTTGTACTCTTCGATATCCTGCTTTACTGTTATAGGGATATTATCTTGTAAAGCCGTTTGGAATAAAGATGCATCAGTTATAACTCGTTGTAAGCAAAGCTCGTACAAGGTGCTCATCGTTTGCTAGTTGGCAACAGACTGACCGTTTTTCGCATCCAAGCAGGTTTGAATCCTAGTGCGGTAGTGGGGGTAATTACGGTAGTGGGGGTAATTGTGAAATGCAAAGGTCAAAGGTCAAGGTCACCTGCGAAGTTAAAAAAAAAAATGCAACATATCAATATGTGACAAACTTCACATATTGATATGTTGCATTTTTTTTTGTTTTTTCTTTTTATTGTTTTTTGTCTTTTATGATTTATTTATTTATAAAACATTACAATAACATATGTACAATAATAAAACTTAAATCTAACACTGCTGCTTGTCAGCGATGTGGATGGTCAACTCTGTAGAATTGCTACCCGTGCAGCCGTGGGACACCAGGTATAGACAGCCGGGTTGAATGGAGCGAAGATCCTCGTTTTGTAGAAGATGGACGAATCTCTTGGGCAGGTACACCTGGAACTTGGGCTCATCCCCCGGAGTAAACGGTGCCTCGCTGAGACTGCAGCAGATGGCCTCCCCAACTGTAGTCTCCATCTTCTTTATAGCATGGATTATGTAGTGCTTTTCATCTTTTAGTTCAGAGCACTTCTTCACAGGTAATATTGTTGACTTGGAGTGAGCATTGAACTGCTCGACCAAAGTCTGAAGGAACTGGTGAGATGCCATGGTCAGGTTACAGATCGTCTTCTTGCTCGGAGATGTTGTCGTCTCGAAATCTCGAGTAATACTCATGCCAGGTCCCGGTCTGCTCCTCACTTATATACTCTCCGTTACCCCCACCACTACCCACTTCCCCACTTTGAAGGTAAGAGGCGAGTTTATAGGCATTTTTCAAAGCGCAATGTCTATCTTTATCATGTTCTGGGCTTTTTGTACAAATACATATGGTTTCCAGCATGTATTGATAATTCTTATCCAATTCCACATCATTAACCGGAACATGAGTAAATCCTTCGATCCATCTTTTCTTTTCCAGCCCCTTTGTGTAAATATTGGTAAACTTGTCTGAAAAGTGATGCATAATGTGATACAAGTCCGTGTAACTTGTAAAACCATCATACCAATCGATATGATGGAAGTGTTTTGAAATCCATCTGTTGGTAGTAGTGGCTTTACTAGTTAAAGACGAATAAGAACATGGTGGTTTAAATAAAAATGAATAAGGAACACTTGTATTCATGTCCAAAAACACAAGTTCTTTTATAATTAATCTATCATCATTACCACGAAACGCTTGAAACTCAATAATACCAGGCTTGGACTTTACTTGTTCTTCTTCTCCCTTGTCCATTTTGAAGGTCACACGTCAGCTCATTACGAAGTCAGGAGGTCAACTGATTTCCACACAACGGTAGGTACTACTTTTATACCAGGCCGTACAGTTGTTGGCGCGTTGGTGTATATTTAACGTGGGCACCGTCCCCAATAGGCCTAACCCCACAAAATGTTAGTTATTGTTTTAAAAACTAACCATTGTCATTTAAGTTTCCATCTTTATATTTTCCTTGTTTTCGTTTTCATCACTAACACTTGATTCTTCTCCTCCATCTTCCTCTTCTTCCTGTTTTACTGATTTCTTATGTAGTTGAGCGTACTTTTCCAATTGTCTCCACATCTGTACTTCATGAGGAACTCTATTAAATATAGAAGTATCCACAGGTCCGTATAATATAGGTGCGTCCGGTTGTTTGTCCAAAGTGTCTTCCAGATAATCTTTAATAATCGAACTTGAAAACACCAGTTGTCTCAAGTATCTTGTTATAGGTTCAGTAGCACAAGTTAAAATGAAAAACTCCTCTCGATTAAGTTGAATTTTGTTATCATGTCTTGTTGTGTCTCTAAACCGCAGCTGATGATCACCACGTTGTTTAATAATATCGATTTCCACATTTGAATCCATAAGTCCTACTCTTGTCTTTCTTCCAAACATGTTACTACTTAAATAGCATTCTAGCAGATGCAAGTGTTTCATAAACGATTCCCAAGCACTGTCCGTAAACAAAATCATTTTGGGTCCATGAGTTAAAATTACAGTAGGGGAATAATCTTTCGATTTCATAACACCGATTAAAACACTTTTGTCCAAACTGGAAGAGATTGGGTAAAATATTCGCAAAAATACCTCACTCAATATGTTTGGAGAAATATTATCTTCAATATCCCTTTTTCTCTTTTGTATAGTCTTTCTTCTTTTACCTTTTTCTTCAACATTATTACTGGCGTGAAGTTGTCCACAAACGTTTTGTTCACCTCCTTCCTGGTGACCTTGAAGATCTAAAAACTCAGATATCTCCTTCTCAATATCTACCACATTTTCAGGTGTACCACTAGGAGAAGCCATATTGAATACGATGCTACCCATACAACAGTAGGCAACAAACTGATGAGGAGCGGCCTGTACGCTCTGCTTTTATACTCGCGGAATGAAACAAAACCGGTCTTTACAGTACATTCTTAACAATTCCAGTTAGAGGTGTGTATGTTACAATTTTATCATGTAGAATTAAACAGTATGCAGTTGTATTAGCCGGTATAGCTGAGTTAAATTCCATTTCTATTTTTATATCCACACTTGATGATTTTACTGATTCATTTTGTTTAGAACAATCAATTACAACTATTGGGTAGGCATCGAAATATTTTGAAGGTGATAATAAAGGTGTATTTGCTTTACCGTAATATGAACTTTGGAATCTTGCGTACATATCGTACAATATACTGTATTTCTTCTTAGTGAATGACACATTTAAATTGTCGTATGGAAAGAATTGTGAATTTAAATAAACTTTAATATTTTTCAAGTCACAATGATCAAATTGTCCTGCATGTTTAGTGATGTCGTCTCTTCTACCTGTTTGTAAACCAAATATAATATACCTGGCTCGTTCTACATAATTTGATGTTTTAACAGTCCAAGTGTGTCGATCCGTAGTAGGTAAACTGGGATGCTCATGGAATTCCCAACTTCTAAATGGAATAACAATATCACGATCGGCTTTTAATTTTCTTAAAAGTAGCATTCTATGCTCGTCAGCTAATTTAACATGTGGAACTCTCCATACAATTTTGTCTAATTTTAATTTCCATTCTAGGTTTGCATCAGTCGTATTATCTGCAGCTTTAATAATGTCTTTATCGTTAGAAGACCTCAACAAAACTAATTCTTGTTTAACGTTTAATATTATTTTCCTATAATCTTCAGCAAAACCAAGCAACAAACGTAATGGAATATGAAAATCAAAATATCCATCTGAATTTGGAGTGATCGTGTCAATTGTAGGTAATACCCATCCGGCAGGTTTAAGTAAATTGGTTTCATTGGGTGTTATAGATGTTAGTCCTTTTAAAGTCGTTGTAATACCTACCTTTTTAGTAGAATCAACTGTTACACCTGATATTTCATATCTAATTTCATCAAACAGGAAAGCCATAGGATTATTTATAAATGGAACTGTTGTACCAGCAGTAGTACCGTCCTTTTTAGTAACTTTTCCTTCAATATACAAGTAACTTTCACATGGTAGTGTGTAAATGTCTTGATGTTGTATGGGAATACGAATTTCATCGTTATTGTTTAATTTCGATGAGGTGTAAGGGTTGTGGGTGTGATATTCTTTTTCCCATAGGGTTTCGTTGAATGTTGGACCCTGCGCTATATCCAGTATATCCATAATCGGTTAATTTTAATCCAACTCTCTCTAAGAAACGAATGTTCTCGCGTGTTAACTCCTCCACAGCTGAAGAGCTACTAATGCGGTTACCCGTAGGTTGTTCGCTTTTAAATGTTAGGCCCATGGTTTTTGTATTAAAGTGTCGATTTTAAATGTAATCTAATCGTAATAGGCTCTTCTCTGAAGTCTACCAAGTTACCGTCTTGATCCAATACGCTCAACACGATGTCTGAAATGAAAGTGGTGTTCAACGGTAGATATACCAGGTTTTGTGGCTTTTTAACAATTTTAAATCCAGGTGGTACACTTGGGTAAAATGTATGTATGATATGGGTGTTAGCCCCATCCCTGTAAGCTCCTTGTATAATGTTACAAGTTATGTCTATACTATTGACTTTTAATATTGTTACTGTTTTCTTACCGGAATGTGTTACATCTGGTTCTAAAACAGGCTCATCGTTGGAAAATCCTAATAAATCACCAATTGAGTTTGGTTGAGTAAAATCTATATAATATTTGGAAGTAATTTCAGCTTTCATCGTATTATTATTACCTTTTAATGTTATATTGTCTTTTTCCATTTTAGTTTGCAAAAATTCATTTATATGATCAATTTCATAAGAACCTGTGGGTAACCTGCACTCTTGTAAGTCTGTAAATTTCCCACTGGCATCTTTTCCCTTATAATAATGCAATACGTTATTTTTACCTTCCGTAACATTGGGAATAGAGTTGTAAGTTGTAAAATCCAATAGTGCCGCCTCCCAAAATCTTCCTTTTTGCAAGCGTAAAGCTGGAAAAAGGATACTTCGTAAAGTGGACGATTTTCCTGTTAATGATACCGTATAGGAAGACATCTCAATAGTGACTGATACTTTTAGCTAGAAATTCCAAACATAAATGGCCACATATTGAAGTATTATCAGGTTGTTCTCTTTTATAGTTATAATATATGTTTTTAGCAGATTTAAAGTAATTTTGAAGTTCTTTTGGTGGTGGCAAATTACCGAAACTATCAAAATAATATACATTGTTATTTAGTTTCTTATAACAAACCCAATGGGTGCCAGGCCCTTCAGTATTATCCAAATTTACAATTCCAGTCTCATTTTGCCACATTTTCTTTGGTAAACTGTCTTTCATAAACACACCGCGGAAAAATGGTATTTTTAAGCAGGAAATATATTTAAATAATTCAATATTGGTTAATGCTTTATGTGGTATGACCAATTGATTTCTTTCATTTAATATGCACGATAAGGTCTTAGGTAAAGTCCTGCCCCGTTTTTTACCATTGACCACACGGTGGGCTTCTTCCTGCCTTTTCTTGTAGATCGTCGTCTTCTTTTTATATTTCCTCCATGTTTTCTTGTGGTTGACCTCCTTTTTACTCTCCTTCTCCTCCTTCTTCCACCTCCTACTGCTGTTTTAGCCTTCATACCTGCTGTTACTGCTAAAGCTGCTGCTTTTTCTGCTATGCTAGCGTCACTTGATTTTACTCGTTGCCAAGCTATGTCCGCAAGCTTTTTGTCTGCTATTGATCTTTTTTTTGAATCGGCAAACGTGGAATATGCGATATCGTGTTCTTTACAAGCCTGATCTAACTTGTTTATGCCAGGATCGCCTCTTTCCAGTCGTTTTTTCAATTTAGTTCCTGGTCCGCAATACTGATAACCTCCTGGTATATGAAATTCGTATGGTAATGCGTCTATTGCTCTATTTACTATGGATCCTACTGGAATTTGTTTTAAAGCTTTACTTAACAGAGAAACCGCTGTGGACGTGATCCCACCTCCTTTCCTTGCAGTGTCTCGATATGGACTGATGTACTTGAACGTCATTATTGTCCTTTTATAATGGCAATGTGCAACTCATGTGTTAACTCTATGACGAGTTGGACATAAATGAAGTCGTTTATTGTGATCTTATATTAAATATCAATATCACCCCAATCTGATGATCTAAACTTTTGCGTTTTAGGGTTAATAAAGTATTTATTATAAATTTCTCGTTTAATATACTCACCTCTCATGGATTCAGCATAAGTATTATGTCCCGATTTTCCTTGAAGAATATCTGGTGTAAAATGATTGTGTAAATCAAATATCGCATTACCTAAAACTTTTACAAGAAAATTAACAGTGACAGCATTATCTACATGTTCAGGGTCTTTAAGGTTTGTTATACGTTTATTATTACAATTATACACTTTACTATCCATTTCTGATAATGTGATAGCCTGTCCTACAGTTGCAGCATCACTTGCTTCTCTTCCTTGTTTCAAGTGTTTTATCACTTTATTATTAAATGTAAAAAATACAAAGTGATTATTTGGATCTAAATGTAAGGTTTGTGATAAAGTAGCTGCATCATGATCCTCATGACCCCATGACACATTTGATAACTTTTTATCCGTGCAATCCCAAGCATTATTTTTGTATGTTAATAAATTAAATTTTTCATTACCTTGAACGAATTCATCCCCTTGCTTCCATACTACTTGATTTTGTTTTACAAAAGAGGTTGTTTCTTGTTTTAAGGTTTCCATCATTTGACCCACTGTTGCACCATCTGATGGCGCCGAACCATCTTTAACATTTGCTAAACAATTACCAAAACAATCTATAACCCCTACATCACGTATGATACAATGATCTTTAATATATTTTAGATTTACAGCATCGTTTTCAGTTTTTGGATAACCTATATCATTAATAACAAATTTATTAAAAGAAAATCCATCTTTTGTCTTTTCAGGTATCAAGGAATGTAAATAGCGTCTATTTACGCTGTCTTTTGCATCTTTAGGGTCATTTACGTTGGATATACGTTTATTGTTGGCACTATACGTTTTCCCATTGAATTTTAACGTATTTTTTAATTCAGATGACAAATAACCTTTGTTTATCGCATCACCGTTTTGATTTGGTTTACCAACGTTGATAATTCTATGATCTTCTGCGTCATATGTGTTATTTTGTAGTTTTAATGTTGGCGATATCTTTTCCTTTAACATTTTTAAATTTATTGCATCGTTTTCATCCGAAGGATCTTTTATGTTTTTTAACCTTTTATTACTCATATCATAATCCCCATCGGGCGTTTGTGGTAAACCAGCACTTCTTTTTAAACTATTCGCATAATATAACCCATCCGAGGAGTAACGTCCGAACTTGTCGACACTCATGGTGCAACTGAATAGTACTCTAGGAAGTAACGCATTTTTATGAGATTACCCCACGGTTTCTGAGTTCATCCACTAAAGCCACCCATTCATTTTCCAATCCAGTATGACCCGCTTCTTTAGCTTCATGTATTAGTTTCATTCTATCCACCAATTTATTGATATTATTGTAATAAATCACATTTGTGTTATATAATTTCTTCATTAAACCTGTACCCGTAACGGACTTACTTCTTTTTCTTGGTTCCTGAGCACTTACATCCAAAGTGGATGCCACAAACCTCCGTTTTACAGATTTTTTTGGCACTAATGGCATTGCTTGTCTTCTAGTTGTTGGTACTAACTTGGATACAAATTCTTTATATTTGAAAGACTTAGATCTAAAAAGTGGCTGGTCAGGTGAATACTTCCTCTTGTATGCATAAGTCTGTTCCAAAATCTTTTTATATGCCTCCATGTCTTTTTGTTTAACTAATCCTTTAAAAGGTTTATTTTCAAATAATAATTCAAATAATCCCCTTGTGCCCTTATATATCTGATCACCAACAATAATGTTATCATTTCTATCTATGTCTAACGCGCTATTACCTATCATTAAACCGTCTTCTGTTAATCTTGCTCCATAACTATGGTAAGTTTTATTAGGATTTGTTCCAGCTAACATTTTTACCATATATTTCCTTCCTAAAGGTCCTTTGTTATGAATGTTTTCACCCAACAAGCTTATGTTTGACGGTCCTTCCCTTGCCTCTTCTCTTTTTTCCTCTTCACTAGCAGTTGGTGCTTCTTCAGGTCCCCTTTCACTATATCCTGGTGATTCTAGCTCTCTTTCAGATTCTGCTCCGGTAAAGGCACTATATGTAGAGGATTCCGGGTCTTCATCACTAAAACCTTCATATTTTACACTTTCTCTTTCAAACTTTGTGATAGGTGCAATCTCATCTCCTTCCAATACAGGTTTAGCGAATTTTTTGTTTATTTGTTTCAAGGGTTCAGTAATAGGTTTAAAAGTAGATTCAAGGAATTTCTCCCTCTCGCTAATACCTAGTTTTAATGCTCTGTTTTTAGCCCGAATAGAATCACTAAGTGATTTTATTTCTTTTACTAATTTTTCTTGGTTAACCATGTTTGTAGCAAGACGTGTTGTACAACAATGAATGTTTTATACCACGTTCAATGTATTAATATAAATTTATCAAATCCTATCCTGTATCGACCATTGTTTAGCGGTTGTTCCTTCATAATTGTTAGGAACCCATACTTTTCAGCCCAAGCCTTTCCACATAACTCTTTAAATCGTTCAAATGTCATATCCGCATTTACATGATCAAAATATATATGTTTTAGGTTGGTTTCGTCCTGTTTAAATACAATTAACATGTTTGCGTTGTCTCTAATGAGTTGTTTAGGTATTTTGCTGTACGTTTGGCCAATATAAATGCTATCTATGTTGTTATGTCGACCCATAGCGAAGTAATTCCTTATTGTATTTTGGTTTTCACAAGATACATCGTCAAATATGAACACAGAGAATGGTTTAGCTTCTTGTGGTTGCATGACACTTTCGCTTGCATTAAATTTTAAGTATTTAACTTCAGGCACATTATTCAGTATCTTTTCCAATAATTGATATTTTGGTTGTTGTAGTGATTTTGAAAATACATATAGATTATTAAAACGTAATCCTTTAGGGTTTGTAATTAAATTGAATACTACATTAGTTTTTCCACAGTTGGAAGGTCCGGTAACCAGACAGCGCACGGTGTTTGGTAACAAATTGCCATGTTTCCCACTATTGAATTCTGAATTATCCACTGTGAGTTCATCTATATTATTAATAGTAAAACTCTCCTTTTGCGGTATTATCTCCATCCTTTGTAATGGTTCAACCTAAAATGATTCTCTATCGTTATATCAAATCCTTTTTAGGTATCCAAGAATCTTCCGTCTTATTAAATCCTAACCATCGTACTTTAACCTTATCTTTTTTCCGTTGCAACACCTTTTCAACTAAATATACATCGCCTACTGTTGACTTTAACATTTCATGTCCATAAAACCCTCCATCAAGCAATTGTCCTTCATTATCCTTTAAAATATATGTCTCGGGTACTGTAGGTTGTACTTTGAATACAGTAAAGACCTCATTGGTCCAATTTGGCAGATATTTTTGACTAAATACACCTTTATATTTACTTATTCGCACTTTATCACCCGCATTAAATTTTTTAGGTTTTAGTTTTTCAACTTTTGGTTTAGTATTCATTTTTATACGTTTTAATACCAGTTTTTCATTCTTGCTAGTCACCTGGTTTGGTTTCATCCCAATAGTCCTATGAAATTTGTTATTGTAATCGTTTATAAGTTTTGGTAACATATCAATCCATATGTGCGATCCTCTGTTGGAAAACATTTTATACATTGCACTTTTTAAAGTTCTGTTGAATCTTTTGATTATTGAGGCTTTTACTTCTGAATTGGTTGAGTAATGGTTTATATTGTGTTTTTTCATTAAATTTCCAAATTCCTTATTAAAATATTCTTTTCCATCATCTGTTTATAAATGTTTAATAGTATGTTTGTCTCTTTGTATAGCTATTTCCATTGCTTTTGTAACACTTTTGCCGCTTTTATCTTTTAACGGTAAAGCATCAGCCATTTTTGAAAAAACAGTTAATAACAGTCAATATGTATTTATATCCTTTATTTTGTTTGCTATAAGGAATCATTTCGATTAAATCCGCTTGATATAAATCATTAATTCTTTTTATCACCGTATTTCTTCGTGGAAACTTTCTTCTTGCAGGTTTATGAAGTTCGTTGACAATTTGTTGCTTCAAGTCCTTCATATTGCAGGTTTCAATGTTTGTTGTGTCACATGTATAATCACAATGAATGTTGTCTTAAATATTCACATCATTTATATAGGTCAAGGTCATCCAAACTTGTGTAAAAAAATGGGGAACACGGCGTTTGACTTGCCGTGTTCCCCATTTTTTTACGGAAGGAAAAAGGAATAAGGTCGAAGTTGTAGAAGGACGAAGAATAGGTTACAAGTTGATAGGGTTTAGAGAGTAGTGGCCAAAAGGAAGAGTGTGGATTTTGTCGGGCATAATGTGTCTTTTATCATCCCGAGCTGACAGCGCTTTTTTAATTTCGGTGACACTGTAGACTTGATGCTTGAAGCTTCGGATATTGTTGAATGTTGCTGATATCGTAGTATCTTCAAACAAACAAGTCTTGTAGTGGTCAAATGTCACGTGTTTTTTCAAATAAGATGTCTTCACTCCTTTTGCTTTCTTGACTGTCGGTGTGTTGTTCTCGTGGTACATCTTAAATGAATACAATTTCGCCATCAACGCCACTATTTCTTCTAAAGGCATTCCATTTGCTTCATCTTTGAATTTTCCAATTACTTTTTTATTTCTTTCATTAAAATTTGGATGGTTCTTCGGATAGTCAGAAAAGTCGAAATCTTCTTTGTATGGAAAAGTCCTTAGGTCTTCATACATGTCCAAAGTCTATCCAGTAGATAAACGCGTCCGTATCCATGTATGCGACTCCAATGTTTTCCCTTCCGTAGTGTTTAACCATTTTGTTATAATGGAAATCATACATCAGGGTTTTACTGATGTCCATAATCGACATACCTATGTATAACGGACGGTCCATGACTATTGTTGTTTTCTTCATACTGACAGCGACTAGATTTTCGTTTATAATCTTGGATGTTCCAAAATTTGGTTTTTGCACTAATTTTTCCAATTTCCTAGGATCACTCACTAATTTTACATTTTTGTGTTTTCTTTTGTTCTCCAAGGTTTTTCCAAAGATGGCGTTGTTCATTAATTTATAGAAGTCCTTTTCAAATGCTGTTGTCGCTGCAGCTCTTCTTGTAGTGTTGGAATCAATATATGGTTTCAACCAACAAGACTGGGTGAATTCAATTGCTCTATGAATTCTCACTATACGTAGACCCAATTCAAGAGCCTGTTGAACTACCCAGTAGTGAGCCACATACCGATCTTTATTCTCCAAGGTCATCATCAATTTTGGCCATCTTCCTGTCGGTGAAACTTCAGTCTTGGCTAGGAGAGGCAATTCGTAGTGATGGTCATGAAGGTGCTCCGGATATTCGAAATCACAGTCCAAAATATAGCCTTTTGGACCATCCTTTGGAATCTGTGAGATGTCACCAATGGTGGCCGGGTCGATCCATTTGAAGTCAGCGTAGGGAAGGGGATTTGACATTGCCCAACCATAAAGGTTGTTTGCGTCAAAGTAGCCAAGGTAGACCGATGGTTGTTGCTCGTCGAAGCCGGGGATGTACTTGTTGTTGGCTTTAACATGACGTGTTACAGCTTGTGTCAAACCGCCCCGTACACCAGATTCCATCATGAGCACCATATCAATATCTGTTAGAAGTTCCAGTCAACAGTTGGTTGACTTTAGCATTGCTTGCCATGCTAATCCTGGAGATGTGTACGAGTGTAGAGGGTCCAGTCCATAGGCGGAGAAGCAGGTGTTTCTGAATTCTTCCATCACATCGCACAGCAGAGTTACGTCCAATTTTATATAAAAGTCAGAATATTCCCCTAAGGTTTGAATGTTTAGTTCGTTCCAAACATTACAAGCATGATTGTAGTCTTCAACGGAGATTTCACTTTCGTTTAATTTGCTATTGAAGGCTTCAATCGGTGGAAGACTAGTTTCTTCAAACTTTTCTGTAGAAGTTATATAATCATAGGGGAAAACTCCTTTCCGTAATACTAGGTCCAATTTATCTTCAGGTACAATCTTGCTGGTTTCTTTTAAGTCTTCTCTTCTTAGGTTCTCAGAAAATTTGCTCAAACTAGATGCCATAAATCTATAAGAGTCTACGAAGCGAAGTTTAATTTTGCCTACTGTTTTTGAAAAGCTGATGTACTTTTCCAAAGTTGTAGCAAGAACATCAATTCTACCGTCATCTCTTCCTAACTCTGGGATAATAAAATGGGAGTCGTAGCCGCTAAGATTGAGTAAAACGACAGGAATAAAGTATGGCAGTTTGTAATTTATATTGCATGAATTACAAGCAGCTCCTCTGTATAACCCTGTCAAGTGATCGTGGTCTCTTACTTTAGGATTTTCTTCACTGAAGCTCTTTTCGCATAGATAACATCTTGATGTCATATTGTATTCTTCTTGTTGATTCTCATTCAAAGGTTCCATAGGTACGACATTACCATACAAGCGTTGTACCTTTTCAGCAATGTCATACAACAGGTCTACGAAATACTTAGCGGCTTCTTCACCACGGTAGAGTATTGGAGTGGATGTTAAACCATAGTCTTGCAATTGGTTTTCAGACAAGGTTGATTTAACTAGTAAACAAAAACTGTTGGGTTGATGCAACTGATATTTTGTTCTTCTAGTCACTTCACCGTCCGGCAGCTCCTGTGGTACTAACGTTGATTCAAAATCTGCGTAGACCACTAGTGGAATCCTATATTGGTGAACTGTCTTATTAAATTGGATAAACGCTCGAGACGGTGGTGGCAGACTAATCTTTACTTCATAATTTTCGTTACAAAGTCTCTTGTGTTCAATCAACCATTCTGATCCTCCACGTCTTAGTGCTTTATATGCGAAGCAGAAACATCTTTTACACACTGTTAACCTACTTTTATGTTTTGATAATTGATTCCATACCAAGGCTACAAAGTCCTTTATCCATACATAATGGGAAATTTCACCCTTCGTTATCAATAGCAAATCCGTGTGGTTTCTTTGCTCATCTTTTACTACCCGCAAAGGATAAAAGTTGTTCGAATCATCCAGACCAAAAACATTGACTGAAACGCCAGGATTTTTCTTTTAAAATTTGTCAATGTCTTTCAAGGTAACTGGGTAGGTGAGACCTTGAAAGTTGTAGCGGTGTTCATTCTCGTAATATTCTCTACCAACTCTACAAGGATGATCTTTAACATACTTGGTTATCATTGCATATTTAAAACATTCATTACCTTCATTTTGCACATTCCTACACGAGTTGGTGTTTTGGATTTTCTTTGGTAGAGGGATAAAACTACTACCCCTTAAACCATATCCATGCTTATGAACCCTTACATCCATACCTTCAATTGATGACAAAGTCCATCCAGATCCTCTTCCTTCATGTTCTTGAAGTTTGGTTATAAGTTCCTCCAAGCATTCTTCAATAATAACATCGATGTTGGAGGTGAAGGTAAGGGTTCGGTTTTTGGTAATGAACGCTCTCAATGCTGTTTCACCATCAGTATTGTTAAACATAGCCTCTAACACCATTCCAAATTTAATAAAATTTAATCTTCGTAGTTCTTCCCTCAAGGTTCCACCAACAAGTTCCTTAGCCTGGGTTATGAATGTTTCCAGTTCCAATTGAACGTTATTAATTTTGAAATGTGTTACAACTCGTCCTGGCAAGGCCGTGGTGCGCAGTTGTCTTACATCTTCCAGTTCTTCTTCCATATCCTCTTCTTCGGTGTCCTCTTCTTCGGTGTCCTCTTCTTCAATAGGTCTTGTAGCAGTAGATGGTCCAGCACCAGCAAATTGGATCACACTAGGTCTTCTTCTTTGCATTTGCTGTAGATAGCTGTTCCAGTAGTCCGTCTGCTTCTGGTGCTCTTCCAAAAACCGGTCAATTGAGTCAAAGTCTATTTCATCCATGGTAATATCTTCTTTTCTATCTTCGTCTTCATGTAATTCTCTGTGTAGGGTGAAAAGATCTTCGTCTTGAAAGATTTCCCCACAAATGTCGCAAAGAGCCATTTCAAACAGTTTGGCTTTGAATGCACACTCTGTGAATGTCCACGCAATAATGAGCAGCGCGCTCCACCGGGACCCTTTATATCCGAGGCAGATAGGTGGGGAAAGTGACGTCATATAGAAACAGGTTATCAATCATGTGCTAAATTTAGCCTTTACACAACCGTTTGTAATAAATTTATCAGTAGGCTTGATAAATTGATGACATTTGGTCTAGATTCAATAATTTGTACAAGTTTTTTTAAAGACGTCTGTTTGAGCAAAATTTATATAGGTCAAGGTCATTTGGAATTATTATTTTTGAGCGGGGGATAGAGCACTAAGCAGCATCATTTACTACAAAGTGCTCTATCCCCCGCTCACATTCTTTTTTTAACTTTTTGTTTAAACTTTTTACAAAGGTGAAACATCACCATCAGAGTCGGAATCATTCTCATCACTAAATAGGTAGCGATGACAATACATAATTCTTCTGGCTACTAACATCCTATCCATTGGACGATGAGGAGTGTCTTGTTCTTCTTCAATTTCCGACTCAGATGATGACTCTAATGTTTCGTAGGCGTGCAAGTCCATTTCATTATCCGTTAAACCAGCTTCGTCCGAGTCCGTTTCAATGTCCATTATTTCTTCTTCCTCCTCTTCCTGGTCAACCGCAGGTAGTTGGTCCTCTGCTTCTATAACTTCTACAGGTATTACCTCCAGAATTGAAAGAATTCTGTCGCGATGGAACACGGTGTTGTCAAGTGGAGCCATGGTATGAAAGTGGTGTATCTATCCAATTGGTTTGCCCTTTTTATACCCCCACCAACTATACATTGTATGTGGGTCAAGGTCACGTAAAGATACCCTTTGAGCGGGGGATAGATCCCTAAGCAGCATGCTAGTCCATTGCCGCAAAGTGATCTATCCCCCGCTCTATTCCGCAGACCACACTCAAGTCCAAGTCCACATCCAAGTCCACATCCAAGTCCACATCCAAATGTTACACTTTATTATTACTGCCACCAAGTAATTGTCACTCGCACGTTTACTTGGTTTTGATAAAGGTACTGCACAAACTCCATATTGGTTGTTTGTTCGTTATACAAATGCATCATGAAATATGCAATCTTATCGATTGCGGCATTGTCCAATGGTTCGCAATTCACAAGTTCCAATGTGCCCTGGCTGGTCTTATCCTCTATAAGTTCCACCACTTCGTTGATGTCTTCTTCCAAGAGGATGAACTCAACACTGAAGCTCTCCATTGTTGTTGATAGTGTCTAGACAAATGCTTGACTAAATGCTTTATTCATCAGTCCTACATATATACCAATTTCCCCCTCCCATTACCCATTCCCCCTCTACCTTTATATGGGTCAAGGCCATCCAATAATACCCTTTGAGTGGGGGATAGACCACTAAGCAGCATGCTAGTCCATTGCCGCAAAGTGATCTATCCCCCGCTCTGTATTCCACACAAGTCCTAGTCTTTACACACACATAAGCCCCCCAGTCTTTTACACTTAGTCATATACTCTGTCCTCCCTGCCAATTAAGAGTTCCCCATGTTTGCCACTATTTTCAATTAACCTTTCCAAGTCCCAAAACACAATGTCCAAATTAACCAAGTTCGCTCGTCCAATTTGAAACACACTATTCCCCCCAAAGTCACTTGCTCTCACTTGTTGTCCTGTATACTGCTTCTTCTTCCACGCTACAATCACTACCCTACCTTCTTCAACAACCATTCTTTTAACAATATCATACACCTTCTTCAACATCCCTCTACAATTTAAATAGTTAATGGTCACATACTCCCACTCCTTACCAATGATCAGTGATCCACTCGTTTTCTAGCGTTCCACTGGAAGGTCCAAAGCAGAATGAAGTCGGGATGTACAGACCCCCTCTTTTATACCAGTTAACCGGTTGTCCTTCATTTAAAGTGGGTCAAGGTCATTCAAAAGTACCCTTTGAGCGGGGGATAGACCACTAAGCAGCATGCTAGTCCATTGCCGCAAAGTAGTCTATCCCCCGCTCTGTATTCTACACACACACACACACACACACACACACACACACACACACACACACACACACACACACACACACACACACACACACACACACACACACACACACACACACATGTCCCTGTCCAAGTCTTTCATTACATACCTAATATATATTCACTTCCTTCATCATCACTATCACTTATCACTGCCTCCACAAACTCCATCGGGTTAAAGTTAAATTGTTTTAATTGTTCTTTTAGGTTTTCAATTTGTTGGTCCTTCACTTCCAAAACAGTGTGGAGGTGTGATATGTAGTCCGCTGCCTCGGTGACACTTGCTACTCTTGGGTCGCCTAACTTCAAGCTGGGAACTACACCCTGCAGCTTAAAGTACGCCATACGCCTCTCTTGCTCCTGTCGTTGACCAGGACTAAGCAAGCCTTGCCCGTCTCGACTCACCTCCAGCAGGGTCCGTAGCATCGGAGCTTTGCAGGCGTTTGCTCGAGCAACAGTTATGCTATGGAATGGTCGAACAGGTCCACGAGTAGCAGGCAGCACGTTGGCAGCACGCCTTCTTGAAGAAGAGGAAGCCCGAGAGTTGGAAGCCATGTTAAAGTGTAGTATTCAGCTAAGCGGTACAAAGCAGAATAACCAAACTGCACATCAATACCCGTATATATACACTTATCAGTGGTGGGGGTACTGGCTAGCCTTGGTAAAGTGGGTCAAGGCCATCCGAAAACATTACCAGAACGGGGGATAGATCACTAAGTGGCATGTTAGCCCATTGCCACAGAGTGATCTATCCCCCGCTCTGTATTTCACATTCACGCACACATTCATACAAACACACAAGTCCCAGTCCAAGTCTTTACCCACACACCTATCCACTCTCATCCTCACTATCATCACTGTCCAACAGGCTTTCACACTTCCTAATTATTTTTTCCCATTTACTCCGGATATGAAGTAGCTCACTGCGAGTATTCTCTAGCATTCTGTCCCTTTGCTCTATCACTTCATTGTACCACTCGATGATGCTTGGTGATGTCTGAGTTGATGCGTCCGATGTGGTTGGTTGAGAGGCTTCGCAACTCCTTCCTCACAGGACCAAAGCCGGAGAACCGGACACGACTCCTTGATGAAGGCCCCGATCGGATTGGCCCAACACCTGAGGTGGAGTTAGAAGAAGAAGCTGAAGACATGGCGTTCGGCTTAACGGTTGCAAGCTGAATGAGCGGACAGTGGATTACCACTCCTATATATACCTATTTGTAGTGGTGGGGGCGGGGTGGGGGAGGGGGTGGGGGTTATAAGGGGGGGGGGCTAAAGGACTTCCACTAAATTTCCCTTAGTCTTCGCGGTCATCGGTTTTACATACCTTTAGCACACCCATCATTTTGGTTTCTTCAATAACTTTACACACCTCAAAAACCCAAGCAAACAGCTCATCTATGTTGTTATAATTAATTTTTGTCCAGTGTTCATACTTATAAGTTTGGTTGTTTATAATACATAGATAAAATGTAGAACCATCTCGTCTTATACAGTACTCAACTTCCATTCTATGACGGTTTAGTACTTCCCAAGCATTGTGTTGATCTATCAAGAAGTCACCACCTTTGTAATTGTACCGTGACATGTTTACCACGGAGTACAGAAACAGACTGAAGCAAATGAACGGCTCATACAAGCTTATTAAGAGCGTTAGAGTGGGGGGTATCACGTGATACACGACATTAGTTGTAAGGTTAGCACTTTACTTTAAACAGTAATTTATATGGGTCAAGGTCGTTTAAACTTTGAAAAATTTTTACCTCCAAACACTTGTAGCAAGCTACAAGTGTTTGGAGGTAAGTTTTTATTTGTTAAAGATTTTTTTTTTTGTAACTTAGTCTTCACCCTCAAGGACACGGTTTGAGATTGTCCCAGTGACTTTACATCACCGCCAGGTTAAAGTATTATACAAGTCAAGTATTTTTTTTTTTATTAGTTGACTTGTATAATACCCCTCTCCCTTACTTTAAGAGGGTTGAGACTAAATTTTGAAAAATTAATTTGGAAGAAGAAATTTAATTAATGTCCAACACTTTTAAACAATTTTGATTTTTTTAGTGAGCCCATGTCCTAATCCATTTCCCAAACAGATAGGCATCCTTTTCTTCGAATTAAATAAGCCCCGGGGACAAAAAATTCTCTTTGTACCATCGCAGGTGGTACTTTCATTCTATGAAGGCGGCCATCACCTTTTAGAATGATTTGCACATTTATGTTAAATGCTCCATAAGCTTGAACAATGAAATAATATTTTTTGTCCCTCTTGAGCCTATTAATTTTCAGCTTCTGCGGACTGTTGGGGTGTTTGAACTTGGACTTTTCAGGCATAATATTAAGGCTATAGGGCTTTGGTGTCGGAATTTTGATTTTCTTATTTAAGTGTCGTTGGCAACGATCTTTTTCTGGAAGAGCAAAATTCGGACAACAAAGAACCACAGCCTCTCTGCTAAACCAAACATAATCGCATTTATCACGCTTGCCAGCAGGGCATTTAACACGATTACGTTTCTTTTGTGTTGGACTCTTAGTGTTTTGGAGCGGCGCTTGATCTAACTTAGGCTGGCTGGAAAGGATGGAGGGTGATGGTTTAGCACGGTCAAGGGGCAATTTGCAAACAATTTTGGGTCGGGTAGGAGAATGGGTTAGATCAATGGTGGTTTTAGGTGAGGTAGAATTGTCTGGGGAAAAGACCGATTTACGGGATGATTTGACTGTAGATGGAATGTTGGCTTTGGGTGAGGTAGAATTGTCTGGGGAAAAGATCGATTTACGGGATGGTTTGACTGGTGTGGATGGCATGGGGGATGCGGGTAGTGGACATTGGGTCTTTGTATAGGAAAGGATTTTCTGTGTACGTGAGTAGGGAATGATTTTGGACCTCGACTTCTTCTTCTCCTCAAAGACCGCTGACTCCGAATCAGAATCTGACAGCAGTGAGATTGGCGGTGATGCTATGAGCACTCGGCTGCTTGCAGGGTGAGCGCCAGCCCCTCTTGAAGTCGACGGAGCATCACCAGCACCACTGACACTTGGACTTGTTCGTTCCGTTGGTAGCAGCGGAGATAGGCTCCGCATTGAAGGAGCCGACGGCATCTCCAAACAGCTGAGGATTGTGCTCATCAAACACGATTGGAGAATCGGAGCAGCGGAGGTTGAAGTCGGAGTAGATGTGTTGGTCGGAGTAGACGTGTTGGTTGGATTCGATTTGATGTATGGGAGAACGG
Source organism: Neoaliturus tenellus (assembly GCA_030545055.2). Classification (NCBI taxonomy): domain Eukaryota; kingdom Metazoa; phylum Arthropoda; class Insecta; order Hemiptera; family Cicadellidae; genus Neoaliturus; species Neoaliturus tenellus. The sequence goes on along the minus strand of CM061537.1, from coordinate 56,366,927 downwards.
GTGGATAGTTCTTGAAGCGCATGTTGCGGTGGAGAGAGCGTTAATTGCAAAAAACGGAGAAGCACTTCCAACGAAGGCTGGAGCAAGAATGAGAAGTGCGTGCAACCGGGCCGCCTTATATCCCCACCGGGGCTGCCACGCCCAGGATATCGGGGGGGCTAGCAATTTTTTGTCGGGGGGGTCGCACTTTTTGTCGGGGGGGGGGTTATTTAAAAAAATAAACCCTTATGGGCGTTCTTATGTTGCCATCGCTATAGTCTCCGAAAAGATACAACTATGGGGAACTCCAGACTTGTGTGTTAGTAATACCTACCAGTTAAAATCCAAAGAAACACTTTAATATTTGGTTCAAGGTCACGCGAAACTTTTAAAAAAATAAGCCCCACACCCCCCTATGGGGGTGTGGGGCACTTGGGTTGTCATCGCTGTAGCCTCCGAAGAGACCCAACTATGACAACAGGCAACATCCAATGTTGTCTAACCTTCACCACGCAAGACTTACGCATTTACTGCATTGCTAACAAATAACTTTTCCAATAGCTAACAAAAAGTCATTTACATAATAATTTTGAAAGAGGTGGAGGACAGCCCTAGTGGCTTATGTCCCCGGTCCGAGTGCAGAGGCCATCGGCTCATTACCCCCGTATAAGCGTACAAACGGACCAACTCCAATTTCTCAGCCGCATTGAAGCATGCATGAAGGAGTGTATTAACGTTGGAATAAAAAATGCTATTTTACACGGGGGCCTACTCCCGTTCCCTGTCTTTACAATTTACTTTGAGCATTGAAAAAGCTCAAGGGGGGAATGCTAAAACAAGCGTATACACTTTAGATAAATATAACACACTTACAACACATAATTGAGCTCAACGTAGTCAATGCTGGAACAAGCACATACACATTAAATAAATATGACAAACAAGACACAAAGTATAAAAGACACACAGGAGACATAGGGTACAATTGAAACACTCTCATATAAAACAATTCGCAATACCCAAACGCAAGCGCAATATCTTACAACTAATACAAGTCTTAAAGTTAGAGTAGACTTCGCTAAACACTGAAGGCGCCATTCAGTGTTTAGTGATGCCTATGGCGGTCCGTCCCAATCGTTCACGTTCAACGCGCGGGAGCGGACTGCGAGCCGGCTCTGGCCGGGCCCCCTTATATCCCCACCGGGGCTGCCACGCCCAGGATATCAGGGGTGGGGGAGGGGGTGGGGGTGGGGTGGGGGTGGGGGGGGCTCGCACTTTTTGTCGGGGGGGGGTCAGGTAAGTTAAGTGGGTCAAGGTCACCCACAACACTTGTACTCTAAGTGTTGGCTATACCCCCACCACAACTGGGTCCCTAGGCTGCACAACACTGCTTCGCCAGTATGTCTCCGGCTTGCATGCGGTGCGTCTCGCTGTTCTCTAGCTCTCTATATGTAAGTAATTTTACAAGTTCTGAATGTAGGTCACTACACTTTACCTCTGGGACGATATCGACTTGTAGTATTTCAGTGTTTTGACTCAAGGTCATCACACTTTAACTCTAGCACGTCGGTTATCGTACCAGAGGTGCTCAATAACCTAACTTGTAATGTTTAGGGTGGCGTTTGCACGCCACGTGGTATCGCCATGAGTGTCCAGTCCAAATTTTAAGTTAAATTAATTTTACTGTAATCTTTTCCAATTCCAATTCGTTTTGCCAAAGACTAAGGTGTCGCTTTATAAAGTGGTATTTCTCTAAAGTTATAGGGGATTGCAGGGATACAATTAGTTTATTTAGGAGACTCTTTATCTTGGAGTTTAACACAATTTCCACTTTGACTTTGCTTCCTCGACTCTCACAGCCTAAGCTGTACAGAAATGTTTCTTCTAGCGCCAACTCGGGCCAAGAGAACAGTGTGTTGACTGTAGGACAGCTCATGGTGAAGTGATGCTCCACCATGAAGCGATACTCCAGCGTACAGCCTCACCTTCCCCCACCACTGTGACCTTCCCCCACTCCTGCCGTTTCCCTCACCACTTTTCCCTTGACTCCTGCGCTAACAACAGTCTCTTAGTATTGTGCGGACTTTTGTGAGGGGAAGCCATGTCGCGGGACGTTTTAGGTAAGAAACTTAGCCGTGTTAAGACTTTATTAGTTGCTCACTGTCCACCACTCAAAGTCAAAAGGGTTTCGACTTTAGCTAAGTGGCGCAAACTGTTGCGCGGACACCCTAGGTTTTATACCAAACAGACTAATGTCAGTTTTACTAATGAAGATTTGTTTAAAATATTGGATGAAATGACTTTTCCTTGCAAAATTCGGTTAGTTACTCCCATTCCTGACAGTTTAGAGTCTTAGTCTCTCAAGCCGATATACCTAGAGTACACAGAGCCTGACAGTCAGTCACTCGGTGGTTGTCGTGGGGTGCGCATCGGTGTCGGCGCTCCGTTGTTAGGTTTTCAAGGTCACAGTAATATGAAATTGGGGGTGTTGTGCTAGTTCAAGGTCACCTGAGGGATTACCGATCGTCCATATAGGCAGAGTCATGTCAGAAACTCGAGTTTAACTTGGCACTTTTGCCGTTTCTCGTCGAATCGCTCCAAGTGGTCAAGGTCACGGGGACTCGGACTGAAACTCGGAGCGTAGTGCGAGAAATGGCAAAAGTGCCAAAAAATTTTAAGTTTCGGCGTGACCTTGACCTTAGTGGCATCGGTGACGTCGTTTTGATGACGTAAGGGGTGACGACGTCATCAGCATGTCATTTCTGTGACGTCATGGGTGTGACGTCATGGAAGTGGCGTCATTGGTGATGACGTCATCGGTTGCGTCATCGATGACGTCATCGATGACGTCATCGGTGAGGTCATTGACCTCGATGACGTCATCCCTCAGGTGACCTTGAACTGGCCCAGCATCCCCAATTTCACACTACTAGTGTTAAATTTGAACACAATCCTTCCTAATTTCAAGTATATTTTTAAACTCAAATTATTTATAGATTGAAATGATCAATTGTTTCAGATTGTTTTTATAAATTTTTCATTTTCGAATTTATTCCTACGAGCATATTGTAATCATGCACTATATGTGCTAATAGGTAAAAGAAAATAAATGTTAAACGAATATTGACAAGGTCTAGTATGAAATATCAGCCATGACGTAAAATAAATAAACCGTGACATACGTTTTGTATGTCAACAAGAAAAGGGAGTTATTATTAAAATGTTATCAAAGTGTTTAACATGACTACAGTTAAATTAATCAAGAAATAAAACTGACGTTTGTTTCACGAAACAAGACAGACACAAATTAACAGCCGTTCGCCCTGCTGTGATGCCTGACAATACAAATAAAATTAATAGGACAATAATTTGTATTAAAATATTAACTCAAATTCATGCAACTATTCACATAAATCAATAGTAGTTCTACAGTGACGCTTAGAAATCATTATATACTGAACAATACCGCAATGGCTCTAATATATCTAAGGTAAAGGTAAATGAAAATGCTTTACATTTTTTGAAACCGGTACCAAATCTACAGAATGTTAAGAATTAAAAATGTTTGGATGGGTCTTTATTTTATGTTTATAACCGAGGAAAATTTAGGTGCCAATTGTTTTAATTCATTTTATCTAGCCTAACACCACATTTATCAAGAAAAAAAATGCGATGTTTTCTTCTAATTATATTCCGGGTTCTCTTAAATGTTTTAAATTAAAATAGTACACAGTTTGTATGTAGCAGTTGAAATAAATTTCAAACACAGTTTAGAACAGCAACAAGCATCTTTTAGCTTCTCTTTCTGGCTTGAACCATAATTAAGTTGAAATGTAGGTCAAACCAGGCGGGCTTATCACATCATTGAAGAATTCTTGTTACTGCTTGGAAAGGATCCCCATCATATCATGATCAAATTTTTCGATTCTCTATTGATTTATTTATTTTTTTAATACATCGAATAATTCAATTATGCAATGATTTCTTTGATATTTATAAATGTAACTATTACCGTCATTATATTAGTTATTTAAAATTTTGGAAGTTATTTGATTGCCTAATAAAACACAAATCAGTTGGTGTCCTTGATAAATGATAGATTTGTACATTTTTTTATCGTGGGGTAATTTTTTGGTAGAGGAGGGACAGTGCTTTTTATTACATTAACTCAGTATCATCGTTTTTCGGGCCTCATTTTTACCAATGAAATTCTTCGTTTTGATAAAAAAATTACCTTATACCGTTTCAAATACATTTTAAATTCAAACATAATATTAAAAAACCCGTTTTGTGCCAAATATTTACAGGATTTCATTTGAATAAATACGTAAAGATGTGTAGGTTCCAAGTTTGAGATACTTTTGTCCATTTTTTTTTTTTTTTTTTTTTTTTTTTTTTTTTTTTTTTTTTTTTTTTTTTTGAGGGAGAGGCGGAAAGTAGTGTCAAATTGTTGGTGCTGGCTCAGTTCAAGGTCACCTGAGGGATGACGTCATCGAGGTCAATGACCTCACCGATGACGTCACCGATGACGTCATCGATTGCGTCATCGATGACGTCATCACTAATGACGTCATTTCTATGACGTCACACCCATGACGTCACAGAAATGACGTGCTGATGACGTCATCACCCCTTACGTCATCAAAATGACGTCACCGACGCCACTGAGGTCAAGGTCACGCCGAAACTTAAAATTTTTTGGCACTTTTGCCGTTTCTCGCACTACGCTCCGAGTTTCAGTCAGAGTCCCCGTGACCTTGACCACTTGGAGCGAATTTTCGACGAGAAACGGCAAAAGTGCCAAGTTAAACTCGAGTTTCTGACATGACTCTGCCTAAATGGGCAATCGGTTATCCCTCAGGTGACCTTGAACCAGCACAACACCAACAATTTGATATTACTGTGACCTTGAAAACCTAACAACGGAGCGCCGACACCGATGCGCACCCCACGACAACCACCGAGTGACTGACTGTCAGGCTCTGTGTACTCTAGGTATATCGGCTTGAGAGACTAAGACTCTAAACTGTCAGGAATGGGAGTAACTAACCGAATTTTGCAAGGAAAAGTCATTTCATCCAATATTTTAAACAAATCCTCATCAGTAAAACTGACATTAGTCTGTTTTGTATAAAACTTAGGGTGTCCGCGCAACAGTTTGCGCCACTTAGCTAAAGTCGAAACCCTCTTAACTTTGAGTGGTGGACAGTGAGCAACTAATAAAGCCTTAACACGGCTAAGTTTCTTACCTAAAGTGTCCCGCGACATGGCTTCTCCTCACAAAAGTCCGCACAATACTGAGAGACTGCTTGTAGCGCATGAGTCAAGGGAAAAGAGGTGGGGGAAACAGCAGGAGTGGGGGAAGGTCACAGTGGTGGGGGAAGGTGAGGTGGTACGCTGGAGTATCGCATCACTTCACCATGAGCTGTCCTACAGTCAACACACTGTTCTCTTGGCCCGAGTTGGCACTAGAAGAAACATTTCTGTACAGCTTAGGCTGTGAGAGTCGAGGAAGCAAAGTCAAAGTGGAAATTGCGTTAAACTCCAAGATGAAGAGTCTCCTAAACAAACTAATTGTATCCCTGCAATCCCCTATAACTTTAGAGAAATACCACTTTATAAAGCGACACCTTAGTCTTTGGCAAAACGAATTGGAATTGGAAAAGATTACAGTAAAATTAATTTAACTTAAAACTTGGACTGGACACTCATGGCGATACCACGTGGCGTGCAAACGCCACCCTAAACATTACAAGTTAGGTTATTGAGCACCTCTGGTACGATAACCGACGTGCTAGAGTTAAAGTGTGATGACCTTGAGTCAAAACACTGAAATACTACAAGTCGATATCGTCCCAGAGTTAAAGTGTAGTGACCTACATTCAGAACTTGTAAAATTACTTACATATAGAGAGCTAGAAAACAGCGAGACGCACCGCATGGAAGCCGGAGACATACTGGCGAAGCAGTGTTGTGCAGCCTAGGGACCCAGTTGTGGTGGGGGTATAGCCAACACTTAGAGTACAAGTGTTGTGGGTGACCTCGAGGGTGACCTTGAACCAGCTCGAGAAGTGACCCGTACTCTAGGTATATGGGAAGTGGTGGGGGAAATCTCAAGGTCATTCAAATGGAGTTTAAAAAAAGTCAAAGAGTAGAGAGACTATTCTACTCTTCAGAGTCCTCGTGACCTTGAGGATTTGGAGCCAATTTCTACGAGAAATAGCAAAAGTGCAGTAGCACCGTTTTGGTGCTACCTTAAATGTAAATGTTAATTAGTCCCTTAAATGTTAAAGTGTGATGACCTTGAGCATAAGAGTTAAAGTTTTCTTGGGGAGACAATTCGATGTTGTCCCAGAGTTAAAGTGTAAAGACCTTGAGTAAAACTCAGAAATATTTAGCCTATGTTGTTCCAAAGTTAAAGTGTGGTGACCTTGAGGAAAAAATTAGAAATATTTACCCCATGTTGGCCCAGAGTTAAAGTGTAATGACCTTGAGTCTGTCATGTGACACTGCTCGGGTGACCTTGAACTGGCCCGGCTGCCTTACTCTAACCATTACTGCAACCGCGATGTGCACCCTACGACAGACACCGAGCGACTGACTATTAGGCTCCGCGTAATCTAGGTATATGGGAAGTGGTGGGGGGAATTGCGATGACCTTGGGAAACTTGAAAATGTCACGCCAGGTAGCACCGTTTTGGTGCTACCTTAAATGTAGATGTTAAAGTGTAATGACCTTGAGTAAAAAAACATAGAAATAATACAAGTCGATATTGTCCCAGAGTTAAAGTGTGGTGACCTTGAGTGAAAACATAGAAATATTACAAGTTGATGTCGTCCCAAAGGTAAAGTGTGGTGACCTTGAGCATAAGAACTAAAGTTTTCTTGGTATGACAAGTTTAAGTAGATTCAGAGTTAAAGTGTGGCGACCTTGAGTGAAAACATAACAACATTACAATTTGAAGTCGTCCCAGAGGTAAAGTATTATGACCTTGAGTGAAAACACAGAAAAACCACAAGTCGATGTCGTCCCAGAGTTAAAGTGTGGTGACCTTGAGGGAAAAGTTCTGAAATATTTTAGCCTATGTTGGTCCAGAGTTAAAGTGTAGTGACCTTGAGCATTTGTCTTGGTATGACAATTTGATGTTGCACCAGAGTTAAAGTGTTGGGACCTTGAGTGAAAACATAGAAATATTACAAGTTGATGTCGTCCCAGAGGTAAAGTGTGATGACCTTGAGTCAAAACACAGAGAAACCACAAGTCGATGTCGTCCCAGAGTTAAAGTGTGGTGACCTTGAGGGAAAAATTCTGAAATATTTAGCCTATGTTGGTCCAGAGTTAAAGTGTAGTGACCTTGAGCTGAAAAACTTGTAAAATACTTACATCAATAGAGACGGTAATCCCCGCTCTCACCCCTGCGCCCCAGTGGCGCCCCCAACCCTGCGCCCCTGGTAGCACCCCCACCCCTGCGCCACCGATGGCGCCCCTGGGTGTGGTAGCCCGGTGGAGATATAAGGCGGCCCCGCTCATAGCCGGCTCACAGCCCGTCCCCGTGCGTTGAGCTACCTAAAGGTTTGAGCAAACACTTAGAAATATTTACTCTTCGTACGATCAGAGTTAAAGTTTTCATCTCAACAGACGTACCCCCAGGTTTGAACCAACACTTGGAAAAATTTACTCATGGTACAACAGTTTTATGTTTTCGCCAAATAAGTGTAAGTGTGGTAAATTGAACTGGCTAAAATGTTATAATTTGCTAAGTTTGTATTGTTGTACATGATAAATCCTAAACTTTAACTTATAACCGTACAGCAGAGTGCCAAAACCAGTGTGCACCCCACGACAGTCGCAGAGCGACTGACCGTACGGCTACGGGTGGCCTAGGTATAAGGAAAGTGGTGGGGGGAATTGCGATGACCTTGGGGACTTTAACAATTGTGACTATAGGTAAAACTTAAGTTTTCGTTATTTCAACCTAAGGTCTTGGCTTTTCGCGTTTCAGAGTGTATTAAAGCGATCTATATATTAATTGTAAAATTGATTTCTTAAAAGATAGTCATTTTTACGCTGGGTGTTGGTAAATTTGTTAGAGTCCTGATTGCCCATACAAAACCAAACTTTTTTATTATTCAATATTTCAGTCTGGGATTTCGAATTTACATGTTTCAGCGTATTTTAGAGTGTTTAAGCTTATCTTAAAAATATGAAAAACTTTAACATTTTTTACAGTTGACTGATAGAATATTTCTGTCAGGAGTGACTATAGGTAAAATTTAAGTTTTCGTTATTTCAACCTAAGGTCTTGGCTTTTCGCGTTTCAGAGTGTATTAAAGCGATCTAGCTATTAATTGTAAAATTGATTTCTTAAAAGATAGTCATTTTTACGCTGGGTGTTGGTAAATTCGTTAGAGTCCAGATTGCCCATACAAAACCAAACTTTTTTATTATTCAATATTTCAGTCTGGGATTTCGGATTTACATGTTTCAGCGTATTTTAGAGTGTTTAAGCTTATCTTAAAAATTTGAAAAACTTTAACATTTTTTACTAAAATTTGCGAATTGACTGATAGAATATTTCACTAAGTCACGAGTTTTTATTGTTGTACATGATAAATCCTAAACTTTAACTTAAAACCGTACAGCAGAGTGCCGACACCAGTGTGCACCCCACGACAGTCGCAATAAAGCGACTGACCGTACGGCTCCGGGTGCCCTATGTATAAGGAAAGTGGTGGGGGGAATTGCGATGACCTTGGGGACTTTACCAATTGTGACTATACGTAAAATTTCGTTGTTCATTATATCAACCTAAGGTCTTGGCTTTTCGCGTTTCAGAGTGTATTAAAGCGATCTAGCTATTAATTGTAAAATTGATTTCTTAAATGATAGTCATTTTTACGCTGGGTGTTGGTAAATTTGTTAGAGTCCTGATTGCCCATACAAAACCAAACTTTTTTATTATTCAATATTTCAGTCTGGGATTTCGGATTTACATGTTTCAGCGTATTTTAGAGTGTTTAAGCTTATCTTAAAAATTTGAAAAACTTTAACATTTTTTACAGTTGACTGATAGAATATTTCTGTCAGGAGTGACTATAGGTAAAATTTAAGTTTTCGTTATTTCAACCTAAGGTCTTGGCTTTTCGCGTTTCAGAGTGTATTAAAGCGATCTAGCTATTAATTGAAAAATTGATTTCTTAAAAGATAGTCATTTTTACGCTGAGTGTTGGTAAATTTGTTAGAGTCCAGATTGCCCATACAAAACCAAACTTTTTTATTATTCAATATTTCAGTCTGGGATTTCGGATTTACATGTTTTAGCGTATTTTAGAATGTTTAAGCTTATCTTAAAAATTTGAAAAACTTTAACATTTTCTACTAAAATTTGCGAGTTGACTGATAGAATATTTCTGTCAGGAGTGACTATAGGTAAAATTTAAGTTTTCGTTATTTCAACCTAAGGTCTTGGCTTTTCGCGTTTCAGAGTGTATTAAAGCGATCTAGCTATTAATTGTAAAATTGATTTCTTAAAAGATAGTCATTTTTACGCTGGGTGTTGGTAAATTTGTTAGAGTCCAGATTGCCCATACAAAACCAAACTTTTTTATTATTCAATATTTCAGTCTGGGATTTCGGATTTACATGTTTCAGCGTATTTTAGAGTGTTTAAGCTTATCTTAAAAATTTGAAAAACTTTAACATTTTTTACAGTTGACTGATAGAATATTTCTGTCAGGAGTGACTATAGGTAAAATTTAAGTTTTCGTTATTTCAACCTAAGGTCTTAGCTTTTCGCGTTTCAGAGTGTATTAAAGCGATCTAGCTATTAATTGAAAAATTGATTTCTTAAAAGATAGTCATTTTTACGCTGGGTGTTGGTAAATTTGTTAAGAGTCCAGATTGCCCATACAAAACCAAACTTTTTTATTATTCAATATTTCAGTCTGGGATTTCGGATTTACATGTTTCAGCGTATTTTAGAGTGTTTAAGCTTATCTTAAAAATTTGAAAAACTAACATTTTTACTAAAATTTGCGAGTTGACTGATAGAATATTTCTGTCAGGAGTGACTATAGGTAAAATTTAAGTTTTCGTTATTTCAACCTAAGGTCTTGGCTTTTCGCGTTTCAGAGTGTATTAAAGCGATCTAGCTATTAATTGTAAAATTGATTTCTTAAAAGATAGTCATTTTTACGCTGGGTGTTGGTAAATTTGTTAGAGTCCAGATTGCCCATACAAAACCAAACTTTTTTATTATTCAATATTTCAGTCTGGGATTTCGGATTTACATGTTTCAGCGTATTTTAGAGTGTTTAAGCTTATCTTAAAAATTTGAAAAACTTTAACACTCTTTACTAAAATTTGCGAGTTGACTGATAGAATATTTCTGTCAGGAGTGACTATAGGTAAAGTTTAAGTTTTCGTTATTTCAACCTAAGGTCTTGGCTTTTCGCGTTTCAGAGTGTATTAAAGCGATCTAGCTATTAATTGAAAAATTGATTTCTTAAAAGATAGTCATTTTTACGCTGGGTGTTGGTAAATTTGTTAGAGTCCAGATTGCCCATACAAAACCAAACTTTTTTATTATTCAATATTTCAGTCTGGGATTTCGGATTTACATGTTTCAGCGTATTTTAGAGTGTTTAAGCTTATCTTAAAAATTAACATTTTTTACAGTTGACTGATAGAATATTTCTGTCAGGAGTGACTATAGGTAAAATTTAAGTTTTCGTTATTTCAACCTAAGGTCATGGCTTTTCGCGTTTCAGAGTGTATTAAAGCGATCTAGCTATTAATTGTAAAATTGATTTCTTAAAAGATAGTCATTTTTACGCTGGGTGTTAGTAAATTTGTTAGAGTCCAGATTGCCCATACAAAACCAAACTTTTTTATAATTCAATATTTTAGTCTGGGATTTCGGATTTCCATGTTTCAGCGTATTTTAGAGTGTTTAAGCTTATCTTAAAAATTTGAAAAACTTTAACATTTTTTACAGTTGACTGATAGAATATTTCTGTCAGGAGTGACTATAGGTAAAATTTAAGTTTTCGTTATTTCAACCTAAGGTCTTGGCTTTTCGCGTTTCAGAGTGTATTAAAGCGATCTAGCTATTAATTGAAAAATTGATTTCTTAAAAGATAGTCATTTTTACGCTGGGTGTTGGTAAATTTGTTAAGAGTCCAGATTGCCCATACAAAACCAAACTTTTTTATTATTCAACATTTCAGTCTGGGATTTCGGATTTACATGTTTCAGCGTATTTTAGAGTGTTTAAGCTTATCTTAAAAATTTGAAAAACTAACATTTTTACTAAAATTTGCGAGTTGACTGATAGAATATTTCTGTCAGGAGTGACTATAGGTAAAATTTAAGTTTTCGTTATTTCAACCTAAGGTCTTGGCTTTTCGCGTTTCAGAGTGTATTAAAGCGATCTAGCTATTAATTGTAAAATTGATTTCTTAAAAGATAGTCATTTTTACGCTGGGTGTTGGTAAATTTGTTAGAGTCCAGATTGCCCATACAAAACCAAACTTTTTTATTATTCAATATTTCAGTCTGGGATTTCGGATTTACATGTTTCAGCGTATTTTAGAGTGTTTAAGCTTATCTTAAAAATTTGAAAAACTTTAACATTTTTTACAGTTGACTGATAGAATATTTCTGTCAGGAGTGACTATAGGTAAAGTTTAAGTTTTCGTTATTTCAACCTAAGGTCTTGGCTTTTCGCGTTTCAGAGTGTATTAAAGCGATCTAGCTATTAATTGAAAAATTGATTTCTTAAAAGATAGTCATTTTTACGCTGGGTGTTGGTAAATTTGTTAGAGTCCAGATTGCCCATACAAAACCAAACTTTTTTATTATTCAATATTTCAGTCTGGGATTTCGGATTTACATGTTTCAGCGTATTTTAGAGTGTTTAAGCTTATCTTAAAAATTAACATTTTTTACAGTTGACTGATAGAATATTTCTGTCAGGAGTGACTATAGGTAAAATTTAAGTTTTTGTTATTTCAACCTAAGGTCATGGCTTTTCGCGTTTCAGAGTGTATTAAAGCGATCTAGCTATTAATTGTAAAATTGATTTCTTAAAAGATAGTCATTTTTACGCTGGGTGTTGGTAAATTTGTTAGAGTCCTGATTGCCCATACAAAACCAAACTTTTTTATTATTCAATATTTCAGTCTGGGATTTCGGATTTACATGTTTCAGCGTATTTTAGAGTGTTTAAGCTTATCTTAAAAATTAACATTTTTTACAGTTGACTGATAGAATATTTCTGTCAGGAGTGACTATAGGTAAAATTTAAGTTTTCGTTATTTCAACCTAAGGTCATGGCATTTCGCGTTTCAGAGTGTATTAAAGCGATCTAGCTATTAATTGTAAAATTGATTTCTTAAAAGATAGTCATTTTTACGCTGGGTGTTGGTAAATTTGTTAGAGTCCAGATTGCCCATACAAAACCAAACTTTTTTATAATTCAATATTTTAGTCTGGGATTTCGGATTTCCATGTTTCAGCGTATTTTAGAGTGTTTAAGCTTATCTTAAAAATTTGAAAAACTTTAACATTTTTTACAGTTGACTGATAGAATATTTCTGTCAGGAGTGACTATAGGTAAAATTTAAGTTTTCGTTATTTCAACCTAAGGTCTTGGCTTTTCGCGTTTCAGAGTGTATTAAAGCGATCTAGCTATTAATTGAAAAATTGATTTCTTAAAAGATAGTCATTTTTACGCTGGGTGTTGGTAAATTTGTTAAGAGTCCAGATTGCCCATACAAAACCAAACTTTTTTATTATTCAACATTTCAGTCTGGGATTTCGGATTTACATGTTTCAGCGTATTTTAGAGTGTTTAAGCTTATCTTAAAAATTTGAAAAACTAACATTTTTACTAAAATTTGCGAGTTGACTGATAGAATATTTCTGTCAGGAGTGACTATAGGTAAAATTTAAGTTTTCGTTATTTCAACCTAAGGTCTTGGCTTTTCGCGTTTCAGAGTGTATTAAAGCGATCTAGCTATTAATTGTAAAATTGATTTCTTAAAAGATAGTCCTTTTTACGCTGGGTGTTGGTAAATTTGTTAGAGTCCTGATTGCCCATACAAAACCAAACTTTTTTATTATTCAATATTTCAGTCTGGGATTTCGGATTTACATGTTTCAGCGTATTTTAGAGTGTTTAAGCTTATCTTAAAAATTTGAAAAAACTTTAACATTTTTTACAGTTGACTGATAGAATATTTCTGTCAGGAGTGACTATAGGTAAAGTTTAAGTTTTCGTTATTTCAACCTAAGGTCTTGGCTTTTCGCGTTTCAGAGTGTATTAAAGCGATCTAGCTATTAATTGAAAAATTGATTTCTTAAAAGATAGTCATTTTTACGCTGGGTGTTGGTAAATTTGTTAGAGTCCAGATTGCCCATACAAAACCAAACTTTTTTATTATTCAATATTTCAGTCTGGGATTTCGGATTTACATGTTTCAGCGTATTTTAGAGTGTTTAAGCTTATCTTAAAAATTTGAAAAACTTAAACATTTTATACTAAAATTTGCGAGTTGACTGATAGAATATTTCTATGTCAGGAGTGACTATAGGTAAAATTTAAGTTTTCGTTATTTCAACCTAAGGTCTTGGCTTTTCGCGTTTCAGAGTGTATTAAAGCGATCTAGCTATTAATTGTAAAATTGATTTCTTAAAAGATAGTCATTTTTACGCTGGGTGTTGGTAAATTTGTTAGAGTCCTGATTGCCCATACAAAACCAAACTTTTTTATTATTCAATATTTCAGTCTGGGATTTCGGATTTACATGTTTCAGCGTATTTTAGAGTGTTTAAGCTTATCTTAAAAATTAACATTTTTTACAGTTGACTGATAGAATATTTCTGTCAGGAGTGACTATAGGTAAAATTTAAGTTTTCGTTATTTCAACCTAAGGTCATGGCTTTTCGCGTTTCAGAGTGTATTAAAGCGATCTAGCTATTAATTGTAAAATTGATTTCTTAAAAGATAGTCATTTTTACGCTGGGTGTTAGTAAATTTGTTAGAGTCCTGATTGCCCATACAAAACCAAACTTTTTTATAATTCAATATTTTAGTCTGGGATTTCGGATTTCCATGTTTCAGCGTATTTTAGAGTGTTTAAGCTTATCTTAAAAATTTGAAAAACTTTAACATTTTTTACAGTTGACTGATAGAATATTTCTGTCAGGAGTGACTATAGGTAAAATTTAAGTTTTCGTTATTTCAACCTAAGGTCTTGGCTTTTCGCGTTTCAGAGTGTATTAAAGCGATCTAGCTATTAATTGAAAAATTGATTTCTTAAAAGATAGTCATTTTTACGCTGGGTGTTGGTAAATTTGTTAAGAGTCCAGATTGCCCATACAAAACCAAACTTTTTTATTATTCAACATTTCAGTCTGGGATTTCGGATTTACATGTTTCAGCGTATTTTAGAGTGTTTAAGCTTATCTTAAAAATTTGAAAAACTAACATTTTTACTAAAATTTGCGAGTTGACTGATAGAATATTTCTGTCAGGAGTGACTATAGGTAAAATTTAAGTTTTCGTTATTTCAACCTAAGGTCTTGGCTTTTCGCGTTTCAGAGTGTATTAAAGCGATCTAGCTATTAATTGTAAAATTGATTTCTTAAAAGATAGTCATTTTTACGCTGGGTGTTGGTAAATTTGTTAGAGTCCAGATTGCCCATACAAAACCAAACTTTTTTATTATTCAATATTTCAGTCTGGGATTTCGGATTTACATGTTTCAGCGTATTTTAGAGTGTTTAAGCTTATCTTAAAAATTTGAAAAACTTTAACATTTTTTACAGTTGACTGATAGAATATTTCTGTCAGGAGTGACTATAGGTAAAATTTAAGTTTTCGTTATTTCAACCTAAGGTCTTGGCTTTTCGCGTTTCAGAGTGTATTAAAGCGATCTAGCTATTAATTGTAAAATTGATTTCTTAAAAGATAGTCATTTTTACGCTGGGTGTTGGTAAATTTGTTAGAGTCCAGATTGCCCATACAAAACCAAACTTTTTTATTATTCAATATTTCAGTCTGGGATTTCGGATTTACATGTTTCAGCGTATTTTAGAGTGTTTAAGCTTATCTTAAAAATTTGAAAAACTTTAACACTCTTTACTAAAATTTGCGAGTTGACTGATAGAATATTTCTGTCAGGAGTGACTATAGGTAAAGTTTAAGTTTTCGTTATTTCAACCTAAGGTCTTGGCTTTTCGCGTTTCAGAGTGTATTAAAGCGATCTAGCTATTAATTGAAAAATTGATTTCTTAAAAGATAGTCATTTTAACGCTGGGTGTTGGTAAATTTGTTAGAGTCCAGATTGCCCATACAAAACCAAACTTTTTTATTATTCAATATTTCAGTCTGGGATTTCGGATTTAAATGTTTCAGCGTATTTTAGAGTGTTTAAGCTTATCTTAAAAATTTGAAAAACTTAAACATTTTATACTAAAATTTGCGAGTTGACTGATAGAATATTTCTATGTCAGGAGTGACTATAGGTAAAATTTAAGTTTTCGTTATTTCAACCTAAGGTCTTGGCTTTTCGCGTTTCAGAGTGTATTAAAGCGATCTAGCTATTAATTGTAAAATTGATTTCTTAAAAGATAGTCATTTTTACGCTGGGTGTTGGTAAATTTGTTAGAGTCCTGATTGCCCATACAAAACCAAACTTTTTTATTATTCAATATTTCAGTCTGGGATTTCGGATTTACATGTTTCAGCGTATTTTAGAGTGTTTAAGCTTATCTTAAAAATTAACATTTTTACAGTTGACTGATAGAATATTCTGTCAGGAGTGACTATAGGTAAAATTTAAGTTTTCGTTATTTCAACCTAAGGTCATGGCTTTTCGCGTTTCAGAGTGTATTAAAGCGATCTAGCTATTAATTGTAAAATTGATTTCTTAAAAGATAGTCATTTTTACGCTGGGTGTTAGTAAATTTGTTAGAGTCCTGATTGCCCATACAAAACCAAACTTTTTTATAATTCAATATTTTAGTCTGGGATTTCGGATTTCCATGTTTCAGCGTATTTTAGAGTGTTAAGCTTATCTTAAAAATTTGAAAAACTTTAACATTTTTTACAGTTGACTGATAGAATATTTCTGTCAGGAGTGACTATAGGTAAAAAAATTTAAGTTTTCGTTATTTCAACCTAAGGTCTTGGCTTTTCGCGTTTCAGAGTGTATTAAAGCGATCTAGCTATTAATTGAAAAATTGATTTCTTAAAAGATAGTCATTTTTACGCTGGGTGTTGGTAAATTTGTTAAGAGTCCAGATTGCCCATACAAAACCAAACTTTTTTATTATTCAACATTTCAGTCTGGGATTTCGGATTTACATGTTTCAGCGTATTTTAGAGTGTTTAAGCTTATCTTAAAAATTTGAAAAACTAACATTTTTACTAAAATTTGCGAGTTGACTGATAGAATATTTCTGTCAGGAGTGACTATAGGTAAAATTTAAGTTTTCGTTATTTCAACCTAAGGTCTTGGCTTTTCGCGTTTCAGAGTGTATTAAAGCGATCTAGCTATTAATTGTAAAATTGATTTCTTAAAAGATAGTCATTTTTACGCTGGGTGTTGGTAAATTTGTTAGAGTCCAGATTGCCCATACAAAACCAAACTTTTTTATTATTCAATATTTCAGTCTGGGATTTCGGATTTACATGTTTCAGCGTATTTTAGAGTGTTTAAGCTTATCTTAAAAATTTGAAAAACTTTAACATTTTTTACAGTTGACTGATAGAATATTTCTGTCAGGAGTGACTATAGGTAAAATTTAAGTTTTCGTTATTTCAACCTAAGGTCTTGGCTTTTCGCGTTTCAGAGTGTATTAAAGCGATCTAGCTATTAATTGTAAAATTGATTTCTTAAAAGATAGTCATTTTTACGCTGGGTGTTGGTAAATTTGTTAGAGTCCAGATTGCCCATACAAAACCAAACTTTTTTATTATTCAATATTTCAGTCTGGGATTTCGGATTTACATGTTTCAGCGTATTTTAGAGTGTTTAAGCTTATCTTAAAAATTTGAAAAACTTTAACACTCTTTACTAAAATTTGCGAGTTGACTGATAGAATATTTCTGTCAGGAGTGACTATAGGTAAAGTTTAAGTTTTCGTTATTTCAACCTAAGGTCTTGGCTTTTCGCGTTTCAGAGTGTATTAAAGCGATCTAGCTATTAATTGAAAAATTGATTTCTTAAAAGATAGTCATTTTTACGCTGGGTGTTGGTAAATTTGTTAGAGTCCAGATTGCCCATACAAAACCAAACTTTTTTATTATTCAATATTTCAGTCTGGGATTTCGGATTTACATGTTTCAGCGTATTTTAGAGTGTTTAAGCTTATCTTAAAAATTAACATTTTTTACAGTTGACTGATAGAATATTTCTGTCAGGAGTGACTATAGGTAAAATTTAAGTTTTCGTTATTTCAACCTAAGGTCATGGCTTTTCGCGTTTCAGAGTGTATTAAAGCGATCTAGCTATTAATTGTAAAATTGATTTCTTAAAAGATAGTCATTTTTACGCTGGGTGTTAGTAAATTTGTTAGAGTCCAGATTGCCCATACAAAACCAAACTTTTTTATAATTCAATATTTTAGTCTGGGATTTCGGATTTCCATGTTTCAGCGTATTTTAGAGTGTTTAAGCTTATCTTAAAAATTTGAAAAACTTTAACATTTTTTACAGTTGACTGATAGAATATTTCTGTCAGGAGTGACTATAGGTAAAATTTAAGTTTTCGTTATTTCAACCTAAGGTCTTGGCTTTTCGCGTTTCAGAGTGTATTAAAGCGATCTAGCTATTAATTGAAAAATTGATTTCTTAAAAGATAGTCATTTTTACGCTGGGTGTTGGTAAATTTGTTAAGAGTCCAGATTGCCCATACAAAACCAAACTTTTTTATTATTCAACATTTCAGTCTGGGATTTCGGATTTACATGTTTCAGCGTATTTTAGAGTGTTTAAGCTTATCTTAAAAATTTGAAAAACTAACATTTTTACTAAAATTTGCGAGTTGACTGATAGAATATTTCTGTCAGGAGTGACTATAGGTAAAATTTAAGTTTTCGTTATTTCAACCTAAGGTCTTGGCTTTTCGCGTTTCAGAGTGTATTAAAGCGATCTAGCTATTAATTGTAAAATTGATTTCTTAAAAGATAGTCATTTTTACGCTGGGTGTTGGTAAATTTGTTAGAGTCCAGATTGCCCATACAAAACCAAACTTTTTTATTATTCAATATTTCAGTCTGGGATTTCGGATTTACATGTTTCAGCGTATTTTAGAGTGTTTAAGCTTATCTTAAAAATTTGAAAAACTTTAACATTTTTTACAGTTGACTGATAGAATATTTCTGTCAGGAGTGACTATAGGTAAAGTTTAAGTTTTCGTTATTTCAACCTAAGGTCTTGGCTTTTCGCGTTTCAGAGTGTATTAAAGCGATCTAGCTATTAATTGAAAAATTGATTTCTTAAAAGATAGTCATTTTTACGCTGGGTGTTGGTAAATTTGTTAGAGTCCAGATTGCCCATACAAAACCAAACTTTTTTATTATTCAATATTTCAGTCTGGGATTTCGGATTTACATGTTTCAGCGTATTTTAGAGTGTTTAAGCTTATCTTAAAAATTTGAAAAACTTTAACATTTTTTACAGTTGACTGATAGAATATTTCTGTCAGGAGTGACTATAGGTAAAATTTAAGTTTTTGTTATTTCAACCTAAGGTCATGGCTTTTCGCGTTTCAGAGTGTATTAAAGCGATCTAGCTATTAATTGTAAAATTGATTTCTTAAAAGATAGTCATTTTTACGCTGGGTGTTGGTAAATTTGTTAGAGTCCTGATTGCCCATACAAAACCAAACTTTTTTATTATTCAATATTTCAGTCTGGGATTTCGGATTTACATGTTTCAGCGTATTTTAGAGTGTTTAAGCTTATCTTAAAAATTAACATTTTTTACAGTTGACTGATAGAATATTTCTGTCAGGAGTGACTATAGGTAAAATTTAAGTTTTCGTTATTTCAACCTAAGGTCATGGCATTTCGCGTTTCAGAGTGTATTAAAGCGATCTAGCTATTAATTGTAAAATTGATTTCTTAAAAGATAGTCATTTTTACGCTGGGTGTTGGTAAATTTGTTAGAGTCCAGATTGCCCATACAAAACCAAACTTTTTTATAATTCAATATTTTAGTCTGGGATTTCGGATTTCCATGTTTCAGCGTATTTTAGAGTGTTTAAGCTTATCTTAAAAATTTGAAAAACTTTAACATTTTTTACAGTTGACTGATAGAATATTTCTGTCAGGAGTGACTATGAGTAAAATTTAAGTTTTCGTTATTTCAACCTAAGGTCTTGGCTTTTCGCGTTTCAGAGTGTATTAAAGCGATCTAGCTATTAATTGAAAAATTGATTTCTTAAAAGATAGTCATTTTTACGCTGGGTGTTGGTAAATTTGTTAAGAGTCCAGATTGCCCATACAAAACCAAACTTTTTTATTATTCAACATTTCAGTCTGGGATTTCGGATTTACATGTTTCAGCGTATTTTAGAGTGTTTAAGCTTATCTTAAAAATTTGAAAAACTAACATTTTTACTAAAATTTGCGAGTTGACTGATAGAATATTTCTGTCAGGAGTGACTATAGGTAAAATTTAAGTTTTCGTTATTTCAACCTAAGGTCTTGGCTTTTCGCGTTTCAGAGTGTATTAAAGCGATCTAGCTATTAATTGTAAAATTGATTTCTTAAAAGATAGTCCTTTTTACGCTGGGTGTTGGTAAATTTGTTAGAGTCCTGATTGCCCATACAAAACCAAACTTTTTTATTATTCAATATTTCAGTCTGGGATTTCGGATTTACATGTTTCAGCGTATTTTAGAGTGTTTAAGCTTATCTTAAAAATTTGAAAAACTTTAACATTTTTTACAGTTGACTGATAGAATATTTCTGTCAGGAGTGACTATAGGTAAAGTTTAAGTTTTCGTTATTTCAACCTAAGGTCTTGGCTTTTCGCGTTTCAGAGTGTATTAAAGCGATCTAGCTATTAATTGAAAAATTGATTTCTTAAAAGATAGTCATTTTTACGCTGGGTGTTGGTAAATTTGTTAGAGTCCTGATTGCCCATACAAAACCAAACTTTTTTATTATTCAATATTTCAGTCTGGGATTTCGGATTTACATGTTTCAGCGTATTTTAGAGTGTTTAAGCTTATCTTAAAAATTAACATTTTTTACAGTTGACTGATAGAATATTTCTGTCAGGAGTGACTATAGGTAAAATTTAAGTTTTCGTTATTTCAACCTAAGGTCATGGCATTTCGCGTTTCAGAGTGTATTAAAGCGATCTAGCTATTAATTGTAAAATTGATTTCTTAAAAGATAGTCATTTTTACGCTGGGTGTTGGTAAATTTGTTAGAGTCCAGATTGCCCATACAAAACCAAACTTTTTTATAATTCAATATTTTAGTCTGGGATTTCGGATTTCCATGTTTCAGCGTATTTTAGAGTGTTTAAGCTTATCTTAAAAATTTGAAAAACTTTAACATTTTTTACAGTTGACTGATAGAATATTTCTGTCAGGAGTGACTATGAGTAAAATTTAAGTTTTCGTTATTTCAACCTAAGGTCTTGGCTTTTCGCGTTTCAGAGTGTATTAAAGCGATCTAGCTATTAATTGAAAAATTGATTTCTTAAAAGATAGTCATTTTTACGCTGGGTGTTGGTAAATTTGTTAAGAGTCCAGATTGCCCATACAAAACCAAACTTTTTTATTATTCAACATTTCAGTCTGGGATTTCGGATTTACATGTTTCAGCGTATTTTAGAGTGTTTAAGCTTATCTTAAAAATTTGAAAAACTAACATTTTTACTAAAATTTGCGAGTTGACTGATAGAATATTTCTGTCAGGAGTGACTATAGGTAAAATTTAAGTTTTCGTTATTTCAACCTAAGGTCTTGGCTTTTCGCGTTTCAGAGTGTATTAAAGCGATCTAGCTATTAATTGTAAAATTGATTTCTTAAAAGATAGTCCTTTTTACGCTGGGTGTTGGTAAATTTGTTAGAGTCCTGATTGCCCATACAAAACCAAACTTTTTTATTATTCAATATTTCAGTCTGGGATTTCGGATTTACATGTTTCAGCGTATTTTAGAGTGTTTAAGCTTATCTTAAAAATTTGAAAAACTTTAACATTTTTTACAGTTGACTGATAGAATATTTCTGTCAGGAGTGACTATAGGTAAAGTTTAAGTTTTCGTTATTTCAACCTAAGGTCTTGGCTTTTCGCGTTTCAGAGTGTATTAAAGCGATCTAGCTATTAATTGAAAAATTGATTTCTTAAAAGATAGTCATTTTTACGCTGGGTGTTGGTAAATTTGTTAGAGTCCAGATTGCCCATACAAAACCAAACTTTTTTATTATTCAATATTTCAGTCTGGGATTTCGGATTTACATGTTTCAGCGTATTTTAGAGTGTTTAAGCTTATCTTAAAAATTTGAAAAACTTAAACATTTTATACTAAAATTTGCGAGTTGACTGATAGAATATTTCTATGTCAGGAGTGACTATAGGTAAAATTTAAGTTTTCGTTATTTCAACCTAAGGTCTTGGCTTTTCGCGTTTCAGAGTGTATTAAAGCGATCTAGCTATTAATTGTAAAATTGATTTCTTAAAAGATAGTCATTTTTACGCTGGGTGTTGGTAAATTTGTTAGAGTCCTGATTGCCCATACAAAACCAAACTTTTTTATTATTCAATATTTCAGTCTGGGATTTCGGATTTACATGTTTCAGCGTATTTTAGAGTGTTTAAGCTTATCTTAAAAATTTGAAAAACTTTAACATTTTTTACAGTTGACTGATAGAATATTTCTGTCAGGAGTGACTATAGGTAAAATTTAAGTTTTTGTTATTTCAACCTAAGGTCTTGGCTTTTCGCGTTTCAGAGTGTATTAAAGCGATCTAGCTATTAATTGTAAAATTGATTTCTTAAAAGATAGTCATTTTTACGCTGGGTGTTGGTAAATTTGTTAGAGTCCTGATTGCCCATACAAAACCAAACCTTTTTATTATTCAATATTTCAGTCTGGGATTTCGGATTTACATGTTTCAGCGTATTTTAGAGTGTTTAAGCTTATCTTAAAAATTTGAAAAACTTTAACATTTTTTACAGTTGACTGATAGAATATTTCTGTCAGGAGTGACTATAGGTAAAGTTTAAGTTTTCGTTATTTCAACCTAAGGTCTTGGCTTTTCGCGTTTCAGAGTGTATTAAAGCGATCTAGCTATTAATTGAAAAATTGATTTCTTAAAAGATAGTCATTTTTACGCTGGGTGTTGGTAAATTTGTTAGAGTCCAGATTGCCCATACAAAACCAAACTTTTTTATTATTCAATATTTCAGTCTGGGATTTCGGATTTACATGTTTCAGCGTATTTTAGAGTGTTTAAGCTTATCTTAAAAATTTGAAAAACTTAAACATTTTATACTAAAATTTGCGAGTTGACTGATAGAATATTTCTATGTCAGGAGTGACTATAGGTAAAATTTAAGTTTTCGTTATTTCAACCTAAGGTCTTGGCTTTTCGCGTTTCAGAGTGTATTAAAGCGATCTAGCTATTAATTGAAAAATTGATTTCTTAAAAGATAGTCATTTTTACGCTGGGTGTTGGTAAATTTGTTAGAGTCCAGATTGCCCATACAAAACCAAACTTTTTTATTATTCAAAATTTCAGTCTGGGACTTCGGATTTACATGTTTCAGCGTATTTTAGAGTGTTTAAGCTTATCTTAAAAATTTGAAAAACTTTAACATTTTATACTAAAATTTGCGAGTTGACCGATAGAATATTTCTATGTCAGGAGTCACTATACTAAAAATTTAGTATTACATTATTTCAACCTAAGGTCTTGGCTTTTCGCGTTTCAGAGTGTATTAAAGCGATCTAGCTATTAATTGAAAAATTCATTTCTTAAAAGATAGTCATTTTTACGCTGGGTGTTGGTAAATTTGTTAGAGTCCCGATTGCCCATACAAAACCAAACTTTTTTATTATTCAATATTTCAGTCTGGGATTTCGGATTTACATGTTTCAGCGTATTTTAGAGTGTTTAAGCTTATCTTAAAAATTTGAAAAACCTTGACATTTCATACTAAAATTTGCGAGTTGACCGATAGATTATTTCTAAGTCAGGAGTGACTATCCCGAGTGGATATAGGTAAAATTTAAGTTTTTATATTTCAACCTAAGGTCTTGACTTTTCGGGTTTCAGAGTTTATTAAAGCGGCTTTTGGGTGATTATTGAATTTCTATTTAGGCTTAAATGTCTTTATCTAAAGGTAGCACCGTTTTGGTGCTACCTTTGAAGTAGTATATTTATACATAAAATATTGCTTTAAGTTTTAAACAACATTATAAGCGTTTATACTGTGTTCATATCAATCTACCAAATATGTTTATATATATTAAACACAATTGTGGTTTTCACTTTTAACACTAAATTGAAAAGTTCTAATTGGGCTTAACCCATAAAGATGTTGCTACTTAAAGGTAGTCTCGTTTTTGTGCTACCTTTGATGTACTAATTTTATAAATAAAATTTTGATTTAGGTTTTTAAACACGTTTAAAGGATTTTTAAGGTCAAACAACCCAATATGTTTATATATGTAAATTCCTAATAAAACCTTAAGGTTATTTTGTAACTTCCATTTCGCTTTAAACCCACATTAATGTTGCTTTTTTAAGGTAGCACCATTTTGGTGCTACTCTTGATGTGCTATTTTTTATACATAAAGTTTTGTTTCAAAAATTTAAACAACACTTTAAAGAATAGATTTTAGGTCAAACTACTAGATATATTATTATGTATTTAAATTCTTAACAAACTAGTTTTCACCTTAAAGGTGACTTAGAAGTTAAACTTGGGCTTAACCCATATAAATGTTGCTACCTAAAGGTGCCACCTTGTAAAATATATCTACAAGTTTTTTAAGCAACTATTTTATGTACAGTTTTTTTTTTTAGTCAGAACTAGCATATATATATATATGCGTGTGTGCGTGTGTAAATTCTTAACCAAACATTAGTTTTAACCTTAAAAGTGATAAAGTAACCCTCTTTTGGCAGAAAGGGTAGCATCGTTTTGATGCTACCTTTAAGGTCCTATTTAATAGTGTTTTTTTTAATATGTAATATGTTTTTAAAATATGTTAGTAAAACATAAAGCATATTGTGTTGGTATATAATTCTGATATATATTTGTTTTTTTTGTTTTTTTTTACAAGAAAAGTTTTAAATGTAATGTACAATTGTGTATGTCCTTTAGTATTCCTCTACTGCGCATGCGCAGAAGGTTTTTCTCCATTCTCCGTTGGGTATAAAAGCAGCTCGTTTAACCATGTCTTTCATTATTTGGCGAACTTTTGCCGAGTGAACATCTTTTTCACAACTCCGGTTTTTTCGGATATTTAAAAGGTGTATGATAATTTTAATATTCAATTAATATTTAAATTAAATAGATAACAAATTACTTTAGCATGTCTGCACTGCAGTATTACATGTTTGATAATAAACCTGTAGCTGTCTTATTTGATCGTGAAAACAATCCATGGTTTAAGGCTAATGATATATCAGAGATTCTAGAATACAAAAGACCACGGAAAGCAATAAATGATCTAGTTAAAGAAAAATATAAAAAGTTATTTAAGGATATAGATGGAACTAGTTCAGTGCTACCCTCTAACTTTCAAAAAAGTACCACATTCATCAATGAACCAGGATTATATTCCTTAATTGTATCGTCTAAGATGAGATTAGCTAAACGCTTTCAAGATTGGGTGTTCGAAGAAATCCTCCCATCAATTCGCAAGTATGGAGAATATAGAATTAAAAAAGAAAACCTTGAGTTGACTCACTCTTTACATAAAGTGTTGGCAAATAATCAAAAACTAATTGAAACGTTAATTAATCAAATACCTAAAGTTGCTGTTATACCTGATAATATGGATTTAAAACATATCTTTTGTGTATTGGAAAAAGACACATACTATGAAAAGTATGGAGTAATGGAGTATAAGTGCATTCGTACAGAAAGAAGACGATATAAAAGAGCGCTAAAGAGAGCTAAGAAAGATGGTTTTGTACCAAGTTTTTCAAGATATCCTGTGCCAAACAGTATAAATATCTTAAATAAAGCTAAAGAGGTTATGCATAGTTATGGTATGCATTATGAATCTTCATTAAATAACATATTGACCTCTCATAATTTTGTAAATATTGTAAAAATTGTTCTTAATGAATAAACTGTATGAGTGTATGTGTGAATGTGGAACTTATTAGATTGAGAAGTTAAAGCTATTACTTTAGCTACTCCTTTGAAAAGTCTGGGGTGAGTGAAGGTCACTGGCGCGGTTGACTAAAAGACCCGTAAACCATGTGTGTGTGTGTGTGTGTGTGTGTGTGTGTGTGTGTGTGTGTGTGTGTGTGTGTGTGTGTGTGTGTGTGTGTGTGTGTGTGTGTGTGTGTGTGTGTGTGTGTGTGTGTGTGTGTGTGTGTGTGTGTGTGTGTGTGTGTGTGTGTGTGTGAATGTGTGGAAAATGACGTACATCCACCTCCCCGTGGTATTTTCTGGGTAACGCTAAGAGGTGTACATCTAATATTTTTATAACCCACGTGGACCAGTTAATGTAATAAAAGAAGGTTTGAAGCTAAAAATACACTAAACACTAATCTTGAGACCTATATGAACTATTATAAAAGAAACTTAGCATAAAAGTGGTTATCTTTCAAGAAATCAATTATACAAATAATAGTTAAATCGCTTTAAAACACTCTGAAACGTAAAAAGCCAAGACCTTAGGTTGAAATAACAAAAAATTAAATTATACCTATAGTCACTCGGGACTTAGAGAAGTATTCTATCAGTAAACTCACAAATTTTAGTGAAAATTGTTAAAGTTTTACAAATTTTTAAAATCGTCTTAAACACTCTAAGACACGCTGAAACATGTAAATTTGAAACCCCAGACTGAAATATTGAATAATAAGAAATTTGGTATTGTATGGGCACTCGAGACTGTCGAATTTTACAACACCCCGCAATAATCGACTATCTTTTAAAAAATCAATTTTTCAATTAATAGTTAAATCGCTTTAATACACTCTAAAAGGCAAAAAGCCAAGACCTTAGGTTGAAATAACGAAAAGTTAAATTTTAGCTATAGTCACTCCTGACTTAGAAATAATCTGTCAGTCAACTCGCAAATTTTAGTAAAAAATGTTAAAGTTTTTCATATTTTTAAGATAAGCTTAAACACTCTAAAATACGCTGAAACATGTAAATCCGAAATCCCAGACTGAAATATTGAATAATAAAAAAGTTTGGTTTTGTATGGGCAATCTGGACTCTAACAAATTTACCAACACCCAGCGTAAAAATGACTATCTTTTAAAAAATCAATTTTACAATTAATAGCTAGATTGCTTTAATACACTCTGAAACGCGAAAAGCTAAGACCTTAGGTTGAAATAACGAAAACTTAAATTTTACCTATAGTCAATCCTGACATAGAAATATTCTATCAGTCAACTCGCAAATTTTAGTATAAAATGTTAAAAGTTTTTCAAATTTTTAAGATAAGCTTAAACACTCTAAAATACGCTGAAACATGTAAATCCGAAATCCCAGACTAAAATATTGAATAATAAAAAAGTTTGGTTTTGTATGGGCAATCTGGACTCTAACAAATTTACCAACACCCAGCGTAAAAATGACTATCTTTTAAGAAATCAATTTTTCAATTAATAGCTAGATCGCTTTAATACACTCTGAAACGCGAAAAGCCAAGACCTTAGGTTGAAATAACGAAAACTTAAATTTTACCTATAGTCACTCCTGACATAGAAATATTCTATCAGTCAACTCGCAAATTTTAGTATAAAATGTTTAAGTTTTTCAAATTTTTAAGATAAGCTTAAACACTCTAAAATACGGTAAAACATGGAAATCCGAAATCCCAGACTAAAATATTGAATTATAAAAAAGTTTGGTTTTGTATGGGCAATCTGGACTCTAACAAATTTACTAACACCCAGCGTAAAAATGACTATCTTTTAAGAAATCAATTTTACAATTAATAGCTAGATCGCTTTAATACACTCTGAAACGCGAAAAGCCATGACCTTAGGTTGAAATAACGAAAACTTAAATTTTACCTATAGTCACTCCTGACAGAAATATTCTATCAGTCAACTGTAAAAAATGTTAATTTTTAAGATAAGCTTAAACACTCTAAAATACGCTGAAACATGTAAATCCGAAATCCCAGACTGAAATATTGAATAATAAAAAAGTTTGGTTTTGTATGGGCAATCTGGACTCTAACAAATTTACCAACACCCAGCGTAAAAATGACTATCTTTTAAGAAATCAATTTTTCAATTAATAGCTAGATCGCTTTAATACACTCTGAAACGCGAAAAGCCAAGACCTTAGGTTGAAATAACGAAAACTTAAACTTTACCTATAGTCACTCCTGACAGAAATATTCTATCAGTCAACTCGCAAATTTTAGTAAAAATGTTAGTTTTTCAAATTTTTAAGATAAGCTTAAACACTCTAAAATACGCTGAAACATGGAAATCCGAAATCCCAGACTAAAATATTGAATAATAAAAAAGTTTGGTTTTGTATGGGCAATCTGGACTCTAACAAATTTACCAACACCCAGCGTAAAAATGACTATCTTTTAAGAAATCAATTTTTCAATTAATAGCTAGATCGCTTTAATACACTCTGAAACGCGAAAAGCCAAGACCTTAGGTTGAAATAACGAAAACTTAAACTTTACCTATAGTCACTCCTGACAGAAATATTCTATCAGTCAACTGTAAAAAATGTTAAAGTTTTTCAAATTTTTAAGATAAGCTTAAACACTCTAAAATACGCTGAAACATGTAAATCCGAAATCCCAGACTGAAATATTGAATAATAAAAAAGTTTGGTTTTGTATGGGCAATCTGGACTCTAACAAATTTACCAACACCCAGCGTAAAAATGACTATCTTTTAAGAAATCAATTTTACAATTAATAGCTAGATCGCTTTAATACACTCTGAAACGCGAAAAGCCAAGACCTTAGGTTGAAATAACGAAAACTTAAATTTTACCTATAGTCACTCCTGACAGAAATATTCTATCAGTCAACTGTAAAAAATGTTAAAGTTTTTCAAATTTTTAAGATAAGCTTAAACACTCTAAAATACGCTGAAACATGTAAATCCGAAATCCCAGACTGAAATATTGAATAATAAAAAAGTTTGGTTTTGTATGGGCAATCTGGACTCTAACAAATTTACCAACACCCAGCGTAAAAATGACTATCTTTTAAGAAATCAATTTTACAATTAATAGCTAGATCGCTTTAATACACTCTGAAACGCGAAAAGCCAAGACCTTAGGTTGAAATAACGAAAACTTAAATTTTACCTATAGTCACTCCTGACAGAAATATTCTATCAGTCAACTCGCAAATTTTAGTATAAAATGTTAAAGTTTTTCAAATTTTTAAGATAAGCTTAAACATTCTAAAATACGCTAAAACATGTAAATCCGAAATCCCTGACTGAAATATTGAATAATAAAAAAGTTTGGTTTTGTATGAGCAATCAGGACTCTAACAAATTTACCAACACCCAGCGTAAAAATGACTATCTTTTAAGAAATCAATTTTACAATTAATAGCTAGATCGCTTTAATACACTCTGAAACGCGAAAAGCCAAGACCTTAGGTTGAAATAACGAAAACTTAAATTTTACCTATAGTCACTCCTGACAGAAATATTCTATCAGTCAACTCGCAAATTTTAGTAAAGAGTGTTAAAGTTTTTCAAATTTTTAAGATAAGCTTAAACACTCTAAAATACGCTGAAACATGTAAATCCGAAATCCCAGACTGAAATATTGAATAATAAAAAAGTTTGGTTTTGTATGGGCAATCTGGACTCTAACGAATTTACCAACACCCAGCGTAAAAATGACTATCTTTTAAGAAATCAATTTTACAATTAATAGCTAGATCGCTTTAATACACTCTGAAACGCGAAAAGCCAAGCAAGACCTTAGGTTGAAATAACGAAAACTTAAATTTTACCTATAGTCACTCCTGACAGAAATATTCTATCAGTCAACTCGCAAATTTTAGTAAAAAATGTTAAAGTT
The DNA here is from genome assembly GCA_030545055.2 of Neoaliturus tenellus. NCBI lineage: Eukaryota > Metazoa > Arthropoda > Insecta > Hemiptera > Cicadellidae > Neoaliturus > Neoaliturus tenellus. The sequence continues at coordinate 56,337,691 of CM061537.1, read as the reverse complement.
TTTCAAATTTTTAAGATAAGCTTAAACACTCTAAAATACGCTGAAACATGTAAATCCGAAATCCCAGACTGAAATATTGAATAATAAAAAAGTTTGGTTTTGTATGGGCAATCTGGACTCTAACAAATTTACCAACACCCAGCGTAAAAATGACTATCTTTTAAGAAATCAATTTTTCAATTAATAGCTAGATCGCTTTAATACACTCTGAAACGCGAAAAGCCAAGACCTTAGGTTGAAATAACGAAAACTTAAATTTTACCTATAGTCACTCCTGACAGAAATATTCTATCAGTCAACTGTAAAAAATGTTAAAGTTTTTCAAATTTTTAAGATAAGCTTAAACACTCTAAAATACGCTGAAACATGTAAATCCGAAATCCCAGACTGAAATATTGAATAATAAAAAAGTTTGGTTTTGTATGGGCAATCAGGACTCTAACATATTTACCAACACCCAGCGTAAAAATGACTATCTTTTAAGAAATCAATTTTACAATTAATAGCTAGATCGCTTTAATACACTCTGAAACGCGAAAAGCCAAGACCTTAGGTTGAAATAACGAAAACTTAAGTTTTACATATAGTCACAATTGTTAAAGTCCCCAAGGTCATCGCAATTCCCCCCACCACTTTCCTTATACCTAGGCCACCCGTAGCCGTACGGTCAGTCGCTCTGCGACTGTCGTGGGGTGCACACTGGTTTTGGCACTCTGCTGTACGGTTATAAGTTAAAGTTTAGGATTTATCATGTACAACAATACAAACTTAGCAAATTATAACATTTTAGCCAGTTCAATTTACCACACTTACACTTATTTGGCGAAAACATAAAACTGTTGTACCATGAGTAAATTTTTCCAAGTGTTGGTTCAAACCTGGGGGTACGTCTGTTGAGATGAAAACTTTAACTCTGATCGTACGAAGAGTAAATATTTCTAAGTGTTTGCTCAAACCTTTAGGTAGCTCAACGCACGGGGACGGGCTGTGAGCCGGCTATGAGCGGGGCCGCCTTATATCTCCACCGGGCTACCACACCCAGGGGCGCCATCGGTGGCGCAGGGGTGGGGGTGCTACCAGGGGCGCAGGGTTGGGGGCGCCACTGGGGCGCAGGGGTGAGAGCGGGGATTACCGTCTCTATTGATGTAAGTATTTTACAAGTTTTTCAGCTCAAGGTCACTACACTTTAACTCTGGACCAACATAGGCTAAATATTTCAGAATTTTTCCCTCAAGGTCACCACACTTTAACTCTGGGACGACATCGACTTGTGGTTTCTCTGTGTTTTGACTCAAGGTCATCACACTTTACCTCTGGGACGACATCAACTTGTAATATTTCTATGTTTTCACTCAAGGTCCCAACACTTTAACTCTGGTGCAACATCAAATTGTCATACCAAGACAAATGCTCAAGGTCACTACACTTTAACTCTGGACCAACATAGGCTAAAATATTTCAGAACTTTTCCCTCAAGGTCACCACACTTTAACTCTGGGACGACATCGACTTGTGGTTTTTCTGTGTTTTCACTCAAGGTCATAATACTTTACCTCTGGGACGACTTCAAATTGTAATGTTGTTATGTTTTCACTCAAGGTCGCCACACTTTAACTCTGAATCTACTTAAACTTGTCATACCAAGAAAACTTTAGTTCTTATGCTCAAGGTCACCACACTTTACCTTTGGGACGACATCAACTTGTAATATTTCTATGTTTTCACTCAAGGTCACCACACTTTAACTCTGGGACAATATCGACTTGTATTATTTCTATGTTTTTTTACTCAAGGTCATTACACTTTAACATCTACATTTAAGGTAGCACCAAAACGGTGCTACCTGGCGTGACATTTTCAAGTTTCCCAAGGTCATCGCAATTCCCCCCACCACTTCCCATATACCTAGATTACGCGGAGCCTAATAGTCAGTCGCTCGGTGTCTGTCGTAGGGTGCACATCGCGGTTGCAGTAATGGTTAGAGTAAGGCAGCCGGGCCAGTTCAAGGTCACCCGAGCAGTGTCACATGACAGACTCAAGGTCATTACACTTTAACTCTGGGCCAACATGGGGTAAATATTTCTAATTTTTTCCTCAAGGTCACCACACTTTAACTTTGGAACAACATAGGCTAAATATTTCTGAGTTTTACTCAAGGTCGCCACACTTTAACTATGAGACAACATCGACTTGTAATATTTCTGTGTTTTGACTCAAGGTCTTAACACTTTAACTCTGGGACAACATCGAATTGTCTCCCCAAGAAAACTTTAACTCTTATGCTCAAGGTCATCACACTTTAACATTTAAGGGACTAATTAACATTTACATTTAAGGTAGCACCAAAACGGTGCTACTGCACTTTTGCTATTTCTCGTAGAAATTGGCTCCAAATCCTCAAGGTCACGAGGACTCTGAAGAGTAGAATAGTCTCTCTACTCTTTGACTTTTTTTAAACTCCATTTGAATGACCTTGAGATTTCCCCCACCACTTCCCATATACCTAGAGTACGGGTCACTTCTCGAGCTGGTTCAAGGTCACCCTCGAGGTCACCCACAACACTTGTACTCTAAGTGTTGGCTATACCCCCACCACAACTGGGTCCCTAGGCTGCACAACACTGCTTCGCCAGTATGTCTCCGGCTTCCATGCGGTGCGTCTCGCTGTTCTCTAGCTCTCTATATGTAAGTAATTTTACAAGTTCTGAATGTAGGTCACTACACTTTAACTCTGGGACGATATCGACTTGTAGTATTTCAGTGTTTTGACTCAAGGTCATCACACTTTAACTCTAGCACGTCGGTTATCGTACCAGAGGTGCTCAATAACCTAACTTGTAATGTTTAGGGTGGCGTTTGCACGCCACGTGGTATCGCCATGAGTGTCCAGTCCAAGTTTTAAGTTAAATTAATTTTACTGTAATCTTTTCCAATTCCAATTCGTTTTGCCAAAGACTAAGGTGTCGCTTTATAAAGTGGTATTTCTCTAAAGTTATAGGGGATTGCAGGGATACAATTAGTTTGTTTAGGAGACTCTTCATCTTGGAGTTTAACGCAATTTCCACTTTGACTTTGCTTCCTCGACTCTCACAGCCTAAGCTGTACAGAAATGTTTCTTCTAGTGCCAACTCGGGCCAAGAGAACAGTGTGTTGACTGTAGGACAGCTCATGGTGAAGTGATGCGATACTCCAGCGTACCACCTCACCTTCCCCCACCACTGTGACCTTCCCCCACTCCTGCTGTTTCCCCCACCTCTTTTCCCTTGACTCATGCGCTACAAGCAGTCTCTCAGTATTGTGCGGACTTTTGTGAGGAGAAGCCATGTCGCGGGACACTTTAGGTAAGAAACTTAGCCGTGTTAAGGCTTTATTAGTTGCTCACTGTCCACCACTCAAAGTTAAGAGGGTTTCGACTTTAGCTAAGTGGCGCAAACTGTTGCGCGGACACCCTAAGTTTTATACAAAAGAGACTAATGTCAGTTTTACTGATGAGGATTTGTTTAAAATATTGGATGAAATGACTTTTCCTTGCAAAATTCGGTTAGTTACACCCATTCCTGACAGTTTAGAGTCTTAGTCTCTCAAGCCGATATACCTAGAGTACACAGAGCCTGACAGTCAGTCACTCGGTGGTTGTCGTGGGGTGCGCATCGGTGTCGGCGCTCCGTTGTTAGGTTTTCAAGGTCACAGTAATATCAAACTGTTGGTGTTGTGCTGGTTCAAGGTCACCTGAGGGATAACCGATTGCCCATTTAGGCAGAGTCATGTCAGAAACTCGAGTTTAACTTGGCACTTTTGCCGTTTCTCGTCGAAAATTCGCTCCAAGTGGTCAAGGTCACGGGGACTCTGACTGAAACTCGGAGCGTAGTGCGAGAAACGGCAAAAGTGCCAAAAAATTTTAAGTTTCGGCGTGACCTTGACCTCAGTGGCGTCGGTGACGTCATTTTGATGACGTAAGGGGTGATGACGTCATCAGCACGTCATTTCTGTGACGTCATGGGTGTGACGTCATAGAAATGACGTCATTAGTGATGACGTCATCGATGACGCAATCGATGACGTCATCGATGACGTCATCGGTGAGGTCATTGACCTCGATGACGTCATCCCTCAGGTGACCTTGAACTGAGCCAGCACCAACAATTTGACACTACTGCGGAAAATGCATTACGCACACAGGTGGCCAGCCTGTAGTGTGGGGCTCCCCTAAAAACGGGTTTACCCACTAAAAAACCTCCTCTACTCTTTAGGAATCTAACCTGGAATTGTTTATCACATTACGTCAGGCTAGGCCTAAATTTGGCTTACGCCCGTGGGGCTCGCTCCTTATCCAGCCGCTTGATCAAGGGGTCTGGGCCACTTCGCGGTCCAGATCGGTTTTCTTTTCCAGGAGGATGCCCCGGACGAACTGTGACAAACAATCCCAGTTGCCCTCATCCTCCAAAATCTTTTGGTAGACCGAGTCCACCGAAAATGCACCAAAGATTTGTGTGGCCTCCAGGCGGGGCCCTTCCCAACGGGGACAGCGGAAGAATGTGTGTTCCGCGTCGTCGGGAACACCCGGGCAATAAATGCAGTCCGGTGAACCGGTCTTTCCCATCCGGTTCAGGTACAACCGAAAATAGCCGTGACCTGTCAAAAATTGGGTCAGGTAGTAGTCCACCTCCCCATGCCGCCGTTTCACCCATGGTTGGACCTGCTTGATAAGTCGCGCAGTCCATCGTCCTCGGGTGTCGTGCTCCCAGCCGTGTTGCCACTGCTGGAAGGTTCGGGAGCGCTTTTCTGTTCTTGCCGTGTCCTTGCCTATCTCGCCTTGTCTCTGATAAATCGCTTTCCTCTCCCTGCCAAGAGCTTGACAGGGATGACTCCGGCGACCACCAGGACGGCAGGCTCGGACACTGTCCGGTAGGCGGAACACACCCGAAGCGCAGCTTGACGCTGAACCCGGGCGAGTCGCAACCTGTAGCACTCCTTATCTAGAGCGCCTGCCCACACCTCTGCCCCGTAAAGGAGCACGGACTGGACCGCGGACATCAACAGACGTCTTCTGCTGGATCGGGCACCCTCGACATTGGCCATCAGCCTACTAAGGTAAGTAACTACCTTAGCGGCCTTGTCCGCCGTACGGAAGATCTGATCCCTCCAGCTTAACTTGGTGTCCACCATAACCCCAAGGTATTTGGCGGCACGAGTTGATGTGACCACCTTCCTTCCCACTCGGAGTGGGACGACGGTGTCGATCCTCTTCTTCGTGATGAGGATCACAATCTCCGTCTTACTGAGAGCAAGCGAGAGACCGTGATCTGACATCCAGGTGTTGACCACACGCATGACTCGGTTCAACTTTAGTTGGGCCAGCTCAACGTTGCGTGCAGCAATAAGAGCTGCGACGTCATCGGCGTACCCAACCAAAGTGGTTTCCTCAGGCATCTCGGACCTCAGGAGGCTGTCATACTTTTGTCCATAGGGTCTATTTGACTCTCATCGATATTTTAAAACGGTATAATTAGTTATGATGTCATATCTTTTGGAAATATATCTGTATTCACTTGTCGTCCTCCCAATATAAAATTAAAAATGCATTTTTAGTTATTAATTGAATAACAGATAGTCTAACCTTTTAACAAGCTTGCCTTTCAGGATGCCTTCAACTCGGCGAAGTGGGTCGATATGTTTGATGCCCGTCACAACACCTTTCGCGTTCCTGCGTATCTGTTGCGGCTCATCGAGGATCTCCGCTATCGAAGCCTGATTTACGACACAAGGGGAGGAACGCGGACGATGGAAGTCACTTCTGTTGCAGTGCAAGGTTCAATACTAGACCCACATCTCTGGAACGTTGCCTATGACAGCCTCCTGAGGTCCAAGAAGCCTGAGGAAACCACTTTGGTTTGGTACACCGATGACGTCGCAGCTCTCATTGCTGCATTAAACGTTGAGCTGGCAAAACTAAAGTTGAACCAAGTCATGCGTGTAGTCAACACCTGGATGTCTACTCAGCATGGTCTCTCGCTTGCTCTCAGTGTCAGTCTCTCTCAGGAGATTGTGATCCACACGAAGAATCGAGGATCGACGCCGTCGTCCCGTTCCAAGGGGAAGGGAGGTGGTTCAAGCAACCCGTACTACCAAGTACCTCGGGGCTATGGTGGACACCAAGTTAAGCTCGAGGGATCAGATCTTCCGTAGGGCGGACAAGATTAGGTAGCACTTACCTTAGTAGGCTGATAACCAATGTTGAGGGTTTCCGATCCAGCAGAAGACTCCTATTGATGTCCGCGGTCCAGTTCCTGCTTCTTTATGGAGGTCCCTGCTTCTTTATGGAGCAGAGAGGTGTGGACAAACACTATAGGTTGCGACTCGCCCAGGTTCAGCGTCAAGCGACGGTCCGGTTGTGTTCCGCCTACTGGACAGTGTCCCATACTGACAAAGCTTCCGTTGTGGTGGTCAACGGAGTCATCCCTGTCAAGCTCTTGGCATTAGAGAGGAAGGTGACTTATCAGAGACAAGAAAATATCAGCAAGGACACTGAAGGAACAGAAGAGCGCTTCCGAACCTTCCAGCAGTGGCAACACAGCTGGGAGCACGATACCCGAGGACGATGGACTCCGCGACATATCAAGCAGGTCCAACCATGGGTGGAACGGCGGCATGGGGAGGTGGACTACTGACCTAATTCCTGACACTCCTCGGCTATTTTCGGTCGTACCTGAACCAGATGGGCAAGACCGGTTCACCAGACTGTATTTATTGCCCGGGAGTTCCATGCGGAGCACACCTTCTTCCACCGGCCCCCGTTGGTAAGGGCCCCGCCTGGAGGCCAAACAAACTTTTGGTGCATTTTTGGTTGACTTGGTCTAATTAAAGATTTTGGAGGATGAGGACTGCTGGGATTGTTTGTCACAGTGCATCCGGGGCATCCTCCTTAGAAAAAAAGACTGATATGGACCGCTAAGTGGCTCAGACCACCTGACCGTGTGGCTGGTTTAATGAGTGAGCCCAATAGGCTTCGGCTAAACTACGTCTAGCCTGATGTAATGTGACAAACAATTCCAGGCTAGATTCGTAAAGAGTGGAGGAGCTTTGTTAGTGGGTGTACCCCTTTTTTAGGGGAGTCCCACTCTACAGGCTGGCCCCATGTATGCGTAATGCATTTTTCCTGCCTCTCCCTAAGAAAAAACATTGTACCGAGCTTATATTTTTGACAAACATATTAAAATACATTAGTTTTGATTCGGTTATGGGTTGGTAAAATCTATAATTAAATCTATAGATTTTAATTTTTAGACTTTCCACAAACAGAAACAACAATGACCTTTATTATATCTTTAGTTTGATAGAATTCGTCAATTATAACATTATTAATGATGAAGGTTAATTCTACTGTATACTAAAAATACACATGACAGTAGACGAAAATATTATTTAGACAGACACAAAACTTTTAAAACTTTGCTTTTGATTTTGTAAACAAAAATGAATATTCATTTATAATTTATATTTGAACGTTACGCTAAATGTAATCTGCATATACTCTCCCCTCATTTAAATACTCTTGATATATTTTACTGTGCCTCTTTCAATTAAATATAAAAATTCAAATGTATTCCACCATAAAACATATTTGTTCCTAAAACCCTCAGGGGATTATAGATTAACAACAATGGATTGAGTGGAAATGGAGTTTTTTTTTAATTATAAGTGCTGATGGATATTTTTTGTTTAAATACAAATATGTAACCGGTAAATGGCTTGATGTAATTACCATAATGTTAAATTGAGTGCCGTATTAAACATTATCTTTAATATCGCATGATATCATTATTCTGTATTTTAAATACTGTATAAAACGTATATGTACAAGGTTCAGGACTAGTTTATCCATGGCCATTATCCACAAAGTTTGTGAAAATAGAACTGTACATTGGACAATTGCCTGATTTTAAATAATTAGAATATTTCCAGATGAATTTGATGTATTTTGACTCATAAGGCCTACGTGTTGGAATATTAATACGTGAATAAATACCTGGCTTTCTAGTGATCCTTATTTGTTGCTGCCGCAACTATATATTCTTGACTTCTGTTTTATGGAATCATCTTTATGCGATAAGGAAGGTAAAACCTTCGTTACTTCATGTAAAAATCTTCAAAATGTATAAAAACGTAAACACGCCATGCAAAGCAGGGACATTTAACACTAATTGCTCGCTAAAATACGGATAACAAACACAAGGTATGCGGCAAAACCGGAGTTTAAGTCTAGACATTTAAGTTCAAGTTTTTATTTCACAATACAACAAATTAAAAACTCCCAACTCAGGCTGAAGACACAACACTGCAGAAAACCGTCAACTGCAGGCGTGTCCTGGCGAAGGCATTGTCAGTAAGTGGCTGCAGTCAACTCTCTATAATGAACTGCATCGGAGAGTAATAACAGGCACTAGAGTGAAATACAAAATTTAAAGTTCAACATGTTATTATTATTTTATTTTATCATGATTAACCTTTAACTTGTAATATTTTATAATAGACTGTAAGGTTATTTGAAATGAATCTCAAACAAAATAATACAATTAATAAGGAATAACGAATAAAGTTTTGATTTAGAACTAAGTGACCTTTTCTTACCATAAAGTAAACCACAGTAAGAGTATCCATTCGGCACCACGAAAATAAGTTGTCTTCCAGGGTGATAATGAAAATACTTAGGAAGGCTAACAAATAAGATAATTTATACAATGAAATAATTTTAGTATAATTTAATTACAATAATTCGATTTTTTTTTAATTTAAGTTAACATTTCATACCTTTTACTATTTGTTACTTTTTAAATTATGAATTGAATTTCAACATTTTCAAAGTTCATTTGAGCGAACAATTTACTGGTGGTCGACAAATTATAGATGGAAATTCCTCGTGCGCTCTTTGTGGAATGCTTTATTAGAATATCCTATAGCCTACTGTGGATTCCTGTGGGTAATGAAATATTTTGTTCTGGGAATTCATTGATAGAGTTTTCAATAATATTTGTGTGGAATTGTGGTATATTTTACTTAACATTAATTCGTATTATTGTGTTATAATTTAATTGTATTATTATTACATTCCAAACAAAACTCAAGACCATTTAATTTAATGTAAAACAACCATTCTCAATATTGTGCGTTACTAATCATTTAGAATTGTGTATCAATTGTCTAATTGTCTTATTATTTTCCAAGAATTTGAAACGATCGAGAGTAGGCAAAACGTTTTTGGCCGAGTTGCGACCAATATTTTTCATAAGACTAAACAATGGAATCAATTTTAATAAAAAAAAATTTAAAAAAATTTCTTTGCCTATAATAAACAAAAATAACCTTAACCAACCTAGCGGGATGCACTCCTTGTGTTTCCAGTTGCTAGGCAACCACTTAACATCGGTTTAGAACTGAGGAAACTGTTTTAATGAAATAGACAAGGGTCATCTCATTAGCGGGTAAAACCAAGTGAAAATATGAAGCCCATGCGTCACTAGCCTGACAACGAAAAAACGGCTGGTGCATGTTACTCTTATGGACATCAGATGGATTACGTCGCCGGCCTGAATCAAAAGCGGCATTTTAAAACACTGAGGAATGAATTACAGTAGGAAGTTATGGGACCGAAAATTTTCGTCCCAATATTTCAAAAGCATGATTTTTGGTGTTAGAAGTGAGGGTTGAAAACAGGTGATATTGATGTAGTATGATGAAATTGTATATTTCGTTACAAGGGCCGAAAATGGGGGTTTCCGGCCTCGGAAACTATCGAGAGTAGGCAAAACGTTTTTGGCCGAGTAACGAACGATATTTTTCATCACACTACACTATGCAATAGTTCTAAACAAATAAAAAATGTATACGCCCAAAACAAACAAAACATAACCTTAACTAACCTGGCGAATGTACAGTACTGCCTGTGTTTCTGGTTGCTAGGAAATCACTTCACATTAGCTAACGCCACCTAAACTAGAATACTCTAATGTTAGGTGACAACTACAACTGATTCCAAGGGAAAAAGCACCAAGTACGTCCAAGGAAAAATTTCCAAGTATGTCATATATATTTGTCAGTTGAGTTGAACAACCAATTATGTCATAGATTTATTATTTATTGTTTTTGTCACCTACTTCATTATATTCTAGATTTCATGGTTCCCGTTTCCATTGGGGGTCTATAGGACAGAACATTTTTCCGGAGTAGACCGAAAAATCAGCATGATTTACATTGGTAAGAATGAAGGTCGAAAACAGGTAATATCGATGTAGTGTGGTGAAAAAAAATTAATTCAGCTCCCTTTGGTAAATGAGTTTACAAGTAATTATGCTCTTATTATGACTCAAATGGGTTTTTTCATTTTTGGGCCTAAATTTTCGAATTAAAAATTTTAACAACAATCATTAAAAGAGCTTAAAATTAAACAATTTAGTAAACTGATATTTTATCTTGGCTTAACGGGTTACAAAGAAAAGCAAAAAATAGTTTTCCCATGTAAATCTTATGGGACATCAACAAAACCCTGTGTCTCGCCTTTTTATTGGCATAATTTGAAAAAACTTGGTACGTGCATTAATTGCTTACAACACCCATATGGCGGCAAACCTACACATACTCACCCCATATCATTGGAAAAATTTAGTGTGCCGAATATCGATACAATTTAATATTTACTTTAACTACAAACTAACATTTTCTAACAACATCCCATGGCAGCAAACCTACATACTCATTCCTATTGTGTTAATGGGGAAAATACAATATTTCTAATTCTTTTGGAAATTCGCCGAAATAGGTCTGCTGCGACGGGGGTATTTTGACTATTATTAATTAGTTTATATTGCATTAGGAGTTATACCAACTATTCTCCAAAACTATAATTATGTTTAAATACAAATAATAAAGTTACTTTATAAATTTCATTAAAATCGTTTTGTTTACAAAAGAGTGAAGTATATGACTTTTATACTGTAAACAAATTGGATCATTATTAGCTGCAGTTTAAATCCATTAACATATATATATGTAAAACAATAAAATAAACCGATCGACATATTTGAATTTTTTGTTTTCTCCTGATTAAATTAATTTTACTGAATATGGAATTTTGAAGAGTTTTGAGTTTATTTAACATTCTGTTTGTCGTAAAATTTTTTACCAATAGATAAATAAAATATTTTTGTGTAGTTTTTGGTTACTAAAAGTTGCCAATACTTTAATGTTGCTTTGAGACTAATTTGTCGTTTACTATACAACTGACTGTCAATCTCTTCAATATTCTTTCTTCTATTGTTTTCATCAGCACAATAACAATAAATCAGTTATAGAACAGTAATAAAATAAATAACTTAATATTAATATTTTGAAGCACATTTTATCTAAAGTGCTTTGGAATATATGATAATAATTTTTATAAATATTTTTATCATATAAATAAAATAATGACTAAAGTAGATAAAATAAATAGGTAAACGTTGTAATTTTTTTATTTAAATGTGTGCTACTGCCAGTCTTCACAAGTCTGAAATCGTAACAATTTCCACGTAATAAAAATTGCACTTAAATCACATTTAGTTCTATAGCCTTACATAGAAATCACAAAAATAATGGTTTTTTATTTTTGTTTAAACAAAACCTAAATCTTTCACTAAAATGTTTCTAAAATAAAATGTATGAGACGGAAACACCAATCAGAGTTTTGTCCTGGACTGACTCAATTAACATGAACAGGAAGCCAATCAGCTGGTGATTCAATCGCGCCGGTAATTCGCATTCCATTGCCAATCAAACCGTTGTGATGCTTACTTCATTCTCTTCTTTTAGTGGTTTATTTATTTTTAACATCAAATAAGGATTGTGAGTTAAAATTTCTTAGAAAGATTATGAACGGTGTTCAATAGTATCTTAAAACAATAATACGTCCCTAACATTTGTCTCAATTATAACAGTAGTTCTGTATATAGCCTGCTCCAGATTAATCCCACAAATCAAATAAATAGGTCATGTCATTTTGTGCGAGGTCAGTATTTGTAAATTTGTAACAATAAAAAATTTAATGTGGGTAAAACGTTTTTTCATAGAAAAATAAAACCTATGAAACATTAACAACTAACTAGTTTAAAAATTCCAAACAATATTTAAAACTTTAGGTTTATAAAACTCCTTGGAAATTTACTAATTGTTTTATTATTAATATAGTTATCTTAATCAACTTTCTTGGCTATTAAATTTATATTTCGTCAGAATTGAAAATCGTTAAACAAAAAGGCGAAAGAATGTGTAGCTAAGCTTTTTGCGGCAAGAATTTTTACATTTGTAGCATTTGTAATTAACTAAAGACTACATAACTGTACATGGTTATATGTTCCAGCCTACAAAAGGAATAATATGTTATATGTTGGAGCAGAAGTACCAACCAACAAAAGAAAGAGGGCAAGAGTTCAACCGAGACCTGCATTAATACCCTTAATTAGATTTTAAGCAGCAAAATCCGAGCTTACAAAAGAATGAGAGATTTCAACCTCAAAACATTTTTTTTAGTAAAGTATTTTACTAACATTATGTTTATCATTTAGCATTTTTGTTCAAACATAATTTATTATTTTGTATTTTATGGCCCCATATGCAACCGTAAATATAAAGTTTAAAGCTTAAGATTAAAATTATGTTATTTATATGGAATCTTGTAGCTTTTTGGAGAAGGGTTATGGGGTTGCATTTTAAACTTTTATGCGACACGTTTTTGGTATTAAGTACCTGGGGGAGGGGAAAGTTTTTACCATTTGCTCGCTAATCTTTTACAATTATTTTATAGCAATAATTTCACATTTTTTTCCTGGAAAGCTATGGAGCCCAAGAGGCTTGTTTATTTTCTAGACGAGCCCATTCACACCACTCGATCACATTTGATAATCTATGTATAAATGGGTTATGAATGTAGAATGTAACACAAGTTACGAAGTAGCGAACGAGTTCACTTAAAGGGCAAGAAATTTCTCAGGTTGGCGTTGCAAGGCATGCTGGGTAACAGCTAAAAGAAATTCGTGTTAGTTACACTTTAACTCAAGACCTGAATCTTTTTGGCTGAACATTGGTGGGGAGGTAGCTTAGAACCCGAAGACTGACATAGTACACTTTTTATCCCATTCCTGTGTGACGTTACATAGCCCCATGACCGTCATAATCGTACCCATGTCAGGTTGTTTTTGAGTTTTTAATCTGAGGTTTTATATTTACATTATGGTTTTACATTTATATTATGAAAGGAAATTCTCATTTAAATTATTAAGGGAAGATTGATAATTAAAAAACTAGAGGCGTTTTAAAAAACTATTATAGACTGGCGGCGAGTGAGCATAGCAAAAGAGCTGAACCGACGGTGAGTGAGCCCAGCGAACGGGCTGAACTAGAGGATATTTTGGACTTTAGGCGAGTGATGGTAGCGGATGAGCTAATCCGACGTCGAGCACAGTGAACAAGCTAAACCCGACGGCCAGTGAGCGTAGCGAGCAAGCTCACCTTAAGGGAGAAAATCCTCAGGTTGGGATTGCAAATAAAGCCGGGTAAAAGCTAATCAAATAAATATGGTAGCGAAATTTTAATTAATTTTGAATCTATGATTTGTCAAAGCATAATTACGCTTAGTCCTATTCATTAAACATTGCTGTGATAATTTTATGCCAAGCATAGATGGATTTCAGGGACAACTTGTTTGGTTTAAGGATAGTATTACTGCAAGAGATCACAAATTTTTAATAGGGCATTGCATAAAACACGATAATTTGATGTTTCGATTGATGTTTGATTTTCCCTTCAACAAAATATCTAATAAAAGTTGCTTAACTTTGAATCCTTTTAAGTAACTTGAATTTAAGTAAAAGATTTCACTTTAATTCACACAATTTTGAAAAGTCTAAATTTTTGGATTGAAAATCAAATCTTAGGTAAAGTAATTATCTTTAAAAGTAATCTTTAAAAGTAATTTTGTATTTATCTAAAGTAAAAATTTTGATATTTAAAGTCAAAGTTAAAAAAAATTCTCTCTCGCTCTCTATTGCCTTTCTTCACCACCTTAGAATGTGGTGTAAATGGAGGTGTAGGGGTTAAAAAATATTCAGCCAACACCACAAAAAATTGTCACCTCTGAAATCTATTGTATAGTATTGTCGTAACGAAATAACTATTCACCAACCGTAAAATACTTAAAAGAACTTTGTTCACGCTTTTACGTCTGACATCAAATCAAAGAATGAAATTAGTAACCATTATAAGTATGGTTAAAATCGCTTAACGTTTGGTAAAATTAATTGAATTACAATACTATGCATAACAGTGGAGCGAGTAATTTTACTATTAGAATTAAATTTTCATTTGTAGAGTTTAATAATGAACATCACTGCAAGCAACGTATTTCACTTATACTGGAATTAAAACAATGAAAAATACAGAAATGCTGAGTAACTACAGGGTAAAAAGTCACTGAAGAGTTAACTTTGGTTATTCTATGAAAACTCTGCATGTTACAAAGATGAACAAAATAGCAAACGAGAAGTAATTCAATACTATTAAAGATGGTTAGGTTTTGTTGAAACATCAGCTAACAACTGGGGTGTGTACGTACATTGATCATAAGCAATTGATGCAAAATCTTGTATTAGGTGCTATAGGACAAAATTGCTTCAGTATAACGTTTGAAAATCAGATTTGCAATATGAATGATTGATGATTAAGGCATAAAAAATCTTTTGATATTGAAATTAAGATAGTTAGATTTTATAATCTCCATCGTCATTATATTGCATAACTGATTCTCAAACATTTTGACACCCTCCCATACCCCCCCCCCCCCCGAATACCACATTTTACATACATTGAGTAAGATAAATTTACATAATCCAGTTGTTTCTTTATGGTTCAAGTTTCAACAAAACCAAACCATCATTAATGTCATTAAAAAATAAGTTTCGCTTGCTATTTTGTATATTATTTAAAATGTTAAGTTTACATACAAAAAAAAAATAAAATAAAATTAACGGTGTTTTTTCAAACATTCTATAGAATAGATTTATAAGCGGAAGGATCTTTAATATTTTTCATTGAGTTTTAGCAGTTGATAGATTGAAATGTCAGTCTACATCACCTAATTCACTCTAATTATTTACTCACGTTGGCCGTACAGTAATTATGATTGCACAGTTTTTATTAAAACCTCGACATGGAGAGTGTTTATGATTATTTTTATCATTTTTTGTGTGTATTTTTTACTGGTGCCATGGATTATACTAATTCTTTGAAATAAAAGGTAATTAAGGCATACGTGTTAATATGTTTAGAGTTCTGATAGATTTATTGCTGTTAATGAAAAAAGTAATAATACATTTTAAGTAGCATTCTTATAAACTTTTCAAATCGCAGAATTGCAATTTACATTTTAAAACTGTGTTAAATATTAGTTTGTTTTACCTAACATAAATACAATGTTGTTTTTCGAACTTAGTGAAACATTGGTGACATTATTAACAATGTGTATATTTAAAAGACTTCTGATGATTATTTCGAAAACATTATTAACTAACACAAAGCACTTTGTTGCTAGGAAAAAACCCAAAATAATAAATCACTGAGCAATATGTCGCTACTAATCTATATATTAATAGGAAAGCATATTTCGTTTCCTCCTTTTTTCTCAGATCGTGTGCATCGTAGGAGAAACTCGTGCATTAAGAAAGGCATAACCCTGTAGATGAGTAGAATCCCATTCTAATTCACATCGGACTCTAGGGCTACGCACCACAGGCTTTCAAAGTTCAAATTTTAATCTTATGTTGGAAAATAATTCATTGACTCATTAGACAGCTTTTGTAAAAACAAGTGCCAGAATACAGATGTTTCAGTTATAAAATATTTTTTAAACTTCTTGGGTTTCCAGATCAACTGAAATTTTGGTCAAATTTAGATCAGAAGGCGATCTCTAGTTAAAAAAATTGTACAATGTGTACAACTGTTTAGTACTTAAACAAATATAAGTAAACAAGGTGGCCCGTGCGCAAATTGGGCATTTTATGATTCTGAGTGAAACTCACCTACAGTACATGAATGTTGATTATGAAGTGACAGAGATCTATTTTTGTTTACTATCTGGCTTTTAAAATTCATCTGATGGTAATCTATATATATAATTCCGTAAGTGAATCGGTCCCCACGAAATATCTCGAGTTAGAAGAAAGATAGAGTAACGTGCGATGGCTCATTTTAAAGCTTGAGGGCCAAGGACGCAAGGAAAAATACCAGAATTATCAAAAGTTTCATGGGCTTCGCCCCATTGGACCTTGAAGTTCTATTGTTAATCTAATGGGAAGAAGATTTTTAGATCTACACGTGTGATTAAGCAGATGTTCCAGTGTTTTATCATAAACTCAGCTGGCCATTGAGCAGATATTTTGAGTTTGAGATGACTGTATAGTTGTAACTTTTTTTAAATTGGCAATGCACTATAAAAACGGAAAACACTAATAGTCATGAATGGATTACGGATCCACAGAAGATTTTATCTTCGTGACCAATCTATGTCATTAAGGAACAGGAGTAGAATGATTTTTATGCTGAATATACCAAAGTTAAAATTGGCTCATACGTGGCATGGTTGATATGATGATTAATTGTCTTTACTCAATGAATTTCGTTTAGTTACAACGTTACTGCTTTATATATTGGCTATTTGGTAGTTAGAGTTGAAGGGTTGAATCGTTTTGTTGAGCGTTTGTTAATTTTCTACTAAATCATTATATGTAAACTACTAACATTCGATAACATCCGTATTTTGTTTTTATCCATTCTCTGCTTCTTTCTTCACGTAGGTCGTAGAGAAACAATAAACGCCCGTTAATCCTCTAAGACGGGGGGAGCTTTTTATGTAAACGATAGTGTGCGAAAACAAACAATATATTAATCAGTGTTCTACTTCATTGACAAACAGACAAATAGACTACAATCAATGTACGAGGATTCAAGGAGGGTAAAGGGGCACAGGGCACGGGGGAAATAGGGCGCACAGAAGGGCACGGAAGTAAAGAGAGGAACTGCGGGGATTTCAGCACGGGACCATGTGGAGCACAGGAGGTTCAGGGTTATAGGGTGACGAAGGGAACGAAGGGTGTCGGCGGCAATGGAGACAGGGCGGCATGAGGGAAACGGTGGAGGGACGGGGAACATAGGGACCCAGGAAGGACAGGCGAGCATGAGGGCTAGGGAGCATGGAGGGTGTGGGGGCATAGGGGGCACTCTCTGGAGGCATGGGGATGCACTGGGGAACGTGGCGCTGGGGGGTGCGGGAAACAAGGGGCACTAGGGACGTAGGTGGCAAACAGGGTAGATGGGCATGGGGCCTCAGAGGCCACGGGGAGCAACGTCGTGCATGGGGGCACGGAAAGATAGGGGGCCCGGGGGTACCTGGTGGTGCGGGGTGGAAAGGCACAATGGGCACTAGGAGCTTTAGTAGCGCGGGGCACAGGGGGCAGATAGGCACGGGGGCACGAGGAGGCTAGGGGGATATGGAGGGCGTGCTTGGGTACCACGGGGAAGAACGGCAGGCCTGTAGGCACGGGAGTACCATGGGTGCGAGGATGGGGGCACGAGGGTTGTTGGGGGCATGGGAATGGGGGCACAAAGGGTAGGTACTAGAGACGTCGGTGGCAAGGAAGGTGGTTGGGCATGGGGGGTTGGGGAGGAATGAGGAACATAGAGGGCAGGGGGCCACGGGGAAGAACTGCTTGCGTGTGGACATGGGAGAAGGGGGGCACAAGGGCATGAGGTGGCTAGGGGGTACGGGTGTATGGGGGCATGGGGAGTACTCTGGTCCTGAGGGCATAGGGGTAAAGGAAACACGGTTCATGATAGGTGAACGGGGGCACGGGAAGGCATGTGGTCACGGCGAGTGTGGGTGAATGGGGGCACAGGGGTCCAGGGCGAAGGAGTGCACCTACAGTATTAATGGGCTTATGTTGTATTAAACTATTTTATTTACTTGAGTTAACAAATTCACTATGAACATGTTTAAGGTTAAAACTATTTTTACCGCGTTCGGTAGTATAATAGTGCGATAATTTTTCATTTTCTCACAAAATAGACTTCTATATTGTAATACAAGGGATATTGTAGGTAAATTCCCGATTTGATTCAAAAAGTTTCGTCAAGATTAGGAAATATTTTATTAGAAAACATAAACGTGTAAATTCACACACTACAGCTTAGAAAAATACAGTAATACTGCAAGGAGGTGATAAATTGAAAATTTTTTTTAGAGACAGCACCATTTGGTCTTTTAGGGGCCTTTGCCCCTACAAGCCACTAGTCAGGTTTTAAATCACAATTCACATTAAAGAACTTGCAATAAAAGTTGGTCAACATTTTAAAGCGCCCTCTAGAAATAAATCAAAGGCGAGGGAGGCGAAGCCCTAAACAATATGACCTTTGTAATTACGATTAGTCACTGCGGTATATCCTAAGCTTTAAAATGACAGCTCAATCTTAAAAATCGGTTCGGTAGGTCGAGAGAAAAAGGGACGTAACAGACGAAACCCTTATAGAAATAAGAGGATAGATTTAGAACAATTTGTTCGGTAAAACCATATTTATTGGTACTAGTGCTCAGTATCTTCTTTTTAAACAATATTTTGACTTTTTATAGCAAAGGATTCACCACTATTTTTCATCACAATGTACGAGCTACGTTTCCCATTTGAAACTGTTATTTTGTATTGTATATTAGATACAATTGCAAAAGGTATAAAAACGTATTCCCTACTTTGCACTTTCAGGTAGTGCCCTGCCCTACTATGATGCCTCCGCTGTCGACCGGGATGTCCCCCATTACCGTCTGTCTGGTCGGCGCCCGATGGATGTTCACCATAGCCCACCACATATACTGCTACCCCGCCTACTTTCTGTGGCTTCTGCTGATCTGGCCTCTTCACTGGTAAAAAGCAATAAACATTGTTTATTGTGGTCAAGCATTCCAGTCATACACTGGACATAGTCAGGAACTAAAACCTATCTAATCTAAAAAAAAAAATAATAATAATAATAATAGTCTGCACACCTTGCAAAATCAAAACCGATCAACACAAACAATGCAGATCAAATCAAAGCAAAAATAAAATCTCACATAATTTGTTAAGAGAAAGAAAAGAATCAGTCATTACTAACTGAAAAAGAATCTTACTTCAGCTGCAGCTGGCATATAAAACATTTCTAAGAGGAGTAAAGATTGTAAGATAATAATAAAACCCTTATATTTTGTTAAAATTTTGAAAATCGCAGAATTCGAGCTTCGGCAGGAACCCGGCTGAAAAAAACTTACTATTAAGTCCACATAAACTTTTCTTGGCCTTTCTTAACCTAACAACCTAACAAAAAAAGCATCAAACCAGTTATATAATGATGTGATTGGGAATAACTAGTCCTACTTCACGGTTCAAAATTGTCCTGCAACTTTTTCATGTAGTTTATGCAGACAAAAACAAACAAGCTTAAAATAGTCATAATCTTTTAGGCACAAAGATTAGCTTGCAGTGAGCATAATAGTTGGTATCAACAATAAGAGTTCCCCAAGAGTTTAAGGGTTCTCCTGCTTAGGTTACCTTTTTTCAAAATATAATCTCTCAGTACACAATTCCAAGGATCTAAGCAGTTAAGTGTTCTAGAAACCTCCTACAAACATGGTCAATCTGAGGTTTCCAGGTCAAGTCTCCTACCCAGTACCCAGATTTAAGTCTAACAACATAATTAATTAATCGCTTAATTTGTTGCCTCTTTTAGAGCAAAGATGTGTGTCTGTGTTTTGCTCTCAGAACCAGGCAGCAGCTTCAGTAAATATTGCCTTGTACTAGGTGCAAGCCCTCGCTCCATCGACGCCTGGTCCAAATCCTGGAACATCTGTTGGTAACCATGGCAACCTGGTACAACTGGAGCGCCGGATACGGGGTGGTGGAGGTGGGTGATGACGTCACACAGTGCCTCCGGGGAAACACTCTGGTCCTGGTGAACCATCAGACTCCTGGTAAAGTGGTCAGCTGATTGTGGTCAGCTGATCAGCTTATAACTCTGCATCAATAATTGGCTTTGTTTAAGGGTTGTTTATCTACAAGAACGTTTCAACAATCAGCGAATTCCATTATTTGAATAACAAGTTATACTCGTATAACATCACCTTCATCGTGAATCTTCAACTAATTCTAGTTCCATTACATTGCCAGCTTGTAAGCTATGCAGAATTATTTGATGTTCAAGTACCTTATAAGTTAGTTTTAAACATAGGCTACCTACCGTAACACCTGGACTGATAATATTTTCAAAACATCCATAGTTTAAGCCAGAGCGATGAATTAATATTCCATTTGTCTCTTGTTTTCTCATCAGTCTTAAAACCCAAGAAATCAAAATTCTTTTTCTGGTGAGTTGATAGAATGGGTTATAACTTTTAACGAAACACAAAGACGTTTTTATGGAGTGTATTATGTATTGAGTGTAATATTAATACACAATTTGAACTTCTTCATAAAAATAATGGCTTAAAAATTATTTAGCTCTTTATCACCAATCTACATTAAGAAGAATAGTAATTAATATATGTGTTCATTAATTGTTAATAATAATTAAAAAATATCTTTATTTATTTTAGATAGGGGGCTCTCCCTGAGCCATTCACCAATATCAAAACTACTTTAAAATATTTATTCAAAGTAATAACTTATTATTTCTTATATATCACAACCCAGATATAAAGATCAACTCATAGTACTAATTACAATAGATGACTTGTCTAGAACCCAATATAGACGACCTGAATGTGTAATACTGCTTTGTGATTGCAATTCCTTGTTAATCAACTGCAGCGCTGTCGACTTTCAAGAGCCATTTGACTAATTGATTATCTGATTAAAAGGAATGCCTTTATTCAGTCAATACCGAAGCAGGCTTTACCTCACTCATTTTTCATTTTCTTAATCGATCTCAATCTGTAATACTGAATTAAAAAGTGATTTTTTTTATTCACTGCAGTCTTAAAATTTATATATCTACAAGGCATCACTTATCTATAGCATAGTTCAAACATATTTCCCGTGCACTAAACTATTTTGTTGGAGCATAATGTAATTATGGAATAAATGTAATGGAGATTTGAGATTTCAAGGTGGAAATCTAACAATAAAATAATAATAGTAATAATATTAATTATCGTATGTATATTAGTGGATGGAGATCAGCAATTAAGTGACAGTTCTCCCTTGAAAGGCCTCTGCACTTTTATTTTATCCATGCGACAGGCCACAGGCTTAACGTGACTTCTGAACCTGAACCATTATGAACAATGGTCGATGAATTGATGAAACTTCGATGAATAATAGTCACTTGATATAAGTTAATACTTAACTTAAAATAGTTCCATTAATATGTTAATTCCAACTGTCTCTTCTCAATGTTTTTGTTTAAATAGTGTGATCATGATACTATATCTAACGTATCTGGATATTCAAATTTATATCATTAATTTCAAGAATGTATTTAATAAAATTTTAAACCAAATGAAAATAAAATAAACAAACTACTAAAAAATGTATTTTAATGTAAATAAATTTATGGTTTTAAGTTACAACTATTTATAATTGATTATTTTTTAATATTATTTTTTTATTTCAGGAGATATTCTTATCCTATTTAACATCCTTCATTCGAGGTACGATGCGCTTCGCAACTCTTTATTCATTATGAACGAAGAGTTCAAGTATGCACCATTTGGACTCATGACCACGATTAAGTTCCGCAACGATTTCTTCATCCCTATCGGAAGAGAAAGGAGAGAGCAAGGTTTGGTAGATCTGAAGAAACATTTGAAACAGTTTCATTCTTCGGGGAAGACAATTGTTCTGTTTCCTGAAGGAGGGTTTTTGAAAAAACGAAGAGCTAAGAGTCAGAAGTACGCTTTGGAACACAACCTGCCAGTTCTACAGCACGTCTGTCTACCAAGGGTCGGTGCTGTACAGGCAATTTTTGGCGTCTGTGGGAAGAAAACATCATGTGAAGGTGATTTGAGAGTTGCCTTCTGATGAGTACTTGGCAATTACTCTAAAAAAATCACATATAATTATAAAATATCTTAACTAACTTAGTACACTTCAATGTTGATTGAGATGATGATAAAAATATCTTGATATGAAATTATATCGTGAAAATATAATTTCCTTGAATATCTTCATCAATGAACTAACATCTAATTTATTAACAGTAGGCCTACGGTTTTTTAGAAGAATTTGAAATTACAGGAACTTATAATGCTAGTTAACATTTAATTAGATACAGCCAGAACAGACAAGTAATGAAAACCGTTATATGTAATAAACAGAGAAATTTCTATTGGTGATGAATTGTTTTTATTTTATAAGCAACATTTTCCTTGTTAAGAATAGGTCTCGCATTAACATATTTTTCAGCATGCAGGACAAAATGTACAAATAAACATCGCTCTGTGGATGAATCGTAACGATTGCAATATCGTGATTGAAACAATTTCGCATAAAAGCATTTTTAATCCCTTCGGTCTGGTGTTTCACAAATATGTTTCAAACTGAAATTTCGAAGCATTCCCGAAATAATGGTGCAAAAAAAATACCTTAAGATACAGTCTAAGTTTAACTTTTGATTTACTAGCTTTTACCCACGATTTCGTTATTGATTTCCTTAATTATTTTAACTGCTATATGCTTTCTCTCCCCCTGCAGAATAATTTAATTCACTCCATTCATTCGTGTTTTTGTACTGGAAAATACCGATTAAAAAATAACTTGGGTATAGGTAGGCCTAATTATCTGCTCTACGTATCATGTAATACAGTTTTAGATAAATAGGAACATCATTTACATTTCTTGTTAAAAAATGTAAATTTTTGATTTCACTCTTGTCTAAATTAGCTTAAATTTATTTTTTTATAAATAAATATTTTGATTGCTGATTTTTTTAAATAGTATCGCATTTGCACACCAAAAGTTGGATAATGTGCTGAGGCAGGTGTGACTTCTCCTAATTGGTGCTGTGAGCACTTCTTTTTACATCTAAAACGTTAAATCAAATATATTTTTACAATCAGATTTACTTTAAGTTCAAATTTGTGAACAGATTGTAAACAGAATTTGACAAAACTAAATCACTAACAAAATTCTGCAAAGTAATTTTATCCACCTACTTTTAATCAAGCAGTTAGCTTGATTATCAACTTTAAAATAAACCGTGAAATTCAAGATGATGCTATCTGAGTTTTGGGATCAACATTTTACTTTCTCCCCCTATACCATACATAGTATATGGAGAAAGTATTGTTTTCGTCAAAATTTTCGAATTTGAGTTGTTGGTGGATTTATCCATTGTGGTGCCCTCTGAGTCCAAAAAAGTGGTTTTGGGAGTGATGTCTGTCTGTCTGTGTGTGTGTGTGTGTGTGTGTCTGTGTGTCTGGATGTAAACAGAGCTAGAGAATGCCCCAATGGTCCGATTTTGGTGAAATTTGGTATGTAGGTCCAAACCCACGATAATTCCAGGCGTTTTTTTCATTTTTTTGAATTTTTGATTTTTAAGGGTAGTTTACCCCCAAAAACCCTCAAAAAACGTGAAAAATCAAAATTTCTCAAAAATGGCTCTAACGATTTTGATTAAAATTTTGTGGTTTATTAGGATTAAAATGCTGATTAAAATGACACCACCCGCATCTCCGAGAAAATGCGCGTTCAAAAGTTATAAAATCAAAAGTGTTTAAAAAACCAATTTTCTGGATTTTCAAAATAGCTGTTATTTTGAAATAAAATTTTACTTATCACCATTAAACCAAGCTCAAAAAACTAAATAATCCAGTATTTTAAATTATTGTTCTACGTCAAGTGGTTGCGGAGAAAATTCAATTTTTCGTTTAGCGGTAAACGCAGTACGTTGTTAAAAGTCACAGACGCGCGTAGGGTCAAACTCGCGGTGCTCAGCTGGTAGCTATCCGACTGAGTCATGAAGACATTAATATTTGAAGCTTTTAACACCTTTTTTTCTATTGTTGGGAGAAAGTATGTGTCAGTTAACTGATACCGTTTATTTACTTTTCGATAGTAATTTCTCTAATAATTTGGTTCTGTATACACAGCCTTAATCCATAATAATAATTTAGGGACTTGTAAAGGCAGAAGTGAGGAGACCTAAGGTGTTTTCATCAAAACAAAAATACTCTCATTGCACTCTTTGTTGTTTTCCCCTTTATTCTTACAAATTTTAAGCTTAATATATCCGTATCGCTTTTCTGTTGACGTAAAAACAAACTCACTTCTTCATATTCAATATTCGTGGGCTTATGCAGGTAAGACCAACCACGATGCTGAACCATCCAGTGACTCCCGACTGGCCTGGGTTCTGGACATGACTATCGCCTACCCTGGAGGCAACCCTCTGGGACTGATGACCGTCGGCCATGCGACCAGACGACCTTTCCACACAACTGTCCTGTACAGGGTGTTCCCGGCAACGCAGATAGCCGACGGCCAGATCACCAGCTGGCTGTACTCCCGATGGCAAGAGAAGGAGCACATCCTCTCTTCTTTCTACTCCACTGGTGTAATCCCCGCGGAGAAGTACTGTTCCAATCCGAGACCTGCTCGTCTCCTAACGCAAGATCCTGTAAAGCATATGTTTACACATGTGTTCTTCTTATCTTCTACGGTAATATTTTACAGGCTTTTTAACTTCATTCTTTTTCCAGACTTGCTGTTGATTTTGGTGGCTTATCTTGTTTTTATGACGTTGAAAATAAAGAAAGTATTTTAATAAGGTATTATTTTTATACACAACCATTATTTAAACTATGTTGTGTCCAACAGAAAAGTAGATAAAGGAATGTTTTCTAATATATTAATAATCTCGACAGTAAAAAAAAAAATGCTCAATTGATACACAAAAAACCACACCTTTTGAATGTGTTTTAATGATAACCCTATATCATATTCACAAATCCCTTTCTCTATTATAAATAATTTAATAAAAAATCTTTATACACATTTTAAATTGCTGTAAAACAAAGAATATTACAAGTTTATCTTAATTAAGGGTATAAAAGTTTTTTTTTCATCTTCACAGATTGATTAATTGTCGTTAATGAATTCATGTTCCTCTTGCTCCTAACCATGGATTTATACACTTTAAATTGTTTTATTTTTATTTTTCCTTTTATGGGATGGTATTAATATAAACTTTTCCTTTTCTAAGTTGACTTCATTAGTTTTAGAATCATGAGTCTCATACCTTACAGTTGGATCAATTATAAAATCATTGGTTCATTTTTCTATTTATTAAAATAAAGTCACTCCTTATTCTAATTGAGCCAATATCGTCTCTGCCGCAGTAACCTCTTCATTTACTTCATGGACACCTTTACTTTTAAACTGATCAGCAATTATTTTTATTATTTTGCGGTGACATATTGTTCGACGTAGTTCACTAAATGGACACTGTCCAAAAGCATGAGGGAGTGTTTCAACTATATGAGTTTCAGTGTCGGAGCAACGCCGACACTGGTTCTCGTCCTTGGACCGTCCATGTAAGCTTCTGACTGGGCGATATATTATTTAGCAATTTTAGATAAATTCTGAATCGGTAAACCATAGCCTTTAGTTACAGTTTTATTTATCTTTGGGCATTCTTGGAACAAAACAACTCCCTTCCCTTTTATTAAAGATCATAGACTACCATTTTTCATATTCAATTCCTTACATTTTATTTCTTAAAACTTTTGTGGACATTTTTGGCTGTCCATCTCCATATAGGACGGGTGTTTTAGGGAAAATGCTTTCTTCAGTGTCATACTTTTTTTAGTTTGTCAAGAGATGGAGTTTTGAGGTTGTTTAAAACTCGACTAATATGTGTTGTATTATCGCCTCCCATCTCTTGATTTTGATAACAACATTCCTGCAGCTGTTTCTGCATTTGTCACAATTTATAATATTTATATGTTTTGAAATTTGTAAACAGATCATTCCTTTTGCATGGTAGCTTTGGATACTCACTATTATTAATTTCTGTTCAAAAAACTAAATTTATTACAATATTAATATTTAAATAAATAATAATAAAATAATAAACTTTTAATGTCATAAAAATATTTTATATTTTCTTGTGAGGAACATCAATTACATTATCAAGGTTTTTATGTTGATTAAACAAATATTTTTTGGAAACATATCATTAATTTGTTGAAATTCAATTTAATAGTAGTGAAAATAAAATAATATATTTTACCATGAACAGCAAAAAAAGTATTCGTCCAATGTACACTACAGGCAAGGCCAACTACACACCAGGCCGGGGTGCTCAGAGACATGACGTCAAAGAAGTGGTGTGCCAGATGATCGGTGTTGTCAAAAGCGGGTAAATTAAGCGGGGGGGGGGGTGATGTTGTTCGCGTCCGCAGCATTCCATTAAAGTTGCACGTACTCCCCGGGTGGTGCTAAACGAACAACAACTTTGGCAGCTGAACTGTCACACACAGTGATCTCTCAGCTATGCCAGCTGCCAGACAAAATCCAAACGGCCCTTTCCAGGGCCAATTTAGAAATTTAGGCTGTGTTTTAAATGTTTGTCATTTTAACGTAGAGGGTCTGAGCAAATCTAAAAGTGACTGCCTCAGCAAGGTGTTGCTTGAAAATGAGGTCGATGTCCTCGCTTTGCAAGAAACACACGCAGAAGACTTAGAAAACAGTGCGAGGGGCAACATCCCAGGATATAGGCTGGTGGAGGAAATAGGTCACAGGGTCTACGGAGTGGCGACGTACGTTAGACACGACATAGACGACGTATCAGTCTCCCACAAAAGTTGTGATAACAACATATTTGTTGTTGCTGTTAAGGTGTCTGCGACTACTATTGTAAATGTCTACAAACCACCGAACACCCAGTGGTCAGACACAGTTCTCCCAACTTTTGAACATCCTGTGGTATATGTAGGTGACTTCAACAGTCATCATACCCAGTGGGGATACTCGTCCGATGATGACAACGGCACTCGTCTTTCAAGCTGGGCTGAAAATAACAACCTTTTCTTGGTATATAATGCCAAGGACCCACACACCTTCCATTCAGCCCGATGGCGGCGTGGGTACTCTCCAGACTTGTGCTTTTGCTCCCGTGAACCATCAGCAACACCCGTGCCTACTTCCAGGATGGTCCTAGGTGCATTCCCCCACTCTCAGCACAGGCCTGTAATAATATCAGTGGGTATGCAAATTCCCCTAGTGACATCTTTTCCTCGGCCTAGATGGAACTTTAATAAAGCTGAGTGGGAGGCCTTCTCATCAAGGCTTGATAGCGGCATCAGGTTCATCCCCTCTAAAATAAAAAACTATGATCGGTTCACACGTCTTGTCCTGTCTTCCGCTAAGGCGACAATCCCAAGAGGTTTTAGAAAAGAATACATACCAGGATGGAGCAGAGAGTGCGAAGATCTTTACAGTGAGTTTACAGACACTGCTGACAGAGATGTAGCTGACCAACTCCTTAACTCTCTCGACAACTCCAGGAGAGAGAAGTGGGTGAAAACTGTCGAGAACCTGAACTTCACCAAAAGTAGTCGGAAAGCTTGGTCTCTGCTCAGGAAACTCTCCACTGGTAAATCAAGTGAAAAACACGATGCCTCACAGCCTAGCCCTCGTGAAATTGCAAAACGCCTCTCCGTACTTTCAAAACCTGTGCGTTCGCCTGCAGACAGAAAAATTAATTTCAGGCTTAATGAAATAAAGGAGAGTCGGCAAGCACCCTTGGAAGTCTCTAGACCCTTCACTTACGACGAACTGGAAGTGGCGATTGATGCGATGCCAATTGGCAAAGCAGCAGGCTTGGATGACATTTTCCCGGAGTTTATAAAACACTCGGGTAACAAGGCTAGACAGTGGCTTCTTGAAGTATTTAACACCACTCTGAAAACCGGCGACATGCCTGGGATATTTAGGAAATCCAAAATCATAGCTATCCTGAAGCCCGGAAAAGATCCAAAACTGCCTGAAAGTTATCGGCCAATAGCTCTTTTAAGTGTTTGTTATAGGCTGCTAGAGAAGTTGATTTATAACAGAATCCTCCCTATTCTCAATGCCAGCATCCCTGTTGAACAAGCTGGATTTAGGCCTGGTCGCAACTGCTGTGACCAGGTTCTGGCTCTGACTTCTTTCATTGAGGATGGGTTTGAGCGAAGACTGAAAACCTCTGTGGCTTTTTTAGATCTGACAGCAGCATATGACACAGTCTGGAGAAAAGGCCTCCTAGTTAAATTTTACGACCTTATTCCTTGCCCTTTCTTGTTGCGTCTCCTCAACTCAATGCTCTCCAATAGGATGATAAAAGTATATCTGGGACGCAGAGAAAGTACGTTTAGGCAACTAAAGGATGGCCTGCCACAAGGGTCAGTGCTCGCCCCACTGCTCTTTAATGTGTATACTGCCGACATTCCTGTAACTCGGTCCTTGAAGTTTATATATGCAGACGATATTGCATTGGCATATCAACACCAGCATTTTCGACAAGCAGAGGAAACACTAACAAATGACCTCACGACCCTCGGTGAATACTTTGAAGCCTGGAAGCTAAATCCAAACCCAACAAAAACTGAGGTTGCTTGCTTCCACTTGAATAATAGACTGGCCAACCAAAAACTTAAAATCGTATTCAACGGTGTTGAGCTAAAACATAATGACCACCCACAGTATCTGGGAGTCACTTTAGATCGGTCTCTCACGTTTAAAAGCCACTTACAAAAAACGGCAGCTAAGGTGAGAACCAGGACTAACATTGTCCATCACCTTGCTGGCTCCACATGGGGAGCTAACGCACAAGTTCTGCGAACCACTGCTCTGTCATTGGTATATTCAACTGCTGAGTACTGTGCTCCCGTGTGGTTAAATAGTGTGCACGTTAGAGAGATCGACGTCCAGCTAAACAGGACCATGAGAGCTATTAGTGGTACCCTCATGGCAACCCCTGTACCCTGGCTCCCCGTGCTGTGTAATATCGCTCCTCCTGAAATAAGACGAAGGGATGCACTCATTAGGGAATACACAAAGATCTTATCTGCTCCACAGCTGCCCATCCATGATTACCTACCCCAGAATGCGGGTCGATTGAGGTCCCGAAAACCACCGCTACGAACAGCCTCCCAGTTGATGGACACGAACTTCACCATCCATACTAACTGGACTTCCTCCTGGGACGCTTTTCAAGGTCGTAATCACCTCTTGATAGCTGACCCGACCGTAGCGGTAGGTGGTATGAATCTTCCTCGGAAGCAGTGGACTATACTCAATCGTTTCCGCACTGGCGTGGGAAGATGTAATTATTGGAAGTACAAATGGGGAATGACACAAGACCAGTCATGCGACTGCGGAGCAGAGTATCAAACTATGGAACACATAGTCGAAGAGTGCCCACTGAGTGCCTTCCCCGAAGGATTGGCCGGTCTGCATAGCTCAAGTGAAGCTGGGCTGCAATGGCTGAGCGCCCTGGATTTAGCTCTATAAAGAGAGATCTGATTTTTATTTTAGTGTTTAGATTTTTATGTATACTGACTCAGGTGCTCTGCACCGCAGAATTTATTTATTATTCTTAAACCATGGTGGCTGGCTAAATGAGCCATACGATATATATATATATATACCCCCTTTTCGGAAATGTAAGCGGAAGTTGGGTAAATATTGGTTTATTTTAGGGGACATCCAGAGAATTATTGGGAAAATTGCATCAAAATAGCGTCATTTCAGATTAATTAGCTGGCGGACTAGTAAAGCCGCGGTCCGACTAGGCTGGTTAACAGCCGCTAGTAAATATCGCCATCACCCAGCGGATCTGAAGGGTTCACATTTAAAGTAACTAGCCGCCAGTACAGTTGCTGCTGAATGATGACTTGAAAACATTGTTTTTGGTCCTTATTCTTCAAGTCGTTACAATAACTATCGTTACATTAAGCTGTCTTTGGAATTTTTGTTAATGTAGTATGCCCACAAAGCATCTAACAGGCAAGGATAATTTTGGATTAAATCAATAAATGGTATAACCTCTTTGCCCAACCACTTTTGGTGCTGTCAACCATATTCACTGTTAATCACAAAAAAGTATAAAATACAGTATAACAAAAGTAAACGCTGTAAACCCTGAAACAGTGCATAAAACCAACTAAACATGTGCTAATTAGCCAGCCGCTTGTGAGCTACTATAGGGGTTACATTGGCTGGTTGGCGCCAGCGAAGTGATCACGTGACTGTCAGCGGAGGGTACCAGCGCTAAAAAAGTTAAACATGACCAGCTTACGATTTTGGCTAGCAAACTAGCCAAAATCTAAGCCCGTTGACATTTACCAGCCACTAGTACTGGATCAGACTAGACTGCTTGCTGGCAATATCACCAGCTAATATTTAGTAGCGGCTGGTAACCAGCCTAATCGGACCGCGGCTTAAGACGTTTTAACACGAGAGATGGTGGAAAGCATTTTTTGGTCTGGTGTGCTCGGAGCAATGACGTCACAGTGGTAGATGGGCCCCAAGTTGGTCCACATCGGCCCATCATCGATAAAGGGGTTAGGGGTTTTAATACCATCGAAGGCACAAGAATATTAGACTCCAACACCGGACGGTAAAATTCCGAGTAGATATAAAAGGATGGTTCTGAAACACTCGTAGTTTTTTTGATGACTTTTTGCTTCATATGACCACTTTTTTTGCTTCATATGACCACTTTTTTTTGCTTCGTATGACCGCTTTTGCTTCAAATGACCACTTTTTGCTTCAAATGACCACTTTTGCTTCAAATGACCACTTTTGCTTCAAATGACCACTTTTTGCTTCAAATGACCACTTTTTTGCTTCAAATGACCACTTTTTGAATATAATCCAGGGAACACTCGTAGTTTTTTTTGAGCGCCTTCATCTTCAAATTGACCGGTTTTTTACCGGATTCTGGTTGGTTTTGGCCAAATATCAGCCCATTTCAGGGCATTTTTCAGGATTTCAGACAGTGATTTCAAGGAGCATTTTGAATATAATCCAGGGAATACTCATGTTTTATGAGCGCCTTCAGCTTCAAATTGCAATTTTACCTTCAAAGACACATTTTTAGGCCAAAATTCTCCAATTTTTAACCCAGTTTAACCTCTTAAGATCTAATTCCTAAGGCCCAGACAAGCCCTAAAACCTAGCAGCTAAGGCTTTAACCTATCAATAAGCCCTATTAACCATTAGCTTAATCCTAATGTGTTGGACCTAAGATCTAAACCTAAGGCCTTGCACCTGAGTCCAAAGCCCTAAAACCTAGCAGCTAAGGCTTAAACCTGTGAATAGGGCCGATTAGCCACCAGCTTAGACCTAATGTGTTGGACCTAAGATCTAAACCTAAGGCCTTGCACCTGAGTCCAAAGCCCTAAAACCTAGCAGCTAAGGCTTAAACCTGTGAATAGGGCCGATTAGCCACCAGCTTAGACCTAATGTGTTGGACCTAAGATCTAAACCTAAGGCCTTGCACCTGAGTCCAAAGCCCTAAAACATAGCAGCTAAGGCTTAAACCTGTGAATAGGGCCGATTAGTCACCAGCTTAGACCTAATGTGTTGGACCTAAGATCTAAACCTAAGGCCTAACAGCTGAGTCCAAAGCCCTAAAACCTAGCAGCTAAGGCTTTGACCTGTGAATAGGGCCTATTAGCCAACAGCCTAAACCTAATGTGTTGGCACTAAGATGTAAACCTAAGGCCTTGCACCTGAGTCCAAAGCCCTAAAAGCTAGCAGCTAAGGATTTGACCTGTGAATAGGGCCTATTATCCAACAGCCTAAACCTAATGTGTTGGCACTAAGAGATAAACCTAAGGCCTTGCACCTGAGTCCAAAGCCCTAAAAGCTAGCAGCTAAGGATTTGACCTGTGAATAGGGCCTATTATCCATCAGCGTAGGCCAAATGTGCTGGACCTAAGATCTAAAGCTTAGACCTTGCACCTGAGTCCAAAACCCTAAAACCTAGCAGCTAACGATTTGACCTGTGAATAGTTATTAGCTAACAGCCTAAACCTAATGTGTTGGCACTAAGATGTAAACCTAAGGCCTTGCACCTGAGTCCAAAGCCCTAAAAGCTAGCAGCTAAGGCTTTGACCTGTGGATAGGGCCTATTATCTATCAGCTTAGGCCTAATGTGTTGGACATAAGATCTACGCCTAAGGCCTTACACGTGGTTCCTAAGATGAAATGCCTTGGACTTAAGTCCTAAAACCTAGCAGCTAAGGCTTTGACCTGTGAATAGGACCTATTTGCGTTTAGCTTAGACCTAATGTGTTGGACCTAAAATCTTAACCTCAGGCCTTGCACCTGAGTCCAAAACCCTAAAACTTAGCAGCTAAGGATTTGACCTGTGAATAGTACCTATTAGCAAACAGCCTAAACCTAATGTGTTGGAAATAAGATGTAAACCTAAGCCCTTGCACCTGAGTCCAAAACCCTAAAACCTAGCAGCTAAGGATTTGACCTGTGAATAGGGCCTATTAGCCTAAACCTAATGTGTTGGCACTAAGATGTAAACCTAAGGCCTTGCACCTGAGTCCAAAGCCCTAAAAGCTAGCAGCTAAGGCTTTGACCTGTGGATAGGGCCTATTATCTATCAGCTTAGGCCTAATGTGTTGGACATGAGATCTACGCCTAAGGCCTTACACGTGGTTCCTAAGATGAAATGCCTTGGACTTAGATCCTAAAACTTAGCAGCTAAGGCTTTGACCTGTGAATAGGACCTATTTGCGTTTAGCTTAGACCTAATGTGTTGGACCAAAAATCTAAACCTCAGGCTTTGCACTTGAGTCCAAAACCCTAAAACTTAGCAGCTAAGGATTTGACCTGTGAATAGTACCTATTAGCAAACAGCCTAAACCTAATGTGTTGGCACTAAGATGTAAACCTAAGGCCTTGCACCTGAGTCCAAAGCCCTAAAAGCTAGCAGCTAAGGATTTGACCTGTGAATAGGGCCTATTATCCATCAGCGAAGGCCTAATGTGCTGGATCTAAGATCTAAACCTAAGCCCTTGCACCTGAGTCTAAAACCCTAAAACCTAGCAGCTAAGGATTTGACCTGTGAATAGTTATTAGCCAACAGCCTAAACCTTATGTGTTGGCACTAAGATTTAAACCTAAGGCCTTGCACCTGAGTCCAAAGCCCTAAAACCTAGCAGCTAAGGCTTTAACCTGTGAATAGGACCTATTACCCAACAGCTTAGACCTAATGTGTTGAACCTAAAGTCTAAACCTAAGGCCTTGCAACTGAGTCCAAAGCTCAAAAACCTAGTGGCTAAAGCTATGACCTGTGTATAAGACCTATCAGCCCCCAGCCAGTACCTAATGTGTCGGGACTAAGATGTAAACATAAGGCCTGACACCTTAGTACAAAGCAATAAAACCTTAAGATCTGAAAACTTACAAGGGGGCCGCGATTCACAGCCCCCCATGAATTGAGCAAACATTAGGCAACGAGGTCTTTTTTCTTTGAATATGAAATTATGATCAGAAATGGTTATCAGATTCAGATTGAAGTATTTGAAGACCAACCTCCATCCATCTTACCCAACTCCTAACTACCGCATGGACTTGACCCAAGACCTAAGGCTATACACCGTAGGCTTCAAGGATCTTAAAAAGACCTAGGCCATAGAGTTAAGACCTGAATATTTACAAGGGGGCCGCGATTCACAGCCCCCCCCCCCTGAAAAGACACTGTGGTCTAAACCTAATACCTAATACACCGTGGTCTAGGCTTTTATGTTTTTAGACCAAAGACCTACTACACCATGGTCTAGACCCAAGATCTAAGGTCTGTGGTCTAGGCTTCAGGTTCTAAGCCCCAAGATTTAAGGCCTGCATAGGCATTTAGGTTCTTAGCCTCCAGATCTAAGGCCCGTAATCTAGGCCTTTAGGTTTTTGAATCCAACACCTAGGACCCTACATCATGGTCTAGACCCTAAACCTAAGGCCTGTGATCTAGGTCTCTAAGTTATCCTCAAGACATAAGGCTCTACACCATGGTCTAAAACCAAGACCTAAGGTCCGTTGTGTAGGCTTTTAGGTTCTTATACCCAAGACCTAAGGCCCTACACCAGGGTCTAGAACCAAGATCTAAGGTGCGTGGTCTAGGCTTTTAGGTTCTTATACCCAAGTCCTAAGGCCCTACACCAGGGTCTAGAACCAAGATCTAAGGTCCGTGGTCTAGGCTTTTAGGTTCTTATACCCAAGACCTAAGGTCCGTGGTCTAGGCTTTTAGGTTCTTATACCCAAGTCCTAAGGCCCTACACCAGGGTCTAGAACCAAGATCTAAGGTCCGTGGTCTAGGCTTTTAGGTTCTTATACCCAAGACCTAAGGTCCGTGGTCTAGGCTTTTAGGTTCTTATACCCAAGTCCTAAGGCCCTACACCAGGGTCTAGAACCAAGATCTAAGGTCCGTGGTCTAGGCTTTTAGGTTCTTATACCCAAGACCTAAGGTCCGTGGTCTAGGCCTTTAGGTTCTTATACCCAAGTCCTAAGGCCCTACACCAGGGTCTAGAACCAAGGTCCGTGGTCTAGGCTTTTAGGTTCTTATACCCAAGTCCTAAGGCCCTACACCATAGGCTAGAACCAAGATCTAAGGTCTGTGGTCCAGGCTTTTAGGTTCTTATACCCAAGTCCTAAGGCCCTACACCAGGGTCTAGAACCAAGATCTAAGGTCCGTAGTCTAGGCTTTTAGGTTCTTATACCCAAGTCCTAAGGCCCTACACCAGGGTCTAGAACCAAGATCTAAGGTCCGTTGTGTAGGCTTTTAGGTTCTTATACCCAAGACCTAAGGCCCTACACCAGGGTCTAGAACCAAGATCTAAGGTCCGTGGTCTAGGCTTATAGGTTCTTATACCCAAGACCTAAGGTCCGTGGTCTAGGCTTTTAGGTTCTTATACCCAAGTCCTAAGGCCTTACACCAGGGTCTAGAATCAAGATCTAAGGTCCGTGGTCTAGACTTTTAGGTTCTTATACCCAAGTCCTAAGGCCCTATACCAGGGTCTAGAACCAAGATCTAAGGTCCGTAGTCTAGGCTTTTAGGTTCTTATACCCAAGTCCTAAGGCTCCACACAAGGGTCTAGAAACAAGATCTAAGGTCCGTGGTCTAGGCTTTTAGGTTCTTATACCCAAGTCCTAAGGCCTTACACCAGGGTCTAGAATCAAGATCTAAGATCCGTGGTCTAGACTTTTAGGTTCTTATACCCAAGTCCTAAGGCCCTATACCAGGGTCTAGAACCAAGATCTAAGGTCCGTGGTCTAGGCTTTTAGGTTCTTATACCCAAGTCCTAAGGCCTTACACCAGGGTCTAGAATCAAGATCTAAGGTCCGTGGTCTAGGCTTTTAGGTTCTTATACCCAAGTCCTAAGGCCCTACACCAGGGTCTAGAACCAAGATCTAAGGTCCGTGGTCTAGGCTTTTAGGTTCTTATACCCAAGTCCTAAGGCACTACACCAGGGTCTAGAATCAAGATCTAAGGTCCGTGGTCTAGGCTTTTAGGTTCTTATACCCAAGTCCTAAGGCGCTATACCAGGGTCTAGAACCAAGATCTAAGGTCCGTAGTCTAGGCTTTTAGGTTCTTATACCCAAGTCCTAAGGCTCTACACAAGGGTCTAGAAACAAGATCTAAGGTCCGTGGTCTAGGCTTTTAGGTTCTTATACCCAAGTCCTAAGGCCCTACACCAGGGTCTAGAACCAAGATCTAAGGTCCGTGGTCTAGGCTTTTAGGTTCTTATACCCAAGTCCTAAGGCCCTACACCAGGGTCTAGAACCAAGATCTAAGGTCCGTGGTCTAGGCTTTTAGGTTCTTATACCCAAGTCCTAAGGCACTACACCAGGGTCTAGGAGCAAGATCTAAGGTCCGTGGTCTAGGCTTTTAGGTTCTTATACCCAAGTCCTAAGGCCCTACACCAGGGTCTAGGAGCAAGATCTAAGGTCCGTGGTCTAGGCTTTTAGGTTCTTATACCCAAGTCCTAAGGCCCTACACCAGGGTCTAGGAGCAAGATCTAAGGTCCGTGGTCTAGGCTTTTAGGTTCTTATACCCAAGTCCTAAGGCCCTACACCAGGGTCTAGGAGCAAGATCTAAGGTCCGTGGTCTAGGCTTTTAGGTTCTTATACCCAAGTCCTAAG
The DNA here is from genome assembly GCA_030545055.2 of Neoaliturus tenellus. NCBI lineage: Eukaryota > Metazoa > Arthropoda > Insecta > Hemiptera > Cicadellidae > Neoaliturus > Neoaliturus tenellus. The sequence goes on along the minus strand of CM061537.1, from coordinate 56,301,449 downwards.
GCCCTACACCAGGGTCTAGAACCAAGATCTAAGGTCCGTGGTCTAGGCTTTTAGGTTCTTATACCCAAGTCCTAAGGCCCTACACCAGGGTCTAGAACCAAGATCTAAGATCCGTGGTCTAGGCTTTTAGGTTCTTATACCCAAGTCCTAAGGCCCTCCACCAGGGTCTAGAACCAAGATCTAAGGTCCGTGGTCCTGGCCTTTAGGTTCTTATACCCAAGACCTAAGGCCCAACACCCGGGTCTAGAACCAAGATCTAAGGTCCAAGGTCTAGGCTTTTAGGTTCTTATACCCAAATCCTAAGGCCCTACACCAGGGTCTAGAACCAAGATCTAAGGTCCGTGGTCTAGGCTTTTAGGTTCTTATACCCAAGTCCTAAGGCCCTACACCAGGGTCTAAAACCAAGATCTAAGGTCCGTGGTCCTGGCCTTTAGGTTCTTATACCCAAGACCTAAGGCCCAACACCCGGGTCTAGAACCAAGATCTAAGGTCCAAGTCTAGGCTTTTAGGTTCTTATACCCAAATCCTAAGGCCCTACACCAGGGTCTAGAACCAAGATCTAAGGTCCGTGGTCTAGGCTTTTAGGTTCTTATACCCAAGTCCTAAGGCCCTACACCAGGGTCTAAAACCAAGATCTAAGGTCCGTTGTGTAGGCTTTTAAGTTCTTATACCCAAGACCTAAGGCCCTACACCAGGGTCTAAAACCAAGATCTAAGGTCCGTGGTCTAGGCTTCTAGGTTCTTATACCCAAGACCTAAGGTCTGTTGTGTAGGCTTTTAGGTTCTAATACCCAAGTCTCAAGGCCCTACACCAGGGTCTAGAATCAAGATCTAAGGTCCGTGGTCTAGGCTTTTAGGTTCTTATACCCAAGTCCTAAGGCCCTATACCAGGGTCTAGAACCAAGATCTAAGGTCCGTAGTCTAGGCTTTTAGGTTCTTATACCCAAGTCCTAAGGCTCTACACAAGGGTCTAGAAACAAGATCTAAGGTCCGTGGTCTAGGCTTTTAGGTTCTTATACCCAAGTCCCAAGGCCCTACACCAGGGTCTAGAACCAAGATCTAAGGTCCGTGGTGTAGGCTTCTAGGTTCTTTTACCCAAGACCTAAGGTCTGTTGTGTAGGCTTTTAGGTTCTAATACCCAAGTCCTAAGGCCTTACACCAGGGTCTAGAATCAAGATCTAAGATCCGTGGTCTAGACTTTTAGGTTCTTATACCCAAGTCCTAAGGCTCTACACAAGGGTCTAGAAACAAGATCTAAGGTCCGTGGTCTAGGCTTTTAGGTTCTTATACCCAAGACCTAAGGCCTTACACCAGGGTCTAGAATCAAGATCTAAGATCCGTGGTCTAGACTTTTAGGTTCTTATACCCAAGTCCTAAGGCCCTACACCAGGGTCTAGAACCAAGATCTTAGTTCCATGGTCTAGGCTTTTAGGTTCTTATACCCAAGTCCTAAGGCCCTACACCAGGGTCTAGAACCAAGATCTAAGGTCCGTGGTCTAGGCTTTTAGGTTCGTATACCCAAGTCCTAAGGCCCTACACCAGGGTCTAGAACCAAGATCTAAGGTCCGTGGTCTAGGCTTAGGGTTTTAAGCTCTGAGACTTAAGACCTAAGGCCTTGCACCGTTTTCTAGGCTTTTAAGTACTTAGACCCAAGGCCTAAGGCCCTACACCTTGGTCTAGTTTTTTAAGCTCTTAGACCCAAGACTTAGGGCCATACACCTCGGTCTAGGCTTTTAAGCTCTTAGACCCAAGACCTAAGGCCATACACCCTGGTCTAGGCTTTTAGGTTCTAATACCCAAGACCTAAGGCCCTACACCCTGGTCTAGGCTTTTAAGTACTTAGACCCAAGACCTAAGGCCATAAAGTAAAGACCTGAAAACTTACAAGGGAGTCGCGATTCACGACCCCTGAACAGACACTGTGGACCCAAGACCTAAGGCCTTACACCGTGGTCTAGACTTTTAAGTACTTAGACCCAAGACTCAGGGCTATACACCACAGTATAGACTTTTAAGCACTTAGACCCCAAGACCTAAGGCCATATACCCTGGCCTAGGCTTTTAAGCATTTAGACCCAAGGCCTAAGGCCCTGAACCGTGGTCTAGGCTTTTAGGTTCCTTTACCTAAGACCTAAGGCCCTACACCATGGGCTAGGCTTCAAAGCTCTTAGACCCAAGCCCTAAGGCGGTCCGCATGGGTTAGACTCAAGACCCAAGGGCATACACACTGGTCTAGGCTTTTAAGTACTTACTCCAAGACCTAAAGTCATAAACCATGGGCTAGGCTTTTAAGCACTTAAACTCAATGCCTAAGGCGGTCCGCATGGGCTAGACTTAAGACCTAAGGCCATACACCCTGGTCTAGGCTTTTAAGTACTTATACCCAAGACCTAAGGCCATATACCGTTTTCTAGGCTTTTAAGCTCTTAGACTCAAGACCTAAGGCCATACACCGTTTTCTAGGCTTTTAAGGTCTCAGACTCAAGACCTAAGGCCATACACCGTGGTCTAGGCTGTTAAGTACTTATACCCAAGACCTAAGGCCCTACACCGTGGGCTAGGCTTTAAAGCTCTTAGACCCAAGACCTAAAACCATTAGGTTAAGACTTAAAAACTTACAAGTTAATGGCAATTCACGATCCCCGAACAGACACCGTGGTCTAGACCGAATACCTAAGGCCCTACACCTAGACCCAAGAGCTAAGGTCCTTCACCATGATCTAGACCCTAAGACCAAAGGCCTTACACTATGGTCTAGTAATCGGCATAAACCGTTTGCAGTTGTGGTTGTTTCATCTATTTCTAGAGGTAAGTCTCTAAGTTCTTAGACCCTAAGACCAAAGGCCTTATACCACGGTCTAGTACTCGGCATAAGCCATGTGCAGTTGTGGTTGTTTCATCTATAGCTAGAGGAAAGTCCTAAGTTCTTAGACCCTAAGACCAAAGGCCTTACACCATGGTCTAGTACTCGGCATAAACCGTTTTGCAGTTGTGGTTGTTTCATCTATAGCTAAAGGTAAGCCCTAGGTTCTTAGACTCTAAGACCAAAGGCCTTACATCATGGTCTAGTATTCCTCTTAAGCCGTGTGCAGTGGTTAATTTGTCTACACTTAGAAGAAAGTTGGCCTTTAAGTTCTTAGACCCTAGACCTAAGACCCTACACCCATGGACTACAACCTGGACCTAAGGCCACATCCCGAGGTTTTGTACTCGTTTAAAACCGTGTGCAGTTGTGGTTGTTTCATCTATAGCTGGGCGAAGGTTGGCCTTTGATAACTGTGTGCAGTTATTACTGTTTCGTCTCGAAAAAGAGAATGTTTATGCTTTTACACCATAACTTAGAGCGAAAACCCATGGTCTTATTCCTAAAACCTAGGACCTTAGACCGATACCCTAGGACATAAGGGCTTAGACTTATTGCTTTAGATCTAGGGCAAAAGGAATTTAAATGAGGATCTAAGGCCTCATAATTTAGACCAACCCCAATCCCAAGCATTTAAGGCATTATACCATGGACCTGTATGTATATGACCTTAAACATTTGACCTAAGATCTAAGACTTTAACATAAGTCTTAAGCCCTAAGACCCTACCCCATGGGCTAGTACTGGTCCTACACCATAAGGGACCGTGTAAAATGGCGTGCATAAAGCCAATCACATGGATTATTTGAAAGCCCAGCGCACATGAATACCTGTGTTTGCTGTTGGGTGTTTTTATGATTTGTGCTTTCGGGCGTTTTGCAAACTCGACGCGGAAATTACGATCGCAGACGTAAATTATTAAAAAACATCGTGTACACATCGATTTTAAAAAACGATCGTACACGCCGATTATTTTAAACAGCGTCTGGGCATCGATTTTAAAAACGTTCGCAGACGTTAATTATTAAAAGGCATCGTCTACACATCGATTTTGAAAAACGTTCGCAGACGTTAATTATTAAAGGGCATCGTCTACACATCGATTTGCAATATGCAGGTCGATGAGTTTGCAAAACGCCCGAAAGCGCAAATCATAAAAACGCCCAATAGCAAACACAGGTATTCATGTGCGCTGGGCTTTCAAATAATCCATGTGATTGGCTTTATGCACGCCATTTTACACGGTCCCTTATGGTGTAGGACCAGTACTAGCCCATGGGGTAGGGTCTTAGGGCTTAAGACTTATGTTAAAGTCTTAGATCTTAGGTCAAATGTTTAAGGTCATATACATACAGGTCCATGGTATAATGCCTTAAATGCTTGGGATTGGGGTTGGTCTAAATTATGAGGCCTTAGATCCTCTTTTAAATTCCTTTTGCCCTAGATCTAAAGCAATAAGTCTAAGCCCTTATGTCCTAGGGTATCGGTCTAAGGTCCTAGGTTTTAGGAATAAGACCATGGGTTTTCGCTCTAAGTTATGGTGTAAAAGCATAAACATTCTCTTTTTCGAGACGAAACAGTAATAACTGCACACAGTTATCAAAGGCCAACCTTCGCCCAGCTATAGATGAAACAACCACAACTGCACACGGTTTTAAACGAGTACAAAACCTCGGGATGTGGCCTTAGGTCCAGGTTGTAGTCCATGGGTGTAGGGTCTTAGGTCTAGGGTCTAAGAACTTAAAGGCCAACTTTCTTCTAAGTGTAGACAAATTAACCACTGCACACGGCTTAAGAGGAATACTAGACCATGATGTAAGGCCTTTGGTCTTAGAGTCTAAGAACCTAGGGCTTACCTTTAGCTATAGATGAAACAACCACAACTGCAAAACGGTTTATGCCGAGTACTAGACCATGGTGTAAGGCCTTTGGTCTTAGGGTCTAAGAACTTAGGACTTTCCTCTAGCTATAGATGAAACAACCACAACTGCACATGGCTTATGCCGAGTACTAGACCGTGGTATAAGGCCTTTGGTCTTAGGGTCTAAGAACTTAGAGACTTACCTCTAGAAATAGATGAAACAACCACAACTGCAAACGGTTTATGCCGATTACTAGACCATAGTGTAAGGCCTTTGGTCTTAGGGTCTAGATCATGGTGAAGGACCTTAGCTCTTGGGTCTAGGTGTAGGGCCTTAGGTATTCGGTCTAGACCACGGTGTCTGTTCGGGGATCGTGAATTGCCATTAACTTGTAAGTTTTTAAGTCTTAACCTAATGGTTTTAGGTCTTGGGTCTAAGAGCTTTAAAGCCTAGCCCACGGTGTAGGGCCTTAGGTCTTGGGTATAAGTACTTAACAGCCTAGACCACGGTGTATGGCCTTAGGTCTTGAGCCTGAGACCTTAAAAGCCTAGAAAACGGTGTATGGCCTTAGGTCTTGAGTCTAAGAGCTTAAAAGCCTAGAAAACGGTATATGGCCTTAGGTCTTGGGTATAAGTACTTAAAAGCCTAGACCAGGGTGTATGGCCTTAGGTCTTAAGTCTAGCCCATGCGGACCGCCTTAGGCATTGAGTTTAAGTGCTTAAAAGCCTAGCCCATGGTTTATGACTTTAGGTCTTGGAGTAAGTACTTAAAAGCCTAGACCAGTGTGTATGCCCTTGGGTCTTGAGTCTAACCCATGCGGACCGCCTTAGGGCTTGGGTCTAAGAGCTTTGAAGCCTAGCCCACGGTGTAGGGCCTTAGGTCTTGGGTAAAGGAACCTAAAAGCCTAGACCACGGTTCAGGGCCTTAGGCCTTGGGTCTAAATGCTTAAAAGCCTAGGCCAGGGTATATGGCCTTAGGTCTTGGGGTCTAAGTGCTTAAAAGTCTATACTGTGGTGTATGGCCCTGAGTCTTGGGTCTAAGTACTTAAAAGTCTAGACCACGGTGTAAGGCCTTAGGTCTTGGGTCCACAGTGTCTGTTCAGGGGTCGTGAATCGCGACTCCCTTGTAAGTTTTCAGGTCTTTACTTTATGGCCTTAGGTCTTGGGTCTAAGTACTTAAAAGCCTAGACCAGGGTGTAGGGCCTTAGGTCTTGGGTATTAGAACCTAAAAGCCTAGACCAGGGTGTATGGCCTTAGGTCTTGGGTCTAAGAGCTTAAAAGCCTAGACCGAGGTGTATGGCCCTAAGTCTTGGGTCTAAGAGCTTAAAAAACTAGACCACGGTGTAGGGCCTTAGGCCTTGGGTCTAAGTACTTAAAAGCCTAGAAAACGGTGCAAGGCCTTAGGTCTTAAGTCTCAGAGCTTAAAACCCTAAGCCTAGACCACGGACCTTAGATCTTGGTTCTAGACCCTGGTGTAGGGCCTTAGGACTTGGGTATACGAACCTAAAAGCCTAGACCACGGACCTTAGATCTTGGTTCTAGACCCTGGTGTAGGGCCTTAGGACTTGGGTATAAGAACCTAAAAGCCTAGACCATGGAACTTAGATCTTGGTTCTAGACCCTGGTGTAGGGCCTTGAGACTTGGGTATTAGAACCTAAAAGCCTACACAACAGACCTTAGGTCTTGGGTAAAAGAACCTAGAAGCCTAGACCACGGACCTTAGATCTTGGTTCTAGACCCTGGTGTAGGGCCTTAGGTCTTGGGTATAAGAACTTAAAAGCCTACACAACGGACCTTAGATCTTGGTTTTAGACCCTGGTGTAGGGCCTTAGGACTTGGGTATAAGAACCTAAAAGCCTAGACCACGGACCTTAGATCTTGGTTCTAGACCCTGGTGTAGGGCCTTAGGACTTGGGTATAAGAACCTAAAAGCCTAGACCACATACCTTAGATCTTGGTTCTAGACCCTGGTGTAGGGCCTTAGGACTTGGGTATAAGAATTAAAAGCCTAGACCACGGACCTTAGATCTTGGTTCTAGACCCTGGTGTAGGGCCTTAGGTCTTGGGTATAAGAACCTAAAAGCCTACACAACGGACCTTAGGTCTTGGTTTTAGACCCTGGTGTAGGGCCTTAGGACTTGGGTATAAGAACCTAAAAGCCTAGACCACGGACTTTAGGTCTTGGGTATTAGAACTCAAAAGCCTAGACCACGGACTTTAGGACTTGGCTGTAAGAACCTAAAAGCCTAGACTACGGACCTTAGATCTTGGTTCTAGACCCTGGTGTAGGGCCTTAGGTCATGGGTATAAGAACTTAAAAGCCTAGACCACGGACCTTAGATCTTGGTTCTAGACCCTGTTGTAGGGCCTTAGGACTTGGGTATAAGAACCTAAAAGCCTAGACCACGGACCTTAGATCTTGGTTCTAGACCCTGGTGTAGGGCCTTAGGACTTGGGTATAAGAACCTAAAAGCCTAGACCACGGACCTTAGATCTTGGTTCTAGACCCTGGTGTAGTTCCTTAGGACTTGGGTATAAGAACCTAAAAGCCTAGACCACGGACCTTAGATCTCGGGTCTAGACCCTGGTGTAGGGCCTTAGGACTTGGGTATAAGAATCTAAAAGCCTAGACCACGGACCTTAGATCTTGGTTCTAGACCCTGGTGTAGGGCCTTAGGACTTGGGTATAAGAACCTAAAAGCCTAGACCACGGACCTTAGATCTCGGGTCTAGACCCTGGTGTAGGGCCTTAGGACTTGGGTATAAGAACCTAAAAGCCTAGACCACAGACCTTAGATCTTGGTTCTAGACCCTGGTGTAGGGCCTTAGGACTTGGGTATAAGAACCTAAAGGCCTAGACCACGGAACTTAGATCTTGGTTCTAGACCCTGGTGTAAGGCCTTAGGACTTGGGTATAAGAACCTAGAAGCCTAGACCACGGACCTTAGTTCTTGGTTCTAGACCCTGGTGTAGGGCCTTAGGACTTGGGTATAAGAACCTAAAGGCCTAGACCACGGACCTTAGGTGTTGGGTATAAGAACCTAAAAGCCTAGACCACGGACCTTAGATCTTGGTTCTAGACCCTGGTGTAGGGCATTAGGACTTTGGTATAAGAACCTAAAAGCCTAGACCACGGACCTTAGGACTTGGGTATAAGAACCTAAAAGTCTGGACCACGGACCTTAGATCTTGGTTCTAGACCCTGGTGTAGGGCCTTAGGACTTGGGTATAAGAACCTAAAAGCCTAGACCACGGACCTTAGATCTTGGTTTTAGACCCTGGTGTAGGGCCTTAGGACTTGGGTATAAGAACCTAAAAGCCTAGACCACGGACCTTAGATCTTGGTTCTAGACCCTGGTGTAGGGCCTTATGTCTTGGGTATAAGAACCTAAAAGCCTACACAACGGACCTTAGGTCTTGGTTTTAGACCAATGGTGTAGGGCCTTATGTCTTGAGGAAAACTTAGAGACCTAGATCACAGGCCTTAGGTTTAGGGTCTAGACCATGATGTAGGGTCCTAGGTGTTGGATTCAAGAACCTAAAGGCCTAGATTATGGGCCATAGATCTGGAGGCTAAGAACCTAAATGCCTATGCAGGCCTTAAATCTTGGGGCTTAGAACCTGAAGCCTAGACCACAGACCTTAGATCTTGGGTCTAGACCATGGTGTAGTAGGTCTTTGGTCTTAAAACCTAAAAGCCTAGACCACGGTGTATTAGGTATTAGGTTTAGACCACAGTGTCTTTTCAGGGGGGGCTGTGAATCGCGGCCCCCTTGTAAATATTCAGGTCTTAACTCTATGGCCTAGGTCTTTTTAAGATCCTTAAAGCCTACGGTGTATAGCCTTTGGTCTTGGGTCAAGTCCATGCGGTAGTTAGGAGTTGGGTAAGATGGATGAAGGTTGGTCTTCAAATACTCCAATCTGAATCTGATAACCATTTCTGATCATAATTTCATATTCAAAGAAAAAAGACCTCGTTGCCTAATGTTTGCTCAATTCATGGGGGGCTGTGAATCGCGGCCCCCTTGTAAGTTTTCAGATCTTAAGGTTTTATGGCTTTGTACTAAGGTGTCAGGCCTTATGTTTACATCTTAGTCCCGACACATTAGGTCCTGGCTGGGGGCTGATAGGTCTTATACACAGGTCATAGCTTTAGCCACTAGGTTTTTGAGCTTTGGACTCAGTTGCAAGGCCTTAGGTTTAGACTTTAGGTTCAACACACTAGGTCAAAGCTGTTGGGTAATATGTCCTATTCACATGTTAAAGCCTTAGCTGCTAGGTTTTAGGGCTTTGGACTCAGGTGCAAGGCCTTAGGTTTACATCTTAGACCCAAAACATTAGGTCTAGGCTGTTGCCTAATAGGTCCTATTCACAGGTCAAAGCCTTAGCTGCTAGGTTTTAGGGTTTTGGACTCAGGTGCAAGGCCTGAGGTTTAGATTTTTGGTCCATTAGGTCTAAGCTAAACGCAAATAGGTCCTATTCACAGGTCAAAGCCTTAGCTGCTAGGTTTTAGGACCTAAGTCCAAGGCATTTCATCTTAGGAACCATGTGTAAGGCCTTAGGCTTAGATCTTAGATCCAGCACATTAGGCCTAAGCTGATAGATAATAGGCCCTATTCACAGGTCAAAGCCTTAGCTGCTAGCTTTTAGGGCTTTGGACTCAGGTGCAAGGCCTTAGGTTTACATCTTAGTGCCAACACATTAGGTTTAGGCTAATAGGCCCTATTCACAGGTCAAATCCTTAGCTGCTAGGTTTTAGGGTTTTGGACTCAGGTGCAAGGGCTTAGGTTTACATCTTAGTTCCAACACATTAGATTTAGGCTGTTTGCTAATAGGTACTATTCACAGGTCAAATCCTTAGCTGCTAAGTTTTAGGGTTTTGGACTCAGGTGCAAGGCCTGAGGTTAAGATTTTAGGTCCAACACATTAGGTCTAAGCTAAACGCAAATAGGTCCTATTCACAGGTCAAAGCCTTAGCTGCTAGGTTTTAGGACTTAAGTCCAAGGCATTTCATCTTAGGAACCACGTGTAAGGCCTTAGGCGTAGATCTTATGTCCAACACATTAGGCCTAAGCTGATAGATAATAGGCCCTATCCACAGGTCAAAGCCTTAGCTGCTAGCTTTTAGGGCTTTGGACTCAGGTGCAAGGCCTTAGGTTTACATCTTAGTGCCAACACATTAGGTTTAGGCTGTTAGCTAATAACTATTCACAGGTCAAATCGTTAGCTGCTAGGTTTTAGGGTTTTGGACTCAGGTGCAAGGTCTAAGCTTTAGATCTTAGGTCCAGCACATTTGGCCTACGCTGATGGATAATAGGCCCTATTCACAGGTCAAATCCTTAGCTGCTAGCTTTTAGGGCTTTGGACTCAGGTGCAAGGCCTTAGGTTTATCTCTTAGTGCCAACACATTAGGTTTAGGCTGTTGGATAATAGGCCCTATTCACAGGTCAAATCCTTAGCTGCTAGCTTTTAGGGCTTTGGACTCAGGTGCAAGGCCTTAGGTTTACATCTTAGTGCCAACACATAGGTTTAGGCTGTTGGCTAATAGGCCCTATTCACAGGTCAAAGCCTTAGCTGCTAGGTTTTAGGGCTTTGGACTCAGCTGTTAGGCCTTAGGTTTAGATCTTAGGTCCAACACATTAGGTCTAAGCTGGTGACTAATCGGCCCTATTCACAGGTTTAAGCCTTAGCTGCTATGTTTTAGGGCTTTGGACTCAGGTGCAAGGCCTTAGGTTTAGATCTTAGGTCCAACACATTAGGTCTAAGCTGGTGGCTAATCGGCCCTATTCACAGGTTTAAGCCTTAGCTGCTAGGTTTTAGGGCTTTGGACTCAGGTGCAAGGCCTTAGGTTTAGATCTTAGGTCCAACACATTAGGTCTAAGCTGGTGGCTAATCGGCCCTATTCACAGGTTTAAGCCTTAGCTGCTAGGTTTTAGGGCTTTGGACTCAGGTGCAAGGCCTTAGGTTTAGATCTTAGGTCCAACACATTAGGATTAAGCTAATGGTTAATAGGGCTTATTGATAGGTTAAAGCCTTAGCTGCTAGGTTTTAGGGCTTGTCTGGGCCTTAGGAATTAGATCTTAAGAGGTTAAACTGGGTTAAAAATTGGAGAATTTTGGCCTAAAAATGTGTCTTTGAAGGTAAAATTGCAATTTGAAGCTGAAGGCGCTCACAAAACATGAGTATTCCCTGGATTATATTCAAAATGCTCCTTGAAATCACTGTCTGAAATCCTGAAAAATGCCCTGAAATGGGCTGATATTTGGCCAAAACCAACCAGAATCCGGTAAAAAACCGGTCAATTTGAAGATGAAGGCGCTCAAAAAAAACTACGAGTGTTCCCTGGATTATATTCAAAAAGTGGTCATTTGAAGCAAAAAAGTGGTCATTTGAAGCAAAAAGTGGTCATTTGAAGCAAAAGTGGTCATTTGAAGCAAAAGTGGTCATTTGAAGGAAAAAGTGGTCATTTGAAGCAAAAGCGGTCATACGAAGAAAAAAAAGTGGTCATATGAAGCAAAAAAAGTGGTCATATGAAGCAAAAAGTCATCAAAAAAAACTACGAGTGTTTCAGAACCATCCTTTTATATCTACTATTCCGTGTTGGATATCCAATCTGGCCCAAGAGTTTAAATGGATGTCCACTTGTTGTGCACCGGGAAGAACACGGAGCTTAAGATATGTTATCTACAGTTGTCTATAAAGCACATTGTATTGGTTCACCTCTATACAAGTTTATCATATATAAAGTTTAACTGGCTGGGTAGCTCAGTGGTCATAGCGCTCGCCTTTGAATCCAAAGGTTGCCGGTTCGATCCTGAGAAAAGTTAGTAGCTTTTTAAAGGTTCCATTCCGGACCCAGTTGCCATTTGTCATTGGGCTATTAATTAATTATGCTTTCTAACAACTGGTCGATGTTAGATAGTAACAAGACTGGGGTTTGGACCGTTCCCCGTCAAAACGTTAAAAAATGCCACTGGCGTAGAAACACCCAAAATAAAATTTAAAAATATGGGTGACGTAATAACCTGCCGTAGTGGTCTTGCAAGATATAAAAAATATTTATGAAATATCCATCCATATTATCCATCCATATTATCCATCCATATATTGTATTGTAGTTCGGAAAATATTTGTGTGCTTATGTGTTTAAATATGCAGATCTTACGAAGAAAGGTAAATACTACCTAGAAAATATACAAACCGAATAATTCTACAAACGGGTTTTAGAATTAAGTGTTTCTTGGCGTTCCTTTAAAATTTTAGGTTATTGTTTACATTTTCAAACATGGTGAAAAAATTCAATAATTTGACAATTCTTAAGATATTATTGTTGATCAGAATACTACGGGTAATTTCCATGAACCCAATGGACATACACATTAATAATGTGAAATGGGAAGTACAAATGAAAGCTTGGTATGTTAGTATTGATCAGTTAAACTTCATATCACTCAACAGTTTAAAATCTTTGAAATATAAACATAACAAAAGAGAGTGGCAGAAAAGATCGAAAGTGCATAGACTCTCATACAATTGTTCTCATTTATTTTTAATATTATTAATTCTTTTAAGTGGTGACATAGAAGAAAATCCCGGTCCTGAGAATACTAGTTTTCAGACTGTAGAATGCTTGGACTTAAATTCAACACCTGACAATAACATGGGTTCAATGGACGGCAATATTACAAAAGAAAAATGTAAATTTTGCAATAAGTATTATAAAAGATTAAAGGCGCATATCAATGCTTCCCACAAAGAAGATATTGATTTAAGTAATAAACTCAAAGATAAAGAAATTGTTAAAAGAAAAAATAATATAACTGATACGAAAAAAATATTTAATGAACGAACCGAAATATGGCGGGAACTTTACAGTGAAGATATAAAGGCATGGTGGGACAAACACTTAAAGGTCCCTGATAATTGCTTGGTTATCGATCCAATGGTCAGTCATGTTTTAAAACTTGAATATGACGATAGGTTAATAGAAAAAACTATTGATGGATTAAAATTGAAGAAATACAAGTATATTTTATGTTGTGTTAACAGTAGAGTGTCCGAAGGAAATATTAATGGTTGCCACTGGTCATTGCTCGTCATGAAAATAGATGAGTTTTTGTTTTACCACTTTGATTCTCTGTCACCACTGAACAAATCCTCTGCCGTTCAGTTTGCAAATAAACTAAGCGAATGTCTAGGTGGAAAAACCGAAGCTACGATTAAGGAAGTACAGTGTTACCGACAAAAACATAACGTTGAATGTGGTATACACGTTATTAACAATTCTAAACTTGTCTGCTCATGTTTGTTTAATAAATTAGACATCATTGAATGTAAGAAATTCAATGAGGAATTCAGTGTTTCCAAAATATATATCCAGATTTCTTCCTTAGTAGAAGGAGATGGATTTGAATCCAAATATGAACAACCTAATTTAAATAGTAGTTCATCAACATATCTATCTCAAGAATTAAGTACAGAAAACCCTGAAAATAGAAATAAACCATATAGAAATAGAATTTTCTGTAATAACTTAATAAATAATGATATGATGAACAATAATTCAGAGTTGGTAATATCGACCCAAACTCAATCGAAGCAAATAGAGATAGTAGGTCTTAAGTGTGATGAATGTGGGAAAATATTTATAAATAACAAAGGGTTGTCGATACACGTGTCGAAATCACATCCCAATAGTCATAGAAACAACATAGTACAGAAATATATGCCGCAATCCCATGAGTCACATGTACTTAATAGTATGCATGAAGAATTTGACCAAGCCACAAATGTAAATTATAGGAATTTCAAACTTGAAAATGAAATTGAATCATGGTTAAAAATTTTTGAAAATGAAGAGTTAAGTAATGAGAACTTTTTAATAAATGTTGGAAGGTTTTCTAAATTTTTATCAACAGCGATATATGAATTGCCCGGTCCAAAACACCCTGGATACAGATATTATAAACTAAGAAAACAGAAAAAAGACTTACCGCAAAACAGTACATTTAAAAAATCGTCCAATCCAGAGAGGAAGACAAAAAATGAAAGAAAAAAGCGGAAACAAAGGTACGAATATGAACTGATCCAATTTGAATACTACAACAGACGAAACAAAGCAGTGCAAAAAATTATTGGCAATAATAATAAAGCTTGTAAAATAAGTTTGGAAGAATTGTACAATAGTTTTGGCCAGAGGTTCTCGATTTCGAACGATAATTATGTCATGAATAAAGTCAATCATGAATCGCTAAATAATAATGAAGATCTGAATTGTAATTACAACCCCAATATAGAGGAGAAGGAAATATTGCAGGCTGTCAAAAGTATAAAAATCGATACTGCTCCTGGACCTGATAAAGTTTTGATGAGATCTGTAAAAATAAAAGGAGTCTCAAAAATACTTACTATCATTTATAACAGAATCCATCAATCAGGCCTGATACCCGAATGTTTTAAGCAAGCTAGAACTGTTTTAATTCACAAAGGAGGAGAAGAAAACAATGTTAACAACTGGAGACCAATTACGATATGTTCCGTACTAAGGAGGATCTATGAGAAAATCCTTGATAAAAAAATGAAAGAGTATGTTTCATTCAATAAGTTTCAAGGTGGCTTTACAACTATGCCGGGAACCCATATAAATACACAATTATTGAATGAAATATTACTTTCTGCTAAACAGAACAAGAAGGACTGTAGTATCCTATTTCTGGACATAGCAAAAGCTTACGACAATGTGGGACATTTACACTTAACCTCCGTCTTAAAGTCATTACCAATACCATCTATAATTGTTGAATCAGTAATACAACTGCAAACCCAAAATAAAACACAAGTTGAAACATCAAAAGGCAAGACAAAGCCGATAAGAATTAAAAAGGGTGTACTACAAGGATCCCCTTTATCCCCAACTTTGTATAATTTATGTATCAATCATATATTGGATCAAATTTCAGAACATTCTATAAGCGAAGAACTTGGCTTTAAAATCTGCAATGACTTGCCCTCCATTAGTATTTTGGGTTTTGCTGATGACACTGTATTAGTTGGAAAAAACAAAGAGAGTGTACAACTACTGTACAATACTATAGATAATTTATTTTCTGAAATTGGACTTACTATTAATCCATCTAAAACAAAGATTATAAACATTGAAAAAGGATTATTACGAGAAGATAATTACTTTTTAGACTCAACAGAAATAAAATCGATTGGAATCATGGATAAAATTAAATATCTTGGGGTAAATTTTTCTGATGAAATAATTTTTGATTCTGAACAAAACATAACACGGTTAACAGACAAAATTGAAAAATTGACTTGCTCGCCTTTTTTTAAAACCGAACAAAAAGTGTTCGTTTTAGTTAATTTTATCTGGCCTACCCTAATATATCCATTTCAGACTGCACCTTTAAAAAAGATTACAATTCGTTTTTTTAATGACATTGATCAAATCATACGTTCAACTTTAAAAGAAATTCTGGAAATTCCAAATGATACACCCAGTTCATTTTTTTTATAGTTGTTCAAAATTCAAAGGAATGGGATTATCAAAATCAAGATGGGAGGCGATAATACAACACATTAATATTTGTCGAGTTTTAAACAACATCAAAAATCCATACCTTGACAAATTAAAAAATTTTGACACTGAAGAAACCATTTGCCTCAAAACACTCGGCCTTTATGAAGATGGGCAGCCTAAGATCTCAACAAAAGTTTTAAGAAATAAATTGAAAGAAATTGAATATGCAAAATGGTGTGATCTTCAGTACAAAGGGAAAGGAGTCGTTTTATTTCAAGAGTGTCCAAAGATAAACAAAAGTTTAACTAAAGGCTATGGTTTGACCGAGTCAGAATTTAAATTTTACTTAAAAATGATAAATGATGTCGCCCCAGTCAGAAGTTTACATGGACGGTCCAAGGACGGGAACCAGTGTCGGCGTTGCTCCGACACTGAGACTCATATAGTTGAAACACTCCCCCATGTCCTTGGACAATGCCCATTTAGTAACCTACTTCGAATCACACGACACCACTCCATAAGAAAAATAATTGCAGATCAATTTAGAAGTAAAGGTGTCTACGAAGTATATGAAGAGGTTACTGCAACAGAGACAAACGGCTCAATAAGAAGAAGCGATATTATTATCATAAATAGAAAAAAGAGCCAAGGATTTATAATTGATCCGACAATAAGGTATGAGACTCATGCTTCTCAACCTCATGAAGTCCACTTAGAAAAGGAAACTATTTATATTAATACCATCCCATACTATAAGGAAAAATATAGAATAAAAGAATTTAAAGT
Organism: Neoaliturus tenellus; assembly: GCA_030545055.2. Lineage (NCBI taxonomy): Eukaryota > Metazoa > Arthropoda > Insecta > Hemiptera > Cicadellidae > Neoaliturus > Neoaliturus tenellus. The sequence goes on along the minus strand of CM061537.1, from coordinate 56,285,411 downwards.
TTACGGGCTCATGGTTGGAGCAAGAGGAACCATACCTGCCTTTTTACAAAATTTTTGGAAAGAATTCAATCTGGAAGGAAGAATTTTAAATATGATTTCATTAACCGCAATCAAATTCTCAGTGAAGATTTTAAAAAACCACCTTTATACTCTAAGTTAAGAAAATTTTGTAATAGTATTCTTTGTTTTACAGCAATTTACAATGTGTAAAAAGACGTTAATTTTTTAATAAATTATCTATATATATGCAACCAGAGTATAAATATGAAATTTGAGCCAGAACTAAACTAATATCTTATTGTTATTTATTTAAATTAAATATGATGTTATTATAGCATATGCATAATATGATCAGCTTTGATTTATCCAACAGCCGCTTTTATACTTTGGTGGTATTTGTACAACGGCTGATAAAAGTTTAAAACTCACAGCTGTTTAAAAAATTACCCAGCTGATAACTTTTTCTTTTTATTTGCGTTTACTTTTTAAGTTTCCCTGTCTCGCCATTTTTGTTTACAACCGTTGTTCTTGTTTTTAACAAACGAAATAAGAATCATCGTATAAAATACACTTTTAATTAAAAGTGAATTAATTTTGGTAGTTACTTGAAAAAATAATACTTTTCAGGAAATGTCATCAAGTAAGTTAATTTTGTCTTGCTTTTGTTTACCTTGAAATCTCTTATTTTAAAAATTTGGATTACATTTTAGGCTTTGTCTTATTTTTGTCTTAGGCCTATGTTTTCACATTTCAACCAGTGTTGGGGAAGCTACTTTTTAAAAGTAGCTAGCTACAGCTACAGCTACTTTTTCAAAAAAGTAGCTTAGCTACAGCTACAGCTAGGGCCTACATTTTCAAAAAAGTAGCTAGCTACAGCTACAGCTACAATTAAAAAGTAGCCTAGCTCGCTACAATTTAAGCTACTTTCGCAATCTGGTCCTGTTTTTCTCTTGTGATATATAACCACCCAAATTTTCCACTTAAAAGTAAAATTAAGTTTTTTTACTATAGGCCTAGGCCTATACCGGTTTTGTTGGTATTGTGTTTAGACATATTTTCATTTTAATATAATAATTTGTGACTCTTATGGAGCCTAGATAATGTAAACAGAATAGTGGTATGAAAATATAAATTGTCGAATACAAAGACTTACATCAAAGACGTAAACAACAATATTTATTAGGTTATCTCCACAAGTTCATAACATTTTATTAGACCGGCCACAGCTGGCGTATGCACACAAGAAGGACTAGCCTCTTCAGTCTTGTCGTTAATCTCGCTTAGGCCTACTAATTGCCATGATGTCGACTACAGAAACAGAATATAACTTAAGTATGAAGCACTCTGTAAAGTATTAAGTACAAATTTACAGAGTTCGGGAATTATGGTACCGTACCCTGATACGGTACAGTACCGTAAACGTTCACATCAACAATCAAAGTGGTTGAGGTTATGTTGTTGAGTCGTTATGCCAGTAGTAAAAATTGGCTATTTATTTGAACTCGTTGACGTCGCGTTGTTTCTCATATTTATATTTGTAAACATTCCTTTCCTTAATTCCTGACCAGAGCGATCCTGGCAGTGAGCAAGCATAGTGCAGCACTTTAGTTTCTATTCTATAATATAGGCGCATACTACTAGCGCATCTAGTGGTCACACAAAGAGAACAAGACTGGTGATTGTCATTTTGTGGTTATGGTACTCGATTGGAACGTCTGGCAATGAATTTTAAGTAATGTTGAATTTCAACCAGCGAAAAACAACAGCTGACTAACCTTCTCTCGTGTTTATTTGGAAGCCATGAATGATGAAATGTAAACACAATTATTATGTTTTATTGAAACCAAAGTAGCTAGTAAAGTAGCTAAATAATCCGCTACAACTAGGGTCAAGTGGGGTAAGTGGACGCCCGGGGCAAGTGGACTCCCAGCTAATAAAAAATTGGTTTATTATTTAAAAAAATTCAAAACTTAGACAAAGGTATTTCAAACTCTGCTCTTTCAAATTATAATCACTAAAAAATTGTCTGGTTATTATTACTGTGTGTTTTGATGAGTTTAAAAACATCTTACGTTTCTACTCTAAACGCAAGTGCCGCTCGGAAAATTTTAAAAATTACCAAAAATTCAAATATTAAGATAATTATTTTAAAATTGGTGATCTGACTAATTTCTTAAAGAGGAATTCAAAAATAATATTTTTATTACCCTACAAAGTCATTTTGGAGGACTTGGAGGGGGGGCGTACACTTACCCATTGTTACATCGCTGTTGGGGCAAGTGTACTTTTACCAATGGTGCAAGTGTACACCCCCAAAATTGACTTTTTAGGACAATAAAAACATTATTTTTTAATTTCCCTTTAAAAAATGAGTCAGATCACCAATTAATTTTAAAATAATTATCTTAATATAGGCCCTATTTGAATTTTTCGTAATTTTTTTTATTTTTTAAGCGGCACTTAGGTTTAAAGTTACTTCACCAAGCGGAGGTTTCGAAGAAACTTCCAAACTATTGTATTTTTCAAGATATTTTGATGGACAAAAAAAACAAAATAAAACTCATTTTCTGCTCTTTAAGACCTATTAATTGTCAATTCACTGAAATAGTGTTATCTCTAAGTTTTCATTTACTTTACAATTTCTTAAAAAACTGAGTTTTCCGTTTTACCGTGCGGAGGTTCACGAAAAAGTTCATAACTCCTGGACCGTTTGAGATATTTTGATAAATAAAAAATCAAAAGAAAGCTTATTTTCTCCTCTATAATCCACTTGCCCCAACATCAACATATATGCAATGCAAAGCTACATTAAGGGGGGGGGTGTACACTTACCCCAGATTGAAAGGCAAGTGTACGCCCCAAACATCACTTTACAAAAAGAATTCTTAAAAATACAAAATTAACATTTTTAATAAAATAAAAATAATACATATACAAAACATTCCAAAGAATAATCATACAAAATTTTATGTTTATATCACTGACATGTGTTTTTTAATCTGCAGTCAAAGTGGTACTATGTGATTTGGGGGGTCCACTTACCCCACTTGACCCTACTCTAAAAATGTAGCTCGCTACAGCTACAAGCTACTTATTTTCGAAAGTAGCGGAGCTACACTAACGCTACTAAAAACGTAGCGGCGCTACCCGCGCTACATGTAGCGCGCTACTCCCCAACACTGATTTCAACAACTGAATATTTTAATGTTATGGTAAATTAGTTTTTTTCTGCAGAATTCTACTCTAGGTTATATCAGGCCTAAGCCTAATTTTGATCTCACATGACCTGAATCTCTCTTGGCTAGATCTAGGTCCCATAGGCTAACAACAAAGGTTCATGTACCTATGGCGCGACAGAGGGGTTGTAATTGATGTTGTAATTATTCAGCTAGATTCGCAGTGCTGCAAAAACACTTAATACCTATAGTCCTAACCAGCGCCAGTGCCAGCACTTTTGCCACCGTAAGCGTAAAGGTTACATTTGCTGCCCCTGACAGCCCCCTTTCCCCCCATCCCAAACCTATTAATACCCGCGTTAAAACATCTACAATAATTTACATTCCACAGCAGGTGGTTTTGCGTGGGATAATAGGTAACATTTCTCTACAGGCCTATTCGATTTCCCGCATTCACAGTTAGGCTACTTCGGTGAGTTAACAATGAAATTGACAAGACTAAGCGACGAGAAATGGACTTGATAACTTAGACTGGGGATGCTCAGTGTGTTTGTGTGTGTGTCCTGCTGCAAGTAGCTGGCAGTGCCGCATGGGAACCGACCCGCTTGATTGGTCGTTTCTCGTGGGGCAATGCCACTTGCAGTTACGGCTACAATTGGGGAGCGAAATTCTGGTGTGTTTATTTGTGATCAAAAAGGATAGGCTAAGTTAGCCTAAAGTTTTATGGGTTTTAGCTTTAAACAAAGAGTCGATCAAGGCTTTTTCTTGGTTTTTTTTTTTTACAAAATGCAAAGAACAAATGAAATTTTTGTGCAACTTTTAAATTGTTTGAACAGAAGCTACGGTAGGCTATATGATTCAGATTAAAATAAAATTTACCCTATTCTCAACCTTCAATTGGACAAAAATGATATAATGTGATAAATGTCTGGCAAAGGTTTAACAAAGCTCTTTTTGGAAAAAATCTAACATGGATTCACCTTTTTCACTGGTGCGGCCAAACGCTGCTACCGGTGGGCATAATAAGAAAAGGACAAATAGGTCCCACTTATAGTGTAACTCATCTTAGATTTTTTACATAATCTAATTTTAATACCGTACATAGGCCTAACCAAAAATAAAAAAGTTCACAACAAATCAAATTGACAGCATTTTTATTGATCATTAAATATTTAATATGCTTAAATATAATGATAATTTATATTGATCAAGTTACAGCAAGTTTAAATCGTCTAGGTTGTAAATCATAAACCATAGGCCTAACACCTTCACTACCGATCGTCAACTATAGTTGATGGGAGATTGTCTTTAATGGCCCGACCCTGTGGGAGGACCTGAAGTTCTCCTGAGACCAAGCTTATTGAATTAAACTTAACCTCAGACCAATGTCTAGAAACAAACATGCTGCCAAATTTACAAAAGATACCATTACCCTTACCCATGTGGACACCACAATGCCAGCATATTTACTGGGTATCCCTGTAGACCGACGCCTAACAATCTAGTCTATAAAATAAACCGTTCCTTATGAGAAGCTATAATAAAGTTGATCCCATACAGCACACTAACCTCTTCAAGATAGTTAAAAAAAGTCTTGCTCCGACTTGGTAAACGTCTTCAAAACGACTCGCGAGACTCCTAAACCAGTAAATTAAACGTTTATTTGACCAAACTTTTCGTACACTTAATCGGTCTAGAGGAAGTCTAGATTCCGTCTCGGAGGACATTTTCAAGACATATTTTAGCCGTCTACGACTATAAATTTGACCATAAGGTATAATGGTATCCCTCTATTAACCGTTTTAAAGCCTCCTTTTTAATGTATTGACATCTACTGTATATCTTGAACACATTGTTAATGTTAAAGAAGTCTTGTTGATGTCTCTTTGAGATGTAATTAAGATGTCAATCTATTTTGTACTAGAAGATGTATTCATTTATATGCCTTGAAGATTAAAATTACTGGTGTGACATACAATAGATATCCTGGATATGTTTAAAATGTCACAGATTTCTTTTTGGAGCCACTTTGAGATGTACTCAAGATATGAAATCACCCAATAAAGAAATGTTCTCCCAGTTATAATTATTTAAGGTGTTACTGTAACATTAAATTGAGTACATCATAAAAAGTCAATAGGCTATGTATATCATTAAACTAGGTATTTGACAAGTTTTACTGGATGTAGCATAATTTTCAATAATATGTAACAAAATGTTTACCGTACTACTTCAATTTTTTTCTGTTAAAATGAATTTATTTAATAAGTATAAATTTTGCTGGATGTATTTTCATCTATAATTTAATCATTAATAATAATCATTAAACTCAATTATAATTATAAAAAAAAATTGAATTAAATGTACAGCAAAGGATTAAAAAAAGCCAATAAAGTTGAATCTTAATATATTAAAGATAACATATTAATTTAACAGATATAAGATTTACACTGCAGCCCACAAAATAACATGTACAATGTCAAAAGAAGTTTCCCGTTTCCCAAATGTGTGATTCATGCGAGAAGATCAGCCACCCAGATCTGAAACAAAAAGAAAAGAAAATCATTAACAACTGGAACCAAACCTTTCAAACAGGGAGTTAAAAGCGAGGGAAAGAAATTAAAAAAACAAATTGTTTAACAATTATTTTAGAGATGAGTTTAATTTGCTCAGTCCCTCAAGTTTCACGGACTTTGTTGTATTGAAATTGAAAGAATAAAAATCGATAAATCTTTATCGGTTTGAAGGTTTTTGCCAACAAAAACCGTGTTACCGATCGCACTTCGCAACTGGCGGCATTTTTTACGGGAGCGGCCATTTTGAATTTAAAAATAAAGAAAACTAGCAGCGCGACAATGTTCCTAGTGTCACGGCTGGATAGCCACTGAGGCCCCGAGTGCTCTCATACCCTAATATGGGCGATACGTGCGCGCCTAACGGCGTAAGACGAAAACGTTCCTTACTTTCTGAATAGCCCTCGTATATAGCGGGTAGGCTATATTTTGAAGCTGTATTGAACAATGTATTTTAACAAGAAAAGATCCCCATGTGTTTTGTTAAAACAGTCATCATCAGATCCGCCCAAAGCCAAGAACTCTTACTTAATACTTGAATGTTGAGTTGAATTTTAGAAAAAGTTTACAAATGTCCCTAAAATAATAATAACACATGTAGTCTACTTAACCAAATCAAAACTTAGCGCACAAAAATATACAGTGTATATATACTATATATATATACATATTTTTTAAGTAGGCCTACAATTTTTTGTATGGTAGTTGAGTATGGTAACCACTTTGATACAAACATCAGTTAAATTAACAGAGAAACAAAATTAAGATCTTGAAACTGTACTGCAATACTTCACAGAAATGAACAAAATCAGTAGGATATATTGCCGCCGACACATTGTTGGTTTACAGAATGTGTTAGGCCAAATAATATTGGAGTACAGTATAAACAGTCTATTGTACTGCGACCATTTATGAAAGCCTGATAAAGCTCTGAGTTTTCTAAAAATAAACCTGCTTATGAATTTATTTTTTAAGGCAATTAGCCTATGTTACAACCAAAACTGTTAGGCCCTAAACTTTAAGGTGACTTGGGTGAGATACTTTTAGTAGCTACTGAACAATAGCCACTTTCATTTAGACATTAATAATTAAATGGCTTAGAGCTATATCAAACAAACAATAAACACGTAAGGTTTCTTACGTCAAATTACGTTTACGTTGTCAAATTTCATAGTACAGACACCCTCAAATCCGCCGACCGTGGAACCGGCACACATGCCGGTTTTAAAAATGGCCGGATTAACTGGCGGTTTATTGAACAAGTTACAGTTATAAGGGACCTTTTTAAATGTGTTCCAAAGATAAACTATAAGGTGTATTTAACTAAAAAGAATAGCATAACATTTAATTAATGTTTTGCTACAGACTTTACACTAAAAGGCATAATTTATTCACTCAGATGTTAATAATAGGGCTGAAATTCAATTGGACATTGGATAAGAGGTCGCTAGTGATGAAACTGCGTTCAATGAACAAACACCTAGCAAATGTTTTATCGGCCATTAACAAAGGTCCTTGATAGCCATTTCATTGTTTCACGGTATCATACACCTTAATAGAAGTAAACGGCAAAGGTAAACGAGTAATATCTTAAGCTTTTTTAATTCTCCCCATTCCGCAAATTTTCAAAACCTAAAAGGGTCCAGTCTTGATTAGTTAGGCTTAGTGGGATTCTACTATACTTTGATAGACAAGTCTGCGTAATCACTAGTATAGCCTACATGTAACGGATACCAATAAATTAAGAAATTATTCAAAGTATTAAGTTAATGGTTCAAAAACTTTTAAAGATAAGCTTGTCCCATCCATGTTGAAATTTGATTACATTATCCAATATCAGAACACGGTGTGCCTAGCCAGCGCACAATAACCACTCTATCAGATGTGCTGCGAAAATTTTCAATCTACCAGACTGAAATATAAAAAAATACATAAAAAGTATAAAAAAATTGACATATAGTCGACTCCCTCTTGTTCGGACTCCAATGGTCTGGACGCCGGATGGTCCGGACAAGGTCTTGAAAATGAGTCATCAGCGCGCCTGGTTTCTTGAGGCCAAAATTGACAGGATTGAACGTGTCTATATGGTCAACATGTAAACAAAGAACCTCAGTTCGGCTTACGATTACGCTCGTTCCGGATAGTCATACCGAAGTGTGGCTAATTTTAAAAGTTAGGCCTACTGTACCGTAAATTGTTTGTGTTTTAGTAATTTTGAATTGATTTATATTATTACGAGATTAATTTGTACAGTAGACTCCCTCTTAACCGGCCACCTTTTAACCGGTCTCCGTTTTAACCGGCCTACCCTAAGACAAAAAGAACATCTTTTTAACCGGCCATTTTTTATCTCAACATCGCTTTAACCGGCCGTGTTTCTCCGGAAACGTATTTTTCTTATCTACTGTATCATTGAATTCAACATTATTTCATACTGAACTTCTCAAACCAATTAAAATGTAACGTCCTTGACGGAAATGAATGCCACCGGAAGTCAATGTGTTTGGACCTACTATCCAGTAGACCACAATAGAGAAACAAATTATTATTAGTTTAGGTTTGTTGTGGATTTCATGGGTGTTGGATGTTAGCTATAAATCATATGCAGTAATGTATTTAAAGTTGTTTTTCAAGTGATAATTATATTTTAGACCATATAAAATTGTAGGTTGGCGTTCTTAAATGAACATCGGTTTAACCGGCCATTTCATTATCTGGCCGCATCCTGGTCACGAGGTGGCCAGTAAAGAGGGAGTCTACTGTAGGTAAAATTGTAGTTAGAGTAACTGCGTAGTGATTTTATGAATCTAAAATTGTAGCCCCTTTCTTAACAAAAAAATAAATCGGTGAAGTTTTTATTTGTGGCTTTTTTTTTGTGTTATTTCTTATTGTCTGGTGTCAATTTTGTTTTTATCGATGTCATCGAAATGAGGTTCCATCAAGTTGGTAGCAAAACAACGTAATGTTTAGGTTATAAAATTGTCTTTATATATTTTTAGAATTAGGTAAATACACACTATTAAAGATTTTAATTTGCATAAGTTAACAACCGCCGGATTGCCCAACAATTTTTTTACCCGGACAATGGTCCGATTCCGAGGAGTCCGGATTAGAGGGAGTCAACAGTATACTATAAACATACTCTTAACATATAGTAGTTTTAAATTAAAACTCCAAATGTCCAATAAATTTTATAATTTGTTACGTAACCAACAAATTATAAAACTTATTGGATATTTGGTGTTTTAAATTAATATTACTATATACATTCCAATAAGAAAAGCTAACCAAAATGATACTCTTAACACACCAACTATCACAACCAGTTAAACTTTACAATTAAACTTACAATTAGCTATTCTGGAAAGCTAATAGGTACCTTCTTTATCAGTTATTTTTAACAATAAATGTCTTTAGCCGGTAGTAGTGTTTTATAGAAATGGGTACGGTAATGGAAACCGCTGATCCATCTATTCAATTAACCATCGTACTTCTCCTCCTGAGGATAGAGATGGTTTCACTATAATATCACATTTACTCTATTGAAAACTTAAACTACACACATTTTTACCTGTCAAATCATTTCCAGTCTTTGTCCTGCGGTGGGTCAAAAGAAAGCTCTTTGTACAATAAGATGTGCGATAAATAAATATAATAACATCCAAAAGAAATGGGACAAGCTCATCCTTAAAGAGTTTTCTGAGCATTAAACTGGTTTGTGCTACACTGATTTTGCTTTATGTGTTTATGTTTTCTTTTTTATTCACTCAGTTCCCATTTGCCTAAGCTTAAATTGTAAGCCTACAAAGTACTGAGTACTGTACGGTACAGTACGTGAATTAATTTATGACAAATGAACCTTTAAAAATTAACCTTGGGTACGGATTAAGAGGTCCACTACAGATGTACAAAATATTCTATGATTTAGAACGGGATTTAGTAGTATTCTCTCATAATTTATTATAAAAATTAACCACGTCCAAATAAAACATTACCGTACCTTCTAATTTTAGAAGAGAATCAGCGCAAGTCAGACTTTGAGGTCCTTTGATGTGGCTCCTGATGGGATGATCCTGATGTCAAATTGGGTTCCCATCTCGAACACAGCCTTAAAAGAATAAAAAATATGCTTTTAATAGACAATCGGGTTTAGGTTATCTAGTCATAATAGTTGTAGATTTTTACGAGTGTTAGTCAAAACAAATAATATTGTCACAACATGTTTGCTGCAAAATGAATTTTACTATATATATACTCAACAAGCACTATGAAGGTTTGCTGCCTTGGAGGTGTTACAAGCAAATATAGGTTAATCAGTATGGTACCCAGTAAAGTCACAAACTAAATGATGGGTTTTACAAATTTTTTCCCCATAGGCTAAGTAAGTGGGGTTACCAGACATCCGAGTTTACCCTGGACAGTCCGGATTTTTAGGGAGTCCAATCCAGGGTTGTTATACTGTCCGGAGTTTTCAATATTGGTGCTATATTGTTATAAGTTAGGTCTCACAATACACTTTAAAGTAGATTACACAGGTTAATTTTCAGTAGGCCTAATATATGTTAAACGTGTTTATCCTTTACGGTGGACTCCCTCTTAACCGGCCACCTTTTAACCCGGTCTCAGCTTTAACCGGCCAAGCTGACACAAAATCAAAATTTTTTTAACCAACCATTATTTATCTCGACATCGCTTTAACAGGCTGTGTTTTGCCGGAAATGTTGTTTTCTTATCTATAATTCAATTCAACACTATACCGTACTGACATTCTCAAACATATTAAGTTATATCTTGGACGGAAGTGAATGCGCTTGGACCAAAAATCCAGTAGACCATAATTAAAAAACTGTTAATCTGTTCTTAATAATTAAAAAACTGTGATTATTAGTTTAGTTTAGTCGGGGATATCATGAGTGTCAGAGGTTAGCTATATAAATTATAGGCTACTCGGAAATATTTTTTGAGTTTTTTTTCAAGCATAATTTAATTTAAGGCATATTAAATTGTAGGTTGACATTTTTAAATGTAGGCCTACATCAGTTTAACCGGCCAATTCATTATCCGGCTGCGGTCTGGTCTCGAGGTGGCCGGTTAAGAGGGAGTCTACATTTGATTTTTTTCTGGTGAGCGATGAGGTGAATTCAATACCGGTAATGAAACCAAAAAGTATGCAAACAGTTTATCTGTAGGAAACGGATAATCAGTTGCCCGTGTCATTGCTATGGTAATAACTATAAAGTGTTTCTATGAACGATAAGATTTCTATTACGGTAATAAGATTTTATGCCTTTCTTATAATTTTTATGCTCCAAACAATTGAAATAAGGCTATAATTGAGGAATAAGCCTAGGCGATTCAAGATAGTTTCCCTTTCTATAGGAAATTTGAAAAATGTTTTTTTCAGTAAAATGAAGCAATTTTAAGGGAGTTTGAACATTTTGTTATTGTGTTCAACTCAATATATATCGGTATGGCTATTTACACTACCTCGGTTACATACCTACTGTGTAAGTTAAAATGTGTCGACATTTTATATTGTAGCTCTAAAACACATTAAGTTAAAGTTTATCTCTTATTATTGTTTTCCATAGGCATTGGGGAGGGGGAGAAGGGTTTGAGATATCAGTACTACTGTACCGCAAAAGGGCCGTGGGTTGGCTTGGAAAATATCTGGTAGTGTAACCCTACCCGTAAGCTTCAGAACCGGCCTCAGGCAGTTGCGACCACGTTGACCAGTTTTAAGTTTTTTTATAATATTTGAAACTTGAACCAGGAGCCTTTGTTTTAATATTAATGACAAATGAATCACATGGTCTTTGTCAGTAAACAAAAGCTCTATCTCATCTTTCACACTCACTCTTCAGTTAATTTACTGTATATTTGCCTTAAAATATGGACTAAGGAGTGTGGGTGTCATAGAACACATATATGTCAGGCTAATGTACCTTTATCGCTTTACTAAAATATATTACACCCATACGGGAAATCACAGAACTGTGGAACATCACTTAAAGTCAGTTATTTTTTGATTGGTTAGCACCTGAGCACAGCCTAGGCCTATTTTCATAAATGGCTGAACGGGTTTAAGGATTTATTGTTTTACTACATAGGCCTCTAATACCATAGTATAATTAGGCCTATTTCTACATATTTTACATGTTTATGTAGTCGCCCGCTTTAATTGACCTTTTAGGTTAAGTTATCCGACCGTAGGCCCGGTCCCGAGGGCTGGTTAAGAGAGGGGTGTCTACTGTAGATATGAATAATATTGTTTTTGGCTTGTGGGTACATCAAAATGAAAAAAAGTAACATGGTTTCGGGATTAGGTCCAACCATGTCTTCAACCACAATAGGGTAGAAATATTTTCCTAAATAGGGACATGTTTAAGGAATTAGGGTACCCGCTGACGGGTGCAGTTTCTTAACTGGACTACCATACTATAGGCTAGAATAAAAAAATCAATTGATCCGATCTGCGGTATATCGTGTTGGATAGACAACTAATGTCAAATACAAAATTTGGCTTGACAGATCCAACTGGCAAAACCTAAACTTATCTCTATTTATATTAAGAAAAAACCTAAGTACGGTAGGCTACTGGTATTCATTCCCAGGAAAGTTAAAAAGAATGTGATCGAGTAGACCTTGTTTTTTTGAACATATAGCCTACCGGTATACTATGTTATTTTGTAAAAAATTCAGTTGTCAGTACAGTTAGTTATTGTCTTTGTTATTTAAGTTAAGTTAAATTGAATCAATAGTTGATATCGATTGGAACGATCGATATTTTCATTCGATAGTATGGTATCCCAGTTAAGAGACTTCGCAGTTGATTCAGGGTTAGGGTTGATAGACATGTTGTAGGCTAGTATGTAGGTCGAACTTCATTCATCATTACTGTAATGTGAGATAAAAGAGTAGACATAATTTCTACATTTTGGTGAATTTTCCTATAAGTTTAAGGGAATCTGCTACTATGGTAATTGTCATGCAAAGACCTAAGCCCGAGAGGATATTATTGGATTTTATATTTTTAACTCCATAGGAAACAAAAACTATTCTTTCAAATTCACCGGTAGGCTATTTTGACACAGGTAATATGTTTCATCTCATCACATGATGAAATTGGATAGATACCTAGATAATAAACATAGATTACAAACATAAATAAACAACGATGAGCCCGATCCCACTGATCCCAGTGACAAACTTTTGGCCCATCTTAGACAAAGATAAGTTATAATGTAGCCTAAACAGTTTTTCAGTCATTAAAATTTAAAAAGTAAATTGGTCTGACAATCAGTTTAAAACAGACAAGAGACTGTCTTGAGGAGATGGTAAGTTGTACCTATAAAAATAAATTTGGGAATGTAGGGCCTAGGCCTATTTTAAGGCACCGATCCAAGATTACAAATGCTATTCCTGGCAATGAATAATTACTAGATAGCCTATAAAGGTCTGTTGGTATAATACAAGATATAAAAGGTTAAAGAATTATACTTAAATTATTAGACAAAACAATTGGATTCCCACAGAGGTTTAGTTCATAATAGAAGGGGATTTCAGAGTAAATTAGGTTAGATATCCTTTACAATTTTAATGCCTTTGGTTAGAGTAGAATATGTAACCTTGACAGATTAAAAAACAATGTTCACTTTCATAAAATAATACTGTATTACCATATCAAGGTAAAATCTTCATATATAAGCTTATGGAAATAAATAAATGCTTACCTTAGGGTGGTTGACGGTTGACAGACTGAGACTGACGACAGGACAAACTCAAATTATCAGCACGATCACACAGAGTATTGGAAAAGCAGGTGTTCAAGGCAGAGAGTATAGTGGTGAAAACTCAAAACGATTTATTTTTTGTTTTAGATTAATTAAACAATCAAACAGTTTAAAATTAAACTGTTACCGTTACTGTGGTTTATTTTATGAATCAAAAGCAAAAGTTCAAGCAAAATAAATCAAATTAGTTTTACGGCGAAGCACAACGTGTACCACACGAACTAACCAGACCCGCAAGTAGTTTCTATGAAGAACATAAGAAATAAGGTGTCATTAAAGTTACTTTGCATTGGGTTTGAAAAATCTGACTTGTAGTGAAATAATTAAATATGCAGTAAACTTGAAAAACAAATAGCTCATTTTCATCTCCTTGGGTGGAAACATTCACTAAAAACTAAAAACTAGTGAACTATACTTTGCAAAGGAAGTGACTTTCTAGTAAATTTCTCATGCGTAAAATATACAGAACAATTTATTGAAAGAAAGATAAATGTCTCATGAAATCGAAACTGTTGAATTGCATTTATATTTGTCATATCATTCGTTTGATTCAATTAATTTCTTAATTCTTAGATTCATTTCTCAGTAAAAGAGTTCCGCAATATTCCTAAATCTCAGAAGAATATGAATTTTGTAATCGTGCTTCAAAACTCAAATCGGAATGAATTAATATGGCATATTTTGATGACCTATAGGATTTTTCTAGAATAATTTATTTTGTAATTTTATCTGACTGAGTAAAATATTGTTTTATCGACTTGATCTTGAAAGAAATGAAAATTAATTAGCATAGGTGATATATCGTTTCAAAATAATTGATAAAATCATAAATCTTTTGTGGATTGTTGAACGTCTACAAACAGTTGTGGCATTCGTACTTTGCACCTTGAAGGAGAGGTAGTGTGACTGCGTTTCTTTGTTTTCTTCACCTCTGTTTCTGAGAAGGATTAATCCCATTACTTGAGCTGAGGCCTGTTTTCAAAAGAGACTTCAAAAGACTGTCTCATCAGTTCAAATAAATTCTTTGCATATTTTATCAGGTATTTGAATATGACAAGAATCTTTTATTGGTAAAACATTAGTTCAGGCTACAAACATATATTGACAAACTTAGTTAAAAACACACATTTAGATTAGCAAAACCAAAAGCTTTTAAATTATTTTTATGTGTACCGTTACTGAATTCGGGATTTTCACAATTATTAATGAGTTTGCAGGAGTTGAGCGGTGATGTCCCTAAAACGTAAATTTGACATCTTTTACACGTTAACGACAACAAACACGGAAACATTTTGAAGACGCTTTTTATTCATCTTCAGGATGAAAAAAACTATATTTTTGAAAAAAAGTTAATTAATACATTTTATTGAAATTTTCAATAAATGTTAGTTTAATATTTACAATATACCAATATTTACTACGTATAAGTTCATGAAAAAATTTTCCTGAGTTAATTAAATTTTTTTTTTTTGAACATATGAGAACAATATAATCTTAGATTTATAATTTTTCTTGTATATCAATAACACATCTTAATTAAGGTTAATGCGATTTGGTTTTATGAATGAATAAATGAAGACGTACTATAGATGTAGAAAAATAAGACGTGTATTGTGAGAGGTTTACAAAACGTCTTAAAAAAAGATAATTGCAAGACGGTTAATTTTTATCCATCCTACATGTTTATTCAACGTGATTTAGACTTTGTGTGCTGTATGGGATGTTTGCGTCAACCATAGTTGACATTGGTCCGGGACTGGATTCAGCCCAACTATACGGTCGTTGACGCCGGTCTGTGGCGAAAACTTGCGCGTCAACTATTGTTGACTCTGGTCTGTGTTTAAGGTTTTTTATTTACATGTCAGTAACGAACGTGCTAAATCATAACCATATATATATGAACGTGAAAAAATCTCTATTATTTCCTTGCTCCATTAGCTGTTGAGTTTTAGGTCAAAGTCATATATATGTCGCGTATCTTTGGGGAAAATCTTCGACCCGTAACAGTGGGGGAAATTTTAGGAATCAATACGTTTCCTACACCCCTATATACGATATATTTATTAACTTTGATTCAATATTTATATAAAGATTTGATACTGTACAATATTTAGAGGTCTATCTATCTATTCAATCGATATATTAATTGAATCTGATCAATATTTTCATTCCATAGTAGTGTAGACGTTATGGAACATACCCCAAGAATAATGTTGTTAGGCAAGATATTAAACTTATTCACAAAATAATATTGGCCTATATATTTGTTCTGTGCACACCAATTTTGTTTTTGTTTTTTCAACCTAAGTTGATATTTTTCATCTCATGAATGTTTTTCCCTACTACAGTACAATACGGTAACCCAATTGTGTATTGTCAATAGAGATATTTAATTAATGTAGTCTGTAGGCTTAATTTTTACCATATATACACACTTAAAAAATGTAGATATTGGTATCAGGGTTCTCTTAATCAAAAGAGTATTTTGATATCTGTCAAATTAGGCCTGTCAAATTTAGCCTAGATTTCTTGCTACTTACGTTAAAAATTCTTACTTCCTGTTTAAGAAACTTTGGATTTATTTCAGCTGATGTAGGTAGTGGGGAAACGGAAACCACCAGTCAGACGGCAGGAGGTGTTGCTGGGACCAATGGCATATCGGATGCCCTGCATGTGAGTAACCAATATGTCTGGACTCCTAAATAACCAGGTACCAGAGTGGTACCGGTTCCTACATGATTATATATTTGAATAAGAAAAATGCGGACAGGCAATATACTATATAACTGATAACAATTCAGCACCTAATTTTAGAACCTAATGTAACTCAATACTTCACCCAATAGTCTAGTTTTGCTAGTCCATGTCCTTTGTTTTTGACTTGAAAAAGAAAAGACCCGCGTCTTGTGTAGTGCGAAACAGTCAGCTGATATTTAAGTTGTACTAGAGAACCCGTGCTGCTCCGCAGCATTGACATTACATACAGATATTGATAATTTAATAATACTAATAATGAAATTAATAATTCTTAGTATTTGGTGTGCCTAATAAGAACCACAGTAGGCCTATATGAAACTGAGTTTGAGAACACAAAAAAAACACAACAATAAAAAAAAATAAAAAAATTAAAAAAACAATAAAAACCATTTAATTTAGTTAATCTATAGTTACATGATTGATACTAAGCAGATATTTTTGCAGATGTGTTAATAAACAAAAATAATTAGCGCTTTTATATGAACATTGTTTTAGTATTCATCAATAAATCCAAAATATGAAACAGTAAAAGGTCATAGAAAAACAACTTGGGTATGACACATTAAATAACATGACCACAATAAACATATACTGTGGTTTTTTTTATTTAAACATATGTTTTGTGAACATGGTAAAATAATTTATGAAAGGGAGAGATATGTTGTAAAATTAAAAGGATATGTGGAATCAATATTATGTAGTAATGCTATTGGCTATGTACACTAACGTGATTAGACCTCTCATCCAATGCATTTAGTTTGAGGCAAAATTTTGGAAGTTTCGTGTACACCGCACCAGAGTTGCTGCCATATATTCAGCACGTATGATGTTGTTATGTTTAGCTGGGTTTACAGTGCTGCCAAAACACTTTACCACAACATAAAAATAACCATCAGTTATAAAACATTCCATTCTTGGTTGAGAAGAGAGGGTAAACTGATTCATCTATGTCACTTGTTCTTCATGTTCGCCGCAGAAGATCGCACCAATGTCAATAGGTTTCAAACACGCCTATGCTATGAGAAGTCTATTCACGTTAGTGTATATAGTCAAAGGTAATACGCTACACGAAAATTTGTAAACATAAAAGCTTTTTTTAACATTAAAATGGGCGTGTGAGTATGCAGATGCAGAGTTGCAAACTGGCTTTAGATTTTCAATCGAGACAATATTACTCGAAAAAGGCATAAACAACTGATTCGACTATTTTTAATATAAATTTTAAATTAAAAATCAAAAGGCCAGAAGATAGGTTTTTACATTGGAATATTAACAGAAAAACAGTTGACAGGAGTACCTAACCCACAGACTTATGCCAAAACCAAGGATGATATTTACCTTCTCTATAACTAGAGGTTGCACTGTAATAAAGTTGTTTTTTTTTTTTTTTTTTTTTTTTTTTTTTTTTTTTTTAAGAAAAGCGTACTGTTGATTTTCGTGCAAATTCTCACATGTTTACCCAGTATAAACTTAATAATTTAAAAAAAAGTAAATGTTCATCAAATATAAACAATAGCTTAAAGCCAATCGTAATGTACAGAAGTTAACAAACGCTTGGAAAATGCAGCTAATAATAAGTTTCAATTAATAAAAGGGTATATATTATTAAGAAAATTTAAATTGTTTGTTCTCCTTGCGTTTATTAAACGAAATTGTGATTGGAAGTCAGCAATTTATCTAAGATTATTAGACCAAAAATAATACCACAACCTAATTAGAACTGGATAAAAATGCCTTCAAATAAATTCAAATTCCAGAAGACCACGATTAAAAATTATGTTGGATAAAATTATATAGCGCATCATGCTTGTCCGATTTTTATTGTCATCATGAGCTTAATGGAAGCTGAATGATCCACAACTTTTTAGACCAAAATAAACAGAATTTCTAACCTATAATTAAATGCATTGTTACTTAAATTTAGGCTTGATGCAATTTTTGAAACATATTATAACGACTCAAATTAACCGATTCTAACGATTAATATCTAAAAAAAGCCCAAACATCTAGGATTATTTCATGACCAAAACATTTAAAATATCTTTAATATAAATGGCCTTATGAATCATCGATTGCAGATAGGTCATAATCAATTAAGAAAAACCATGATTAAAAATTATAATGAATAAAATTATGTAGCAACTCATGACCTTGCCTGATTTTTACTATCAACAGGAGCTTAATGGAAGCTGAATGATCCACAACTTTTTAGACCAACATAAACAAAATGTCTAACCTATAATATAATTATATGCAATACACTATTTAAAACTACGTAATTATAATGTCTCAGAATTATCCGATTCTAACATCAAGGATTATTTCATGACCAAAACATTCAAAATATCTTAAATATAAATGGCTTTATGAATCATCGATTGCAGATACGTCATAAAAGATTATACAACTTGTGTTGCTTAAAATGCAGTAGCAAATTTCGTCCGATCTTTATAATCAATGACTCATATGAAAGCTTGTATTCCAGAGATGGTTCTTGGACCTATAGATTCTCACACCAAAAATAATACTATAACCTAATTAGAACTGTATAAAAATGCCTTCAATTAAATTCAAATTCCAGAATACCATGATTAAAAATTAAAATGGATAAAATTATGTAGCAACTCAGCTTAATGGAAGCTGAATGATCCACAACTTTTTAGACCAACATAAACAAAATTTCCAACCTATAATTATATGTAATTCACTTTTTAAAACTAATTATAACGTCTCAAAATTAACCGATTCTAACAATTAATATCGCAAAAGAAAGCCAAGACTTCAAGGATTATTTGATTTCAAATATGTAAAATAGAAATGGAGTTATGAGTCATCTATTGCAGATAGGTCATAAAAAATTACAACTTGTGTTGTATAGAATGCATTAGCGAGCTTCAAGTTCATGCAATTTTTATATTCAATGGCTTTTATGAAAGCTGGTATTCTAGAGATGGTTCTTAGACAAAAAAAATTTAGCTTATAATAATTATAACTGTAAAAATTTATCTTCCATTCAATTCCAAATTCTGAAAATTATCAAATTTATGTTTTAGGTCGAGCAATATAGTAGATAAATGAATACCAACTCTGACAATCAATATCTGAAAAGAAATCCAATATTTTAATGAGTATTTTAAGACCAAAACATTTAAAATGTCTTTAAATAGAAATGGAGTTATGTATCATTCATTGCAGATAAGTCATAAAAATTAAAATAAATCATATTATTTGGAATGCTGTAGCGAGCTTCAATTTCGTCCGATTTTTATATTCAATGGCTCTCATCAATATGAAAGCTGATATTCCAGAGATGGTTCTTAGACCAAAACATATAGCTTAAAATAAAAATTTATCTTTAATTCAATTCCAAATTCTGGAAATTATTAAATTTATGTTTTTATTTCGAGCAATATAGTAGATAAATTAATACCGATTCTAACGATCAATATCTCAAAAGAAAGCCACGATTTCAACGATTATTTGAAGACCAAAACATTAAAAATATCTTTTATAGAAATGGAGTTATGTATCATAAATGGAGTTATGTATCATTGATTGCAGATAATTAATAAAAATTAAATTAAATTATGTTATTTCCAGGAATGCTGTAGCGAGCTTCAATTTCGCCCGATTTTTATATTCAAAGGCTCATATGAAAGCTGGTATTCCAGAGATGGTTCTTAGACCATAACATATAGCATTACATAACTAGGTATAACCAGAAAATTTTATCTTTAATTCAATTCTAAATTCTGGAAATTATCACATTTATGTTTTTAGGTCGAGTAATACAGTAGATAACTGAATATGAATGTTTGATGGCAAATCTGTGCATTCTTACCTTTAATTTAAGACCAAAATTATCAAAATCGGTCGGTTAGAATAGCCAAACAAATCCGGAAAAGACAATTAAAATTTAACTCCCATAAGAAATACACAAGGAGGAAATTTAATTTGTGTGTAAATCGAGTAATATGATAGGAAAGTGAATTCCGATGCTTGATGGCAAATCTGTGAATGCATACCTTTAATTTAAGACTAAAATCATGAAAATCGGTCGGGTAGAAGAGCCAAACATTACCGGAAAAGAAAAACCCAATTTTTTTAAATATATAGATTACCGTAATTAATTATATTGATGTATTGCTTGCTATTGTGTGAACTCAATTATCTTTGAGATAGACTCTTCTTTTTAACACAACACAGAAACTAGGAGGCACAGAATCCAGGTTCCAATTAAGATTTTAAAAGATTTTTTTTACAGCTAACAGTGGCATGAGCTCTCATTAGTCCATGGAGATAGCTCCAAAAAGAGCCATAATATTTCAGTGCTGGATACTGGTTTAAAAGTTTTTTACACTGCTTCTACATCAAATGGTATGTACAAAACCGCCGGGAGACACTCTCTCAATAGTCCGGATCACCCCCACATGACGTCATCAAAATGGCGGCCAACCAAATTTGCAGTGTTTTAGTTAAATACTTATTACTGCCTACCAAGTCAACCAATTTTGACTTTTAATGTGTCGTTTTGTAGGTATTGAAATTCTGCAACTGTTAATACCCTTAAAATACCCATACTCTTTTTGATGATCGAGTTAAAAATGGTAAGCGTACAAACTTTGCATTAAAATCATATTGCTGAAAACAAAAAATGCAGTAACTCCCGATCCACTTAACCTTTTGAGGTCTAGTTTGTGGCAAATTGCTCAAAATACAAAGCCCTTCAAAATGATATGTCATATGACGTAGCCCAATGCAGTTTTCCTGATGACCTCTATTAGGGACGTCCCTAAAGGAAGTCTTGGAAAAAACTTCATTGGATTACGTCATATGATACATCATTTTAAAGGGCTTTGCATTCTGAGGAATTTGCCACAAACCCGACCTCAAAAGGTTGAGTGTATCAGTAGTTATTGCATTTTTTGTTTTCAGCAATATGATTTCAATTTAAAATTTGATCGCCTGCAATTTTTTACTCGATCATCCTTTTGAGGCCGGGTTTGCGGCATTGTTCTCTATTCTTCGAGACCGTTAATTTGATGTACATATTGACCTATGCTTACTCTTAAGATTTTCTTCTGACTCCTTGTGGACCGTCCCCCTTGGAGGTCCAAGGATACCAAGTACTTTAGGAAGTAGTCTTAGTCACTCAAAATCGATTTGTAAAGTTTTAGTTTTGTTACTTAAATACTTTTAAAAGTATTAGATCGTTTCAAGACTTTTTCCACCCTGTATATTAAATATTACATCAAAAATTAATGAAAAACACCAATTATTTTATTAAATTATTATTTATAAAAAAGATTAGGCTATGGGTATTTTAAGGGTATTAACAGTTGCAGAATTTCAATACCTACAAAACGACACATTAAAAGTCAAAATTGGTTGACTTGGTGGGCCGTAATAAGTGTTTAACTAAAACACTGCAAATTTGGTTGGCCGCCATTTTGATGATGTCATATGGGGGTGATCCGGACTATTGAGAGAGTGTCTCCCGGCGGTTTTGTACATACCATTTGATGTAGAATCAGTGTAAAAAACTTTTAGACCAGTATCCAGCACTGAAATATTTTTTTTGCTATGTCCACGGACTACATTGGCATTAAAAGTTCTTACTTGTAATAGTGTTGAAATTATTTTTAAGATTAATAATTTTGCACTTAACTGCAAGCATAGAATTCTAGACTTTAAATCATTGTAGGCTAATAATCTAAGAAACATTTGTTATTTTGTATTATGGCTGAGCTGTTGAAAATAAATAAGATTAAACTACAACTCACCTGTTCAATCCATTGGCCTAGACCTCTTTAGTAGTGCTTAGTGGCTCCAAAGAATTCCACTTTGGAAACATGTCTTTTGGTAGGCCTAACACAATTTTTGTCATGCTGAAACTGTTCAAGTACCACTAGCTCCACAAATTAATCTCCCCAATTAATAATTAATAAGTCACAATTATCTTTAAATCCCTGTCAGTTTCACTCAACTGCAAGCCACAACTACATGGTGATGTAAACACAACCTCAAAACTTGCACTAGATTCTTTATGGTAGGGTATGTTATAAATTATTTGATGAACACCAGGATTTCCAAGCTATATTGGCCTAGCGGAATTGTTCTAAAACTAATGCAGTTTCATTGTTGAAACAAATGACCCATAACAGGCTGCCTATTTTGAAAACCCAAAATCGCTAGCATTGTGGTGTGCCGGGAGTCCTTCGTCAATACATTGATGATAACCCTGGTTGCTTCTTGTCGTTGCAGAAGGTGATCGCCGCAGAGAGAGAGCGTGATGCTCCGGAGGGGGGAACCGCCAAGAAGTCGCGTGTGGACCTCAAGTCACTGCCGACACGGCAATACCTCGACCAGACCGTTGTGCCCATCCTGCTACAGGCACTGTCGGCTCTCTCCAAGGAGAGGTAACTACAACCATTGAAAAATCACTTTCGAACCCACCTGTCAGTTTCATTATCATTATGATGTTTTTTTCCTAAAACAAATTCAATGTACGGTACGTCGAGTCTAATCATCTTTTTCATTGTATCACTCACAAAACAGTGGTTTTTCAATACTGTGTTGTGTCAGCAAAGTTTATCAGTGCCTTATAGTAGTGCATAGTAAAAACACTTGTGCAATGCGCTAACATAAAAATGTGTTTATAAAAAAAAATTCCACTAGTGCAAATGAAAAATGAATAATGTAAACAATGGATTGCAGACATTTTTTGAAAGCAGCAAGACTAATTTATGTATCAGCTGCTTTTATAAAATAAATCTTGGATGAAAAAAATATTGAACAAAATAAACTGGTCATCAAATTTTAATTAATTTTAAAGTAAATTATTATATTTAATGACAATGTTCTGTAGTAGCCTATGAGAAAAACACTGTTGTAGCTACATGAATTGGATTGAAAGTATTTTCTGTGCTTCGTTGAATTTCTGAGCTCGGCTTCAACTAAGCTTAGAACCACAATTGCTCACAGAAAAAAGCCATTTTTCTTATTGGTAGTTGTGATGTGAACTACTATTATGTTATTCATAAAGATGAATCATTTATGGTTTTACTTATGCTCTTCTATTGAGCTTCGTTACAAGTTGGTCCCATTGGATGTCACAATAAGTTGAAAACAACTAGCTTTGGGCTGATACCAAAATTCATCGATTCTTGAGACCGATACCTGAAAAATCTATCCTTGATTCCGATACCAACGATGTATAATACCTGTAATTTTCCTGTAAGTAACAAAGTCCACTCACTCATAATACAACTGAAATTGAAATTTGTTTGTACCAATTTAAATCATTTATACTTACCTTTATACCTCATTTATAGGCCATCAATAACATAAACGTATAGGCTCTAAATGCTAACATGAGGTAAATGAGGCAGTTTTAGAATTAAATTACAAAAAATTGTTAAAATACCTTTACTCTCCAACTAGTATTGTCCACACATCCACACTTCAGATGCCATCTCCTACCACTAATTTAAGTACCGGTACTGTTTACACAAAATTAAAATTTCAAGATAAACATTAACTTTCAGCACTTGACAAAATGAACTTTCTTGTAGGCCAATGGATACAAACAAAATTACTGTATTTGATTTTAAATAAATGGAACTAATAAAGGACAGTACAGCAGCTGCGTGTTTACAACAATTAACTGAGAAGCGAAGTGATGATGCACTCACTAGCATCTCCTTTAAAAACACCCCTGTCGCTGCAGACTTGTGTTCTCAGCGAATTTCCAAAGGAATTTTAGGAGACAGCCGCTGATTCCAGTCACGCTGGTTCCATCCCTTTTAAGCGCTAATTGCCCCGCGGACAACATTTAACTCGGAGCTCCGAGTCCAGTATCGTGACTGTCTTCCAATATCCTATAGTAGCCCATGGCGTATTCCGTATTGGCATGCGTGCTGGGGAGATGAGTCGTCTTCGGCCGACATTGGGTGACATCGTGTAATTTCAGAATATGCCTGGAATCACTGTAGCTTTGTTTACATTTTGTATTCTTGTTCAATCTGCTAGCGTGCGTCTCTTTACCCGTGAGCAGGATCGTTACTTTTTGTCACACCAGCAGGATCGCGTATAGCTGTCATCTAACATTTGACTTTGGCCCCATATTTTGTTAAATCCTCCCTTATTTGTACTTTTTTGACTGTTTTTAAGCATATTTATTCTAACTAACATTACATAGAGTAAAATTACATGTATTTATTAATTTAATCTCGTTTTGTATTTTATTGTATACTTATATATTTTGTAAAAATTGCTATTTACTAAATAAATATCTTAGTGTGCAAGTATCCGGCCTCGACATTGGCCTACTTGCACACTAACCCACGTTTAGTTTTATGAATATACATGTAATAAATTGTTGTTAAATTTTTGTTAAACTGTTGTTAAATTTTTGATTTGGACCTCGATGATAAGTAGTTAACTTATCGAGGCCAGTGTTTGTAATGTTCTGGATTTATAAATAAAGAAATAAAATAAACTATAAGCACGCAGACTCAAAAAAAGATAAACGTAGTCAGGATGGTGTATAGATGGTAACTAACTACTAGTACAACGCAACTGGGATCGAGTGTAGATGCCAAATAACGGAGCTGACCTTGCGCCCTTCCGCCGACCCCCACCCCTAAGGCTTCTTTCAGATCAGAGCGGTCCGGCGCCACACCGGACCGGACGTGCGACGGCGACCGGAAGGCCCTTTCATATCAAAGCGGCCGAATCCGGCGATTTCCCGGCCAATATTATTCAAATTTTAAATACAAACCCCCATTTTTATATCTTTTTTATAATTTAATTTTTAGAAAAATTTATAAATATGATATTCCTAACGGTTTAGAAGATGGTAACGGCAGTAAGTTAGTTTTTGTTTTCAATACCTAAGAATAACATGAAAAAATTCACAACCATTCCAGAGTTTTTGCACACACGGTAAATGAATACGGTAAATGCTAAACGCTATTTAATTAATGGTGGATTTAGGTACTTTTGATGCTTAAAGCTACGAAAGTTCGTTGAAAAGTGGTCAATAGTAACCATTAAGCACTAATAATACAGATGAAATATCCTGTGTAACGTAATATACGAAAATTTGCCAACTTAAAAATAGCGTTTAGCTTTTACCGTAAGATTTACCGTATGTTGCAAAAACTCTATTGTCTCTGAGCATTTTACGTTAAACAAAACTGTCGAAGCATGAAAATAAATGTCTTACCTACAATATTGGATTGGTGGGATGTCTTTGATTTAGTACTATATGTAATTTTCGTAATGTATCAAAATAAATTGCTCGATTTAGACCAACAAATGCTGTAGGATACAGGTTTTTTTTTTTTTTTTACCTGGTTCTTCTTAAGAATATTGGAGTGGGGGAGTGATTTAAACTGTAAACAAAAAAATTAAAACTCATGACAAACATGTTCGAGTATCAGATTTCCTTAAATAACGTTTTAAATCACTTACAGTAGACTCCCTCTTAACCGGCCACCTTTTAACCGGTCTCCGCTTTAACCGGCCTACCCTGACACAGAATAACATCTTTTTAACCGGCCATTTTTTATCTCAATATCGCTTTAACCGGCCGTGTTTCACCGGAAACGTAGTTTTCTTATCTAATGTATCATTCAATACAACTTTATTTCATATTGACGTTCTCATACCAATTAAACTGTAACGTCCTGGACGGAAGTGACTGCCACCGGAAGTCAATGCGTTTGGACCTACTATCCAGTAGACCACATTATTATTAGTGTAGGTTTGTTGTGGATTTCGTGGTGGATGTTAGCTATAAATCATATATTTAAGGTTGTTTTTCAAGTAATAATTATATTTAGGCCATATAAAATTGTGGGTTGGCGGTCTTAAATGAACATCGGTTTAACCGGCCAATTCATTATCCGGCCGCGGCCTGGTCCCGAGGTGGCCGGTTAAGAGGGAGTCTACTGTACTAGGGGCTTGTAGGGGCAAAGGCCCCTAAAAATCCAAATGATAATATAATCTCAAAAATTAAGTTTCAATTCATCACCTAGTTGTACACTTATTATATTTCTTCTCAAGCTGTACTGTGAATTTACACTGTTGGATTTTCTTATAAGTATTACTCAATCTTGACAAATACTTTTTGGTAGTAAAAACCAGTAATTGGCCAATATTCTCCCTTGCATCAAACAATACAGTATGTTGTCTATTTTGTGGAAATAATAATTTTTTGCACTATTAGACTGCCAAACGCAATAACATTAGTTTTGACATTAAACATGTACACATAATGAGTTCGTGACTCAAGTGAATACAGTAGCTTAATACAACATGACAAAATGGTTACTATCCCATTCATACTATACACTGCTGCATCTAGGACCCCTGTGCCCCCCCCCCCCTACTCCCCCCACACTTTCCATGTCCCTCGTCCCCTTTCGTGATCCGTGCTTCCTGTACCCCATATGCCCCCATGGCCCGAGTACCCCCCATGCAGCCGAACCCCTGTGACCCCTAAGCTCACCGGCTCCCATGCCCTCTATGTCCCCCATTCCTCCTCTGTGTATCCCATGTCCAACTAACCAAAGTGCCTCCGACGTCTCTCGTGCCAATTGTGCCTAATGTCAATCGCTCATACCTACGTGCTCCCATACCCACCGTTCCTATGACCCCTAAAGCCTCCCCCGTTCATCTCTCGTGACCGTGCTCCCTGTCCCCCCTATGCCTTCACGGCTCGAGTACCCCCCCCCCCCCCCCGAGTTTCACATGCCCGCTGTTCTTCCTCGAGGACCCGGTGCTCTCTATGTCTCTCATTCCTCCCCCGTATCCTCATACCCAGCTACCCCCAGTGCCACCGACGTCCCTAGTGCACCTTGTGCCGACATTCCCATACCCCTGTGTCTCCCATATCCTTGTGCCACCATAACCACCATTCCACCCCCCCGTGCCTCCCATTTCCCCGTTCCCCGATGCCAGCCGTTCCTCCCGTGCCCCCTATGCCCACCCCCAAGCCTCCCATGTGTCCCGACTCTCATGACCCGTGCTCCCTGTACCTACTGTGCCCGCCAATCCTCCTTAGTGCCTCCCATATCAGCGTTCCCCGATTGCTGCCGTTCCTCCCCGTGCTCCCTATGTCCTCCCAAGCCTCCCCCGTGCCCCCCTCTTGTGTCCCGTACTTCCTGTACCCCTATGCTTCGCGGCCTGAGTACCTCCCATGCCCCCGTACCCCCTATGCTTCTGTGCCCCCCAATCTTCTGTGCCCCACAATCTTCTGTGCTCACATGTCCGCGGCTATTTCTCGATGCCCCCGTGCTCTCTATGTCCCCCATTCCTCCCCAGTGACCCCTATGTACCCCCAAGTCTCCCCCATGCCATCCTCTCGTGACTCATGCTTCTTGTACCTCCTATGATGCCCGTTATTCCTCCCCGTGCCTTTCGTATCCCCGTTCCCCGATGCCTGCCGTTCCTCCCCGTGCCCCCTATGTCCTCCCAAGCCTCCCCCGTGCCCCCCCCCCCTTGTGTCCCGTACTTCCTGTACCCCTATGCCTCGCGGCCCGAGTACCCCCCATGCCCCATACCCTTTATACCTCTGTGGCCCCCATTCTCTTGTGCTCACATGTCCGCCGTCCTTCCTTGATGCCCCCTTGCTCTCTATGTCCCCCATTCCTCTCCCGTGCCCCCTATATCCCCCCCAAGTCTCCCCCATGCCCTCATCTCATGACTCCTGCCTCCTGCACCCCCATGCCCCGTACAACCGTGCCTCCATGCCTCTGTTCCCCCCGTTCTCCCAAACTCACATGCCCGCCGTTCTTCCTCGAGGCCCCATGCTCTCAATGCCCCGCATTCCTCCCCCGTAACCACCTGCCGTTCCTCCCCGTGTCCAGAATGTCCATCCATGTCTCCACCGAGGCCTCCATGCCCCCTAACCCTGTGCCACTGACACCCCTCGAGCCCCCCAACCCCCACCAGTCACTTGAGTCTAACAACGTTCCTTGTGCTACGATTGTAGTCTATGTAATTACAGAAGCAGAGAATGTATAAAACAAAATATTTTTCATACGGAGATTATCATATGTTAGTAGTTTACATAATATGATTTAGTCAAAAAATAAACGATTACTAAAAAAACGATTAAACTCTAACCACTAAATAGCCAATATATAAAGCAGTCACATAATATCTTAACGACATGCACTGAGTAAAGCCATTTTATTAACTATTATATCAACCATACCATGGCTAAGTCACTTTTTACAGCGGTATATTCAGCACACAAAATTGAATGACATAGATTTTGAAGAGAGAGATCTACCGTTGATCCGTAATTTTTCCATCATTTTATTGGTGTTTTCCTTTTTTATAGTGCATTGCAAATTTTATTAAGTTATAATTAAATATGGTTATCTTAACTCAAAATATCTGATCAATAACCAGCTGAGTTTATGATAAAAATTATTCACTGGATCATCTGCTTAATCACACGTGTAGATCTAAAAATCTTTCCCATTAGATTAACTTTAGAACTTCAAGGTCCAATGGGGCGAAGCTCAGGTAACTTTTGACGATTCTGGTATTTTTCCTTGCGTCCTTGGCCCTCAAGCTTTTAAATGAGCCATCATACATTACCCTATCTTTCTTCTAACTGGAGATATTTCGTGGAGACCGATTTGCTTACGGAATTATATATATAGATAATGTCTTTCAGTAACTCCTAGTCAGCTGTTATATTTTTAAGCCAAACCTATGCCTTGTTAAAATTAACAGTTCTAAAGTAAACTGATTAAAAAACAAATTCTCTAATAATATTGTAAAACTGATACACAATATGTTGTGATGTAAAATTACTGGCTGGTATAAAGCAGTGAAATAAAAAAAAATAATAAAAACAAAGGACTCCAGCCAATTGGACATTAGCGAGGATAAACAAACCCCCGCCGCCACCATCTCTCCCTAGAAGGATCAGGTTTTTAAAAACTGGCTATATATGAAAACAATTATGCTTCCGGGTTGTGTTATAATAAAAACACATCTCCCCATGCTTCCGTTACAAAAACACGGTTATGGTGTTCTTTTAAGGATTTCTCCCACAACACTGGCCTCTGGTTGACCAAACTTATCAAGTGCTTGAAGTCAATTCATTCCTCCATGTCGTACACAGTGCTTATTAAAATCTACAGTTCAACAAGAAAACTGTAGAACCAACACTAGTCAACCACTGATAGATAGAGAGTGAAAAATATTCCATTTACGACCGGCGAAAACCCTACCGGAACGCACTGATGTGAACGCGTCGATAAAAACCAATGAACGAAACAATGTACGGTCCGGTGCGGCGACGGAAGGTACGTTTGTGCTTTCCGGCGGCCCTTCGGCGCCGGACGTCCAGTGTGGTTCGACCGGCCGCTGCCGCACTGGTATGAACGCTCCCATTAGGATCAACAGTCAAAACATTTTCGTCCGGTCCGGTGCGGCGCCGGACCGCACTGATCTGAAAAAAGCCTAACCCCGCTGTTTACAGACTGAAAGTGTGTCCAATATAGTCTTCTCGAAACTTGAGAATGCTCAGGGTGATTGACCAAGAGATAAAAAAAATTCCTTTAGTAAGACTGTTTTTGTTAGATACCATCTAACATCGATCCTAATGGCGGGTTAGAGTGAGGCTGTTTATACATTTCAGAAACTTTATTAAATAACATCAATAGTAAAAAAATATCCTCTAAACTAAATGATTCGATTAGTTACACTATAATACATAAACTCCGTATTACTGTAGATCCGAGTTTTCCCCGTGTCCGAGGTGGTCCCAGGTATGTAACATAAGCATATATATATTATTGCTTGACAGAGAAAGGCCCGCTGACATACCCATGCAACGTCATGTGTCGACCAATGAGGAACCTTCTTACAGCAAATAGAGGTATTGAGTTGTTGTTGCCAACGAAAAGCGGCAGAAACGACTGTGGTTTTTGTTGTTTTATGAAAGAAATTAATGTTTAGGATTCAAAAATGACAAGTAGGTTTACAAAAAAATTCTTACAGTAAAATTATTAAGAATACAATATGTTTCAAAACTTTTGATAACGAAGAGAAAACAGTTCTCTTTTATCCTGTGCGAGAATTGCATCAAAGTCAGTGGTCTGTGTTGTACAGTTGATTATTAGACAAAAACATTTTTAGGCCTAGATGTTGTTTTCATGACTGACCATTATAAGAGAATTTAACATGTTTACGTAGGAATTCAACTTAAGCAAGTATCTAAATTTTGATTTTTTGCTATAGAAATAAAATAATTGCCTCAAAACACAAATAAAAAATGAGGTTTTCTACTGACTGGTATTGTTATCGACTTAAGGTGATTGGTTCTCGATACCGATACTAATGCCTAAGAATGGGTGGTATCGAGAATCTGTATTAAGAATTGACACATCTCTAAACAAACACACTATAGTGGTTATGAATAAACAATGAAAATCAAATCGAGACATTACAAAGACTAAAAATGTTTAACAAAAAAATAGAGTGTAGCGAGCACCTTGTGGCAAGTGGACATAATGTAACTAACATGGGCGTAAATATGAAAGTTTTACACAAATGTAAGAAATCCCCATCCTACTCACCACTGGAAAAACTTCAAATATATAATAATTTTAAAAATCTAACATTCTAAATGAAAAATTAAAGTATCGATGCAACGTTTAATAGGATACATTCGATAAAAGGCAGGAGTAGGGACTGAGATAAAGACAAAGGACTCCAAAGTATAACAAACAGGCCATCATGACATCTTCCGTCCAGCTCGACTTCCGCAGTCGGCGTTCATCTACTGGCCGGTACATGTTGTATAATAGTGCACTAATCGTTTTTCGTGTTATGGGTGTGTGAATTTTAACTTTTTGATAACTAACTGATATTTGGTTTCGTGAAATCGGATCTGATGATGACAATTTATTTGTCGAAACCATGGTAATCCAGGGTTAGTTTGGATTTTTTGAAGCTGAAGATGGAGGCACCTAACCTATTTATAATTGTCATTATGGACTTCCTCCTGAGAAGCTTTTCAAGGTCGGAACCACTTCTTGATAGCTGATCCGACCGTAGCGGTAGGTGATATGAATCTTCCTCAGAAGCAGTGGACTATACTCGATCGTTTCCGTACTGGAGTGGGAAAATGTAATTATTGGAAGTGCAAATGGGGAATGACACAAGACCAGTCATGCGACTGCAGAGCAGAGTAACTATGGAGCACATAGGTGCATGGTGCTTCTGAGTGCTTTCCCCGAAGGATTGACCAGTCTGCTGTTACCTGTTACCTGTTACCTCCGGTGTGGTCTCGTAGACCCTCTTCATAGGGCATGAGATCAGTCGATTCCTATCTTCTACTTGCTCTCCTTGCGGAGTTGTCAATGGAGATTGCGTTGTAAGGAAAAAAAGGTTTGAGCTGGGTTGGTAATGGGATATGGTATAATTAGAGGAGACAATCGGGAATTTCATAAAAACACTCTTCTATAAGATACTGTTTTAAATGAATTTTAAACTTGGCTGGTTTACATACTATTTCTTTCAAATTATCTGGCAGTTTTGTAAATAGTTTTAGACCTACAAATTCAGGTTTTTCCTCATACAGTTTTAGTCTATGTTGGACAGCATGATTTATGAGACGATTTCTTGTGTTGTATGAATGAGTATGAGTTGGAAACAACTTATTATCTACTACATATTTTATTGCTTCGTACATAAATAAGGAAGGAACAGTCAGAATTTGCAAGTTCTTAAAATGTGGAAGACATGAACAAGTTGGTCTCAATCTTAAAATACTGTGGATGGCTCGTTTTTGGATTACAAATATCCTATTCAGATTATATTTACTGGATAATCCCCAAAGTATGATTGAGTAACTAATATTACTTTCTATTAAACTAAAATAAACAATCCGAGACAGGTTGATATTGTTAAGAGAAGCCAAGTTTCTAAGTACAAAGATGTTATTTGACAATACAGTTGAGAGCTTATCTATGTGTGCATCCCATGCGAGATCACCGTCCAACCGCACTCCTAGATAATCTGCCGTTTGAGAACACTCAATATTCTCATCGCCAATAAAAAAAGATGGAGAATGTTCTAACCTTCTACGCTTTTGCTCAGTTGAAAAAAGAATGAAATTAGTTTTTGTGGGGTTGATATTGAGATTGCTGTTGGAAAAATATTGAGAGAGACTGTTTATTTGAAGGTGGGTGTCTTGCTCAAGATGATCTATGTTCTTGTGTTTTGTGAAGAGAGAAGTGTCGTCAGCGAAAATTGTTAATGCGTTGTCAGGGAAATTATTAGCAATGTCGTTTATATATAAAATGAACAGAACTGGGCCCAGTACAGATCCTTGTGGTACGCCTGTCGGATTAAAAGCTAGCTGTGAGAAAAAGGTCTTGTTACTGTTTGAGGCATCAGTGTGATTAACAATTGTCCTTTGAGATTTGTTCGTGAGATAGGAAATAAACCAGTTAAGAACTTGGCCTGAAATACCTAATGCTGTTAGTTTGTTGAAAAGAATTGAGTGATTGACGCAATCAAATGCCTTGGAGAGGTCGATAAAGCAGCCGATAGGAGCTTCACGACCCTCCAAAGCATCGATGCACTTATTGATGAAGCTAATCAAGGCTTGTTTGGTTGATTTTTTCTTCTGGTATCCAAACTGAGATTTGCAGAGAAGGTTATTTGTTTCTAAAAAGTTAATGAGTTGATTGCACACCACTTTTTCAAGTATTTTTGATACGGCTGGGAGGAGTGCGATCGGACGGTAATTCGCCGGGTTACAAGGATCGTCTTTCTTGAAAA
Source organism: Neoaliturus tenellus (assembly GCA_030545055.2). Lineage (NCBI taxonomy): Eukaryota > Metazoa > Arthropoda > Insecta > Hemiptera > Cicadellidae > Neoaliturus > Neoaliturus tenellus. The sequence goes on along the minus strand of CM061537.1, from coordinate 56,252,291 downwards.
GTGGTCTTATGATTGCCTGTTTTCTTCAGGAAGGAGGGAAAAACTCCTTCCTGAAGAGATGAAATGACGAGATGCAACAAAAGGTGTTTTTATCGCAGGGAAGCATTTTTTAATTATTTCCATGGAAATACCATCCCAACCACTTGATTTTTTACTCAGCATTCTATTAACAAGTCCAGTCAATTGTTTCTCATCTGTTGTGCAAAATTTTGAAAAGGTTGCTTGTGCATTTATTACATTATTTGGTGTTTGTGGCGGAGTAATAGATGAGGGGCAAGTGCTTTCATTCAAAGTATTTGCAACGGTTATAAAATGGTTGTTAAAGACATTGCTGACAGTATGTGGTTCTGACTCTAAAGTGCCCTTGTGAAACAAAGTTATGTTATTGTTATTGTGTTGTTTATTTTTGTTTCTGGACTCATTAACAAAACCCCAAGCAGTTTTTGAGGGATTACCGGATGACTCTATTTTGGATTTTACAAAAGCTGATTTTGTTTGCAAAATTGTCTTTCTGTATTCCTTTTTTAATCTATTGTATTCTATCTTAAGTCTATTGTCCTTGGTTTTTACCCATTCGGAATGTATCTTCAATAACAAAGCTTTACGGACTTTGATATCGTTTGTCAACCACTTTACATTTTTACTAGGCTGTAGTTTAATTCTTTTGACAGGACAGGCTACATCTATATAATAAACTAAGGTGTCAATAAAAATATTGTACTTTTTATCTATGGAATCCTTCTTAAAAAAATCAGTCCATTTTTCCCAGCTCAACCTAACATTTAGTTCCTGTAAGTTTAAATTGCTAAAATTTCTGATAATTTTTTATGCAGGTGGTTCAGTGTTTTTACCGGTATCTCAAGTGAAATGGCACTATGGACAGAAATGCTTGGTTCTATTACTGAAGCTGATACATTTTCAATGTTTGAAGCAAAATTGTCAAGACAACTATCTGAATGTTCCGTAATTCTAGTTGGGCCGTGAATCTTTAGATCTAGTCCAAAGCTGTTGATGATGCTGCAGAAGGTTTTGTATTCATGAGGATGGATAACTGGGTCTAAATTGAAGTCCCCTCCTAATATTATCTTTCTAGAGTTACTATTGATATGTTGAAGGTAAGTCTCTAATTTTTCAAAGAAAAGTGGAAAATTGTCGTTACTTGGAGGTCTGTAAACAGATGTGAGAATTACTAAATCCGAGTCTACTACTAGCCGAAGTTCAGAAATTTCAAAACAGTTTTCTTGAGAGAATTTGTTATCAGAATGTCTGTTATTATTTAATATTTCAAAGCGCAAGTTTTCTCTGGTGTAGATGGCAACACCTCCTCCTAGTGACCTTTCTCTGCAGAAATAGGATTGAAGTTCAAAGTTGTCTATGAAAAAGTTAAGCAGGGGGAATTCTTTTAATCCATGTTCAGAAACCATGAAAATGTCAGAAAATTCTTCCTCTAGAAATACCTCGATTTGTTCCCTTTTCTTATTAATAGCTCTCTGAACATTCAGATAAGTTACCCTGAGAGTCGAGCCTGCGATTGCATGAGTTGAAAGCTGTTCAACACCACTGTCAAAAGAAAGTTGATTTACTTCAATGTTAATGTTCTCGTTCTGCATAGCACAAGTGAAGCTGGGCTGCAATGGCTTAGCGCCCGGGATTTAGCTCTATAAAGAGAGATCTAATTTTTATTTTAGTGTTTAGTTTTTTACATATACTGACTCAGGTGCTCTGCGCCGCAGATTTTATTTTCTTATTCTTAAACCTTGTTGGCTGGCTAAATGAGCCAATACAATGTAGGCCTATTGTCATCATTTTGAATTACTGTATCTGTTGATCAATGTCCTTCATAGAATTCCTTCATGTGCCTAGGTTTTAATGCACATGATATCAGATGTTCAAGAATTATTTGCCATTGTAGCGAATAATGTGCAGATTTGTCTTATTTCCTGAAAACGCTTAATGGTTCCATAAAAAAATTATGACCCTAAGTTTATGCGCTGTATTAAATCTCTTCAAAAGTTGATTTTTTTAAATTATCACAGTGGGGGAGCACATTTTTTATTTTGCTAGTAGTTGTTAAATTATGTTTAAAAGATTATTGTTAAAGCTTATTGTATGTTAACAATATGTTTTGTTTTCCAGGCCAGACGATCCTATCAGCTACCTGGCAGCATACCTGTTAAAGAACAAATCACAATACGACGTCACTTCTGCCAGCTCTTCCCAGTAACACCAACACCAAAAAAACCAACATTATAAATTTGCTGTTATTTATTTGATTACATTGTTATAGTCCTTCTGTGTAATTATAAGTTTAATATGTAAGAATTTTTTATTCATTCCATCTCACGGAGTGTAATACAGTAGATTCTCATGTATCTGACCACAGGTTTGGTGACAACAAAATTAACTCAGATCAAAATCTTTGATTTTATCTCTGTATTAATTGTTCACTTGTTGTGGCTTATTACTGCCATGGTGCTCTGTAATGAGGAAAGACTGTTAATCGACCACTGCGAGTTACCCAGCTTTTACCAGCCATCTATGATTGGTCCAGTCTTGTATAAAATAATTTTGAAAATACAGACCTCTTTGATATATTTCAGAAGTTTTCCAGGAGTTGAACACCTCCCATAACAAGCTCAATGATGTAAGAGTTTACTCAATATGAATATAGCCGATGAGTCTATCAAGACAGTGAGGTGAGATCCAAGACTTCAGTTCGAAGTATGTAATTGCTAATTTTCAAATTCTATAAGTTCAGGTCAAGCCGTCTTGACTGTACATTAGGGATGAAAGTGTACACACCACACCAGCATTCTAGACTCCTCTGCTGCTTCTCTCTCTTATTTTCTTCATCTCTTGAACCAAACTACTAGACACTAAAAACATCTAGTAAAACAACCAACACCTCATAAATGTTTTAGTCATCCTGAACTTGTATACACCACAAAAAGTCGGATATTTGAGACTCTATTGTATGTGTAGTATTTAAAATCATATGTATCAACAAAGTATCAATATTTAACACACTTCCTTATGTTAAGAGTTTTTTTTTTTTTTTTTCTTGTTTTAAAGATATAACGGTTCCATTGTTTTTGGAATTCAAACAATAGACTGATATGTTGTAGATTTTTAATTTACTGTCATAATTTGTCATATGTAAGTTAAGTAAAGTTTTTGTTTTTTTAATTTGTTTTTTTTTATATTACTCCATATATCCATATCAGTGATATCTACTGAAAAACTATCAACGAAAAGGAAAACTTTAAAGATTCCTGAATTCCAACTGAAGTCCCACTGTGCTTGAACTCCATTAAGTGATTTACAATGTTCGAAGTACAAGGACTGTTAAGAAATTAGGTTCCGGTTTTGGAGGGAGGAGTGGGAATAGAGACCAGTACTAACTTAGGTCAGATAGGATTAATCTATCTGGAAGTCTCGGAGGTCAATAGATCTGCGCTGTGGATTATTTTACAAGATTTAAATGAGCTTTGTAAAATAAGCGGTGGCAGGCTTGCGTGGAACTTGACAGGATCGGTTGATTTTTTGAGAGTTGCTCCTTGGTCAACACTGATTTTGCTACTTTTTACCTACATTTACTGACATGTTTACACACTGATCGCAAAAGCCAGACTGAGTGTACCGCCGTTAGTTGCAATTTACTTTTATTGAAAGTTAGTTTAATAAATTATGTCTCATTAACTACTAAATAAAAGCTAAATTTTAATTATCATTGGACTAGGTATATGAATTAGTTTTGAAATATATTATAATCTGATGTTTCCTGATTTCTACCACGTTAAAATCACATTTTACACAGTCCAAATTTTAATTTAGTGGTGGTGCAGCGGCACTAGTTGCACCACCTGTGGACACGCCTATGATTCCAGTCATAGAGAACTATAATTTAAAGTTGTGAAGGGTTCCATGGTTTAATTGGCCAGTTCGTTATCCGGCCAGTGTCTAGCCCCGAGGTGGAATGTACTTTATATTCTTGTAAGGATTATTAATTATATAATCACAAATTTCTTTTTTGATAAAACAAAAATATTTATCGGAAATTTGTTGAGCATGCAGGTCTGTTGTGACAGGGTTTACATTGTTTACATCGTCCTTATTTGTTTTGGATTAAAGTGGGCATCAATAGAATGGTCTGGTTAAGAGTCATCTTCACCTTTATGCGAGTAGCCCATTGTTGCGTAGTCGGCAATGTGTAACCATACGGTTTTTAATGCAAAACATTGTATTTTATCCCCTGCTTCGTACGCCGTTTTTCAACCGATTTTCTTTAACCTCGGTAAGTGTTTAGTTAAATAGTTATATTAGGCCCCGCATACCTTGAAATTTTGAAAATTTAACAAAAATTACTAAGAAAAAACCAAATTACTTTGCAACATCACAGAGAGTAATATTTGTTAAATTTTCAAAATTTTGAGGTATTAGGGGCCTAATATAACTATTCAACTAAAAACTTACCAAGTTTAAAGAAAATAGGTTGAAAAACAGCGTCCGAGACTGGGGAATAAATTACCATGTTTAGCATTAAATGCCGTATGGTTAACATTGCCGACCGCGCAAAAATGGGCTACTGGCCCAAAGGTGAAGATGACTGTTAAGGTTATGTCTTTAAGAAGAGGCTAAAGGGATGGAGCCATTATTTTGCCTGCGCAGTCAAGTGGCGAGTAATTTGCATTGTTCACGACCATACCGAGAGCGAGAAACAATATCCAGTAATCAGTGTAAAGCTCTGTGGGTATAATAGAAACGATGCTGCAATGCTTCAGCATGTGTAAGACCCATGACTCTGGTGTGGTGATGATGGTGGGGGAGGAGCTTTGGCCGCTGAAAGTATGCCTTTTAATTAATACATGCTATCCATTATATCCTGCGCGCCCAGCAGTTTCGGCGACTGCCGATAGAGGCTGAGAATATCTGGGGTCTCAGGGATAAAAAATTCATCTTGATGTGCTTCACCTGCTCCCATTTTTCACCTCTATTTCAAGTCCGATAAAAGTGGAGGGGTTTTTAATGAAAGATAAATACTTGGGCTATTTGGATACATCAACTTCACAGACGTGAAGTTTACTACCGGTACTAAAATTTCTGTTTCATACCATTCCTCAAATCTGTCTTTTTTTTCCTTATATATAGTGACATTCAAACATTTCATTTAATTATTTTATCTGACCTTTACACACTTGATTTATAATATTTTTCTACAAAAAAGCTTTTTGGATATAATGATTTAAAGTATTGAGTAAAACAGCTAGAATTTACATTTTTATACAATATAGATTGGTGTTTGCACATGGTGGCACCTGGGTTCTTTGTTTGGTTAATTATGAAGTCATTAGGTTCCATTTCGTGAGTATAATAACGTAATTGATTACATAAAGAGGTATCATACGTGGAAAATTTATATCACTCATGATGTAATACATCTAAAATTTTAGTACAGAACTTCGAATTTGTTCTAATGTTATAGTTGTGTTGTGATTTCAGTGTCCTGCTTTGTTGTCTTATAAACTTTATTTTTATGTTTTTCATCCTAATGATTCAGTGAGCCTGAACTTCTTTGGTGAGTAAATAAATCAAAGCTTTGGATTTATAACTTTCTTTATTTTGATTGCTTGTTGTTCCTGGATCAAGGATGTAGACTTATTTAAAGGGTAAATTACCTGTTAGTCTGCCAACTGATCCTGTTGAAACCCTGTGTGGTTACGCGTTTCGGCGATTATACGCCATCTTCAGTCACTGTACAAGAGCTTAACTTCCCTCACTAGGTGTGTCATAGTTTATTAAAAGTACAAAACACATATACAAACACATTTGACTCTAAAATAATTTAAAATGGTATGCATAACAACAATTTTACGAACAGGATGGGACAGGGTGTAGTGTGCGGTCATAAGTTGTTGACTTTAAATAAGTTTATAACTAAAAAAAATCCTTATATTTTAAACCTTAAAGGAAAAATTTATTTCACGGTGTAGTTTTTCCTTTAAAATCTCTAGCTATCACTTAGTTAATTTTACATAACAATCAAATTTTTAATTTTCAAAAACCAATTATCAATTAATTGTAATTTATCCACTGACTGAATATAAAAGAAAACTAATACTCTCATTGTTTCATATTATTTATGTCAGATACCTTGACTAATATGCCCATACATGTGACATTCACTCTGTGTCCTTTGAATAAAAGTTTGTCAACATTTTAAAGCGCCCTCTAGAAATAAATCAAAGGCGAGGTTGGCGAAGCCCGAAACAATATGACCTTTTAAATTATGATTCGTCACTGTGGTATATCCTAAGCTTTAAAATGACACCTCAATCTTAAAAATTGGTACAGTAGGTCGAGAGAAAAAGGGACGTAACAGACGAGACCCTTATAGAAATAAGAAGATAGATGCCAACTATGTTGTTTGAGTAGTCGGTGCTTGGTGATAAGTTGGAGTACATATTGTAATGTCATAAGAAATTAATGACCTTCACTTCACTTGACCAAACAATTGCTCTTTTTGTCACTCCGGCTTTGTGAGAGCAAATATCAAATTTAATGCCTAGGTATTCTTATCACAACACTCAGATTGTGCTAATTATTGTGCAATTTTAATAAATAATCTTATTTTACCCCTTTCCACTCTCATTTTCTAGACTAGCCTGTTCCTATCCAGTAGCATTTAATTCTTTGAGGAACAAATAATGTACTATAGCAGCGGTTAAGTGCTGCGCTCTCGTAGCCAACTCATTCACTAACGGCTTACAACCATCCCCGCTAGGGGAGGGCGAAATTATTGAAAACTATAATTTTTGGATCTAGGCTATCGGTCGTGTTAGCTGACATGGCTAAAGCGTAGGCACCATAGCCAGGATGTCTATGTTGGCGCGGGTTCGAATTCGCACACGACCAAACCTGACCTGGTGGTGCCTTTCCTAAAGGGTTAGCCGATCTGTGGTAAAGTTGGCGGGAGGGCCTACATAAAATAAGCGGTGGCAGGCTTGCGTGGAAGTCCATGGGATCGGTTGATTCTCTGCGAGTTGTACCTTGGTCAACACTGATTTTGCTAATTTCTACTAGTTTTCTGCGTGTGTGCCACTATGGCTTTGAAATTTAGAAAATAACTATATTTTTTCTCCAAATTGCCAATATGTTTTTTGCGGGTCAGGCTCGAAATGCGACAACGTAGCTAAATGCGGCGAGCGGGGCTACCCCGACATACGAGCGGAAAGGGTTAATTTATTGCTTCAAACATAGCCTTAATTAAATCATAAGTACAAAATATTTGTGTTCACAAAAACATTCCTGACATTTGCCATTTGCTATATAAAATACTTTGATTTGTAAAAGAATTAGCTTTTATAAAATATGTTAACATGAATAAAAGCAAAGATAAAATTTCTCTATTATGAAAGGGTTTTGCCAACACCACCTAGAACACAAAGCCGGAGTGCTGCCATTTTTGTTTGCCTTTTAGCATCAGCTGATAGCGAAAACAAAAACATTTTCCGCGCAACCCTAACCCTAACAACTAACCTAGAAATGTATCACAATGGAATGTATTCATTTCCAATATTTGATTTTTAAAAAGGTACCTATCGTCCTAAATATTAGGAATTGTTTGCTTTCATTTCATGAAAAAGTTTAAACAATTGTCTAACTCAAAATAATTTTATATTTTGAAATAATGTTTTCGGGCACAAAGTGATACTAATTTTTACAGGATTAAAAAAATTTGAATAGTTTACTATCGGTAGGCCTTACTATTATTTTTTGGCCTCTAATGAAATTGTTGGCAATACCATTTAGGCTATTTAGCCTACACACGGTTCTTTCCTAAACTATGAGTATATGAAATGTGTGCAAATATTTAACCACAACGATTCGAACATTTTATTTAAAAATGACATATTAACTTTAGGCTATTCGTTATAATCAATGAAATATAGTAATGCAATTAAAACTTGTGCTGCTTAGAGATTGAAAAATGTCTATTTTTGCTATACTACTTTCGTCACTTCTGAGTTAGGTTATTGGCGTCTCATCTTAATTCTTCACAGCAACATCATTGATTGTAGTTTCTTCATTAAAATTTATAAATCACACGCTCAATCTCGGTACCCATGATAGTTTCATGAAATTTTCAAAGAAAAGTTGCTTGCAGACAAACATGGCTTCGTTGATATAATTGATGATTAGAATAACGTTTAGCCCAACCATCTAGAAGGTACTTTCTGATTATTAGGTAAATTAAATACGCCTCTTTCTTCCTCATTGTTGTCAGTACAATTTTTCTAAACTTCCAAAGTAAAAACTGTTTAGCTTGGTCGTAATATAACACACAAAACTATTCAAAACACTCCGATTTTTAAATTAAACTTCGAGTCAATATGAACAAAACAAGAAAAAATTGTATTTAAGTTTACAAAAAACGGCCCATGTAAATAAAAACAAATTATTGTTTTGACATTGCCTTTTAGGTGACGTCACAAGGCATTTGACGTCAGAGCGCTCCGGCTTTGTCTTAGTAGCAGGTGTTGGTTTTGCCCATCCTGAAATAAATTGTTACTTCATTCTAAACATACATTCAGCTGTATTAGGCTCAAGCTAGTTCAAGTCATTATAATTGGTCTGGAACATCTGCTAAACATATTTGGAAAGTGTGCCAAACCAACACCACCTAGAACACAAAGCCGGAGTGCTGCCATTTTTGTTTGCCTTTTAGCATCAGCTGATAGCGAAAACAAAAACATTTTCCGCTCAACCCTAACCCTAACAACTAACCTAGAGGTGTACTATACAATGGAATGTATTCATTCCCAATAATTGATTTTTAAAAAGGAACCTATCGTCCTAAATATTATGAATTATTTGCTTTCACTTTATGAAAAAGTTTAAACAATTGCCTAACTCAAATAATTTTATATCCTATCTCAAAATATAGTTTTCGGACACAAAGTAATACTAATTTTTACAGGAATTAAAAAATTACAATAGTTGACTATCGGTAGGCCTAACTATTATTTGGCCTCTAATGAAATTGTTGGCAATGCCATTTATTTAGCCCACACACGGTACTTTTCTAAACTATGAGTATGAAATGTGTACATATATTTAACCACAACGATTCAAACATTTTATTTGAAAATAATATATTAACTGGTAGGCTATTCGTTATAATCAATGAAATAAATATAGTAATGTAATTAAAATTTAGTGCTGCTTGGATTGAAAAATGTCTGTTGTTGTTCTTGCTATACTACTTTCGTCACTTCTGAGTTAGGTTATTGGCGTATCATCTTAATTCTTCGCATCAACATAATGATTGTAGTTTTTTCATTAAAATTTATAAATCAGATCCTGATGCTTTCAATTAATTTTCATGAGTAGGCTGGAAATGAATCTTCACACGCCCAATCTCGGTAGGCCTACCCATGATAGTTTCATGAACTTTTAAAAAAAAAGTTGCTAGCAGGCAACCATGGATTCGTTGATATAATTAATGTTTAACGTTTAGCCCAACCATCTAGAAGGTACTTTCTGATTATTAGGTAAATTAAATACGCCTCTTTCTTCCTCGTTGTTGTTAGTACAATCTTTCTAATCTTCCGAAGTAAAAATTGTTTAGCATGGTCGTAATACAACACACAAAACTATTCAAAACACTCAGACATTTAAATTGAACTTTGAGTCAATATGAAATAACCACATTTATGGACAAAATTGTTATTGAATAAAAAATCAGTTTTAAAACACCATACACTATACATTACAAATTTTTTAAACAAAATACGAGAAAATGTTATTGAAGTTTACGGAAAACAGCCCATGTAAACAAAAATAACTATTGTTTTGACATTGCCTTTTAGGTGACGTCACAAGGCATTTGACGTCAGAGCGCTCCGGCTTTGTCTTAGTAGCAGGTGTTGGCCAAACACAAGCAATGTAGAGTGATATATGGTTGGTTCTCGTTCAAAGTGTAGAGATTAGTACTAAATTTATTGTTTAGTTTAACAATGTTTGAACTATAAAATGTTACTTGAAAAGAATCTAAAAGGTTGCAACATGTATTGGCTGTAAAGGTGAATTAGAGGATTATAACTTTTTTTCTATTGTAAAATTAATTACTCTACATTTGTGAATTTTTCATAGTATTTAATATAAGTTAAGTTTTATTTTCATATTTGAAAATGAACAAATTATAAACCATTAAACTTACTAAATGTTAGACCAACAAATAAACTGTTGTTTTCTTTGATGTTTTAAGACAGGCTGAATTTTATTTATAATATATTGATACACTAACATAATAATCAAAGATATCTACTTATTTTAATTTTAAAATTTAAAACTTCTAACCATTGTGCCAGAGTTCGTTTTTCTGTTTAACCCTTCCTGAGCTATTGACGGCGGATATATCCGTCAAACGTCATTTCTGGTCTGGGCTGAAAACAAATAGGCAATATTCGTCTTAACAATTTGCCTTTCTGGGACAAAGACGGATTTATCCGTCCAAAAATACGAAAAACATATGTCTTCTATATCATGATAATAAACATCATATTGACTTATAGACGGGTAATTTAGTTTTTATAGTTGGCAAGATTATGCCGTTTCATGCCTAAAAACACATGTGTAACGCAAAACTGTCAGTTTGTTCTGGGACCTTACAATGAGTGTTTGTTTATGTGTTTGTAATGACTTACTATGAGTTTTATTTCAAAATGATTATTCCTATTGACCCATATTTGGTTGAAGATGTTATAAAATTGCTAAATAAAGGAGTGCATCTTAATGGGATTTCATATTTGGCAGTGAAAATGACACCAATAATATTAAACTATAATAATCTATATATTAATAAACAAGCATGTTTCATTTCCTCCTTTTTTATCAGTTTGTGTGCATCTTAGAAGAAATCCCCGCATACTGTTAGAAAGATATTGTGCTGTAGATGAGCAGAATCGCGTTTTAATTCACACCGGCCCCCAGGGCTACGCCCTACAGGCTCTCAAAGTTTCAATGTTAATCTTATGAGAGAAGATAATTGACTGAATCATTAGACAGTTGTACACAGTTGTTGTTACAAATGGTTGCAAATCAGGAAGAACAGATGTTTCAGTTATAACATATTGTTTTAACAAATTTGGTCCAGACCGGGGCCTACGAAAACTAACGGGCCTGCATATTTCCCCCCACCACCAAAGTCACGTGACTATTTGCGGCCGATCTGCAGCACAAGTTTCCATAAGATAACATTGTGAAAACATGACATCCCTCACTTATTTCCCACCTCTTATGAATTAGATAATAGGTTATTAGACAAAACTTATATATTCTAATCTAGATTAAATAAGTAACAAACTGATACCATTACTGTAAAGTTAACAATTTTCCTGATATTTTTTATTACGAGATAAAGTCAAAACTTAATTTAATTTATAGTTTTGTTTACACTTTTCATCAGCTGTTTACATAAAAGTATATTTCGTTGCAAATTACAAAGTTTTAGAACCGAAAATGTACAATTTATTTTGTTTGATCAAAAATAAAAATTTTACTTGCAAACTACTGATTTACATAAGACTTTTATTTCATGTATTATTCCTAGAAATATATTCAAAAGCATTGGAAGAAATCTGTTTACAAAAGAGTCAATGCATCCTCAGTGTGATAAATTCAAGTTTTTCTTTTACCTAAAAAGTGAGTTCTAAGTTTTACAAAGCAGAATGTTATTAGTATCATTCAATTTGTAACTTAACGAGGATTAGAAGGATATGTAAAACTTATGACTTCATTCAGTTGTATTTAAAAATACGCGTAAAAACGGATACCAAGTCAGACTATTGCAATGCTTTCAAATGGAGACAACAGCTGAAATTCGGCCGCATCTGGTCACGTGACCAAAAATGTATGCAGGCCCGTTAGTTTTCGTAGGCCCCGTCCAGACAGTCCAGATAAACTGAAAAAATGTTGGTTGAATTTCAACCGAGGTGATCTCTAGTAATATGAAATCTTCTTCAGATGCATATTATGAAAAATAATTCTGGCAAAAAAAGTGATGAACCAGATGCACAATCCATTATGATTCTTGCATTTTGTGCTTTTGTTTTCTTTTACTGTTTTTAAGAGAAACTGTTTTTACCCTTAAATTATGATAGGAATTAAATAAAACAACAAAATGACATGGACAGATATATCTGTCCTCTCTCTACAAAATAGTCAAAATAATCAGCAGTTTCCATATTTCTCTAATGTTGTTCTGGGTGTTGGACGGATATATATGTTCACTAAAGTGTTTTTGTGTTCTAAAGACAGATATACCTGTCTTCTCAAATTTTATTTCCCTTGAAACATGTGTCAAAAAACTATTTCAGTGCTAAAATAATTTTTTTATAACATGAATTATTTTGAACATAACATTACAACATTGTTTTAAAATTTGGTTTGAAAAAATTACGCACCAGCCCATAATTTAATTTAGCCTTGGAAGGGTTAATATACCAGTGTAACAGACATATGTTATTCTTGAGTTTTTATGTATCACCTTAGTTTTTAAATATTTTAGTTTGATGATACATCTATTTCGGAAAAATTAGAAAACATAAATTAACCTGTCAAAAAGACGTATGAAGAATCAACTTCGAGCAATCCACCCACAGTTTCCTAGATCCAACTTCCGTCATTTTTTATACACCACTGATAATGCCAGACATGGTTGCATTTCCAGGAATGCCGCCGACGGCTGACATCCCCGTGCCAGACCAGCTGCCAGCTGATATAGCGTTCGTCCAGGTCTTCTTGTCAACACTATGCTGGTCCATGCTCTATATCCTCTGCTATTCCGTCTCTCGGCACAACAGCTTCCTCCACGAGTGTCTCGTCCGAGCCATTATCCTGCTGCATGGTGTGCTCATCATTTGCCTCACTTGGACAGCTCTCTTTCATCCACCCCACCCTTTCTTTAGGGGTTGTAAGTAGTCGATTTATTTTCTTCTCATACCAAAACTTGATTTTATATTGAAACAGAGGAATTCTAAACAAATTATGTTTTTATGATTAATTAATATTTTTTATAAAATCATTTAATTACCACCAATTGTCCAACTTCCATCATAAATACACAAGCATCTTATAGAAGAAGGATAATTGGTTAAATCATTTGACAGCTATTGTAATAACAAATGCTAGAAAAGCAGGAAGAACATATGTTTCAGCAATGAAATATTTGTAAACGAATAATTGGGTCCAGATCAAATGAATTTTTTATAAAATTTCGCTCAGTATGCAATTATTACAATTTCGTAAGCGATTGTAGTTTTGTAGGAGTTTTATCAGGGTGTCTACGTCACAGAAATCACCAAAAAGTCACTTATTTTTTCTTAAAATGCAAGAAAAGTCACAGATTTTTTGTATAAATTGAAGAAATAATGTGATTATGAGCAAAAGTTTTGCGACTTAAGCAATTTCACCCCAAAATTTTCTAAATAGATCATGAAAAATTCACTGATTTTAAACATTTTTCACCCCCAAAAGTCACCGAAAAGTCACTATTTTTTTGTACTTGGCAGTAGACACCCTGTTTATACTAAATACTACAATTGATTTTGTCAAACTTGTAAAAAGTTTAAACCTTACAACATTCTCAAAGTTTAATAAAATGTTGATATTTAAAAAAAGCCGAAAGTTTGACGAATCTAGGTTACTTTGTTATTGCTATATATGTAGACTTAAATAACAAATATATTTGAATGCAACAAATGGCATTGCAGGTGAGCAGAACTCTGTCATGCACAACGTTGTCCTCATCATCTCCCTGGGTTTCTTTATCTACGACCTCGTCTACCTGGTTATAACCAAGTCTGAGCCGCCGGTCATGGTAGTACATCATGTGTTGGGGGTGGTTGCCATCGGAGGTGCGGTGCTGACTCAGCGGTGCGGAGCAGAGATGGTGAGTGACATCACTGACTGATAATACTGTAGTTTAAGGATAGATTGTAAGGAAGAGCCTTTTGGCTGATTGGGTAGACAAAACAGGGGAAAGGATTCAGCTAGCTTACCTGAGAAGATTGTGTTCAGGCAGCATACAGATACACATGAAAAATACAATACACATTTTTTCACTAATATTTCGTCCCTATGGAGGACTTCTTCAGAGTAGAGGAGAATGTCTTTCTCCCCTACTCTGAAGAAGTCCTCCACAAGGACAAAATATTAGTGAAAAAATGTGTATTTTTATTTGTTTCTGTTTGCTGCCTGAACACAATATTCTCAGATGATACTGTAGGTGACTGTAGGTGCAAAATCGCGCAGAGAACGATGCGACACAACGGGACACAACTTCAAGTGATGACTTCTACATACAGAGGGTGATGCGACGAGTATCGAAATGGCTTTGTAGAAGGTAGCACTGAAGGCGTTTCTTCGAGAAACATTTATTTATTTCAAGTTTTAGGAAGGCTTTAAAAATTAAGTGAACAATTTATATAATGTAGTTTATGCAATTTATTTATGTAATGGTAATGAATAGTTTCACCTTTTTCCTATGTTTTGGATAAGTGAAATTTAGTTTATCAATACAGAAGTAACATGTCAGTGACAACATTTGCCTACATTACAGCCAAATTATAAAAAGCTCATCTTGATTTGGAATAAAACAACATAAAAACTGCAGAAACCCATTTTGGGACAGAGATAATACTAGCTGCAAATAGTTAGGAAAGTCTGAAAAATAACATGAGATATATTCTACCTTTTCCCACAACTTTGTCTCTCCACAATTCTTGTGAGAGCCATGAATGGTATGCCATTGGGTATATCTCACACTGACTTCTAGTGCAGTGGTGGGTGGTTGGTAGGGACCTTTTAGGAATTACGTGGAAGGAGAGGCTATGTCATATGGATATACCATGTGACAGTGAAGCCCACCCCCTTTTTACGGGAATGGCATGCGGAGGCAGAGAGGGGCATGTGCCACTGCTGTAACATGGAAAGGATAGGGAAAAACAGCGTGCACTGTTTTCAGGTAAAATCCTGAGCACATCTGGCAAATCAAATAATTCGCCCTCTGTATTTATGAAGAGAATTAAATTCTCTATCTAGTGATGACAAATTGTCTAAAAAAAGTATTTAAATTTATAAACGAACATTAAAGTAAAACATTTTTACTAGAGGGACATTTTTAATGCATAAAATCAATATAAAAATAATGTCAATGTTTATACTTTACCATAAAATTAATTTTAGAGATTAAAATTATTATTTTTACCTCAAAATTTATGGATGAATGCATTTTTGTTAACCAATTGAAAAAATGTAAATAAAACTGGGCAAAAAGCTTTCACCCATGATTGGATTTGTACCTTCAACCTTTCACACAATATTGGAGATGTGTTGTCATCCCTCGAGCTGCACTTGGTTGTTGTAGAGTCGCAGGAGCGCTTTCGGTGTTTTGCCATTGTCAACTGTTAATCAACAACAGTAGCAGTTGATAATGGCAAAACGCCGAAAGCGCTCCTGCGACACTACAACCATCATGTGCAGCCCGATGGACGACAACACATCTCCAATGATGCTTCACAGCCACGGACCTAATCACTATCTTCATTAGATCTTTTACACAATACACAAACCTCTTGAGCTACCTGAGCTGTTACAAGATTTTCATCTTATTTACTTCTTAGAAATTATAGCTCGGCCTTCGCTCATAACTCATTAGCAAATCAAAGTAAAAAAATTGGCCCAAATGTGAAATAGTTTGACCATTTTCAGGTGTTCAAAAAAAACTCAAAAATATATTCTGTGAAAAATTTAATTTGAATTTTATTTTTTACCATCACAAGAATATGAAATAAGCTGTGTAGGCTAACATTTAACTGGATTAAACTCAATACATTTTTATTTGACATAAATTGAACTTTAATAATTGGGTTTAGTTTCATTAAATTTAAATATTATATGAAGTTCCCATGAAAAGGTTAACGGTTTCTTTCCATTTTGTATCTCAACTAAAATGTTAAATAAGTTAGGCCTTCCATGGCTTAAAATATTTTTCAAGTAAATGTTCAATTAATGTCAAAAATTTTATGTTATTTGATTTTTATATTTTAATAATATTGTCAAAATTAATGATTAAATAAACTTGAGAAAAACAAAAACTGATATTTCATCATCTTCTTGGATTATTTCTCTTCAGAGATGAACGAATATGGAATAGGTCTAACTCACAGCAATAGCTCCATTTTAACATGTGGCGGCCATTTATAATTTGAATTATATCACACATCACGGGGTACTTAAAAATAAATTCCTAATCAGTCTATATCCACCCGCTGCTAACATTCACATGCCCGAACCCCAACACTCTCTTTCTCTGGATAAAGCCAAAACCCCTACTTTCTGAGCAGTCCTTGTACTTGGGAGCGACCAATGTATGTGTTATTTTTTCCAGATGCTGGGAATGTTCTTCTTGGAATTCACAAACCCGCTGTTTCAGTTACGGTCGATCCTTCGCCTCACCAAGTTCAAAGATGGAATAATCTATATAGTATTAGAATGGATTTTTGTAATACTTTTTACGATTATTCGAGTATTTTTTTGTGGATTAATAACGTTATCATCCATCTACCACCCCAACACCAATCTTCATTTGAAGCTAACATTTGTTACGTTTTATATCTTATCACTCGTCATGGTCTTCTATACATTGCGCTATGTTGTTAAAAAATATATTAAAAAGACTAAAAGTTTTTGAGTTTGTTACGATATAAGTTATATTTTGCCCATGTTAAAATATAAATGTTTTTTGTTAATGTTTGAGTTTGCTACTACTTCTAGTCATAAACATTTTGCATCAGTTTTTGTAAAATGTTTTTTTTTTTTTTTTTTTTTTTTTACTGAAGATAAAACAATATTTTAGAAAGAAAAGAATACTTTTAAGAAAGAAGGAAAAGTCTTTACCATTCTGCAATGAAAGTTATGAAGGAAATTCAAAATATCTTGAACAGAAAACATAGGCATCAGCATGAAATGTTTTTACTTAATATTATTTTTTTATAATAGCTAATACTTAATTGTGTTGTTCCAATGGACTGTTCTTCTTTATCAAGAGTTTTAATAACTTATATTTAACTTTCAATCTTGTTACATTCCACGTGTGCAAGTTTCGATTGGTTGGCTTTCTCATATGTATGGTTTTTTATACCTTAAGTCTTGAATAAAACCGTCAAAAATCATTTTGTGTGTGTGTTTTTTTCCCTAGATCTCTTTGTAGTTTTAAAATTTATGGTAAATAAGTTAACAATTTAAACACAATAGTCAAACACATATGAGTAAACAATTGTACAGCTCATTTCCATATTTTCCTCTGAAACAGAGTACACCATTCCCAGCTAATTATATCAAGAGACTGGTTTGTAATCTTAAGATAGATCAATTTAAAGAAGTTACTTTTTTGTTATTAAAAAGTTTCCAAACAAGTGGTTGCATAGTTTAAAAAATGTATTAGTTTGCCACAAGTTTCTATTCTTATTATATTTTCAGCTAGTACAATACTCTGTTGTAATTAATTGAGGTGTATTAAACAACAGCCTGTTAAGCCCCTCTTATCAGCTGCCGAGTGTTACACTGTTGCCAACCCAATTCTTATCACAGTGTCAGAATACTTTGACCGTTGACCTAAACAATCCTGCATGTCTGTTGTGCGTGTACATAACCTGTCACAATCCAATGAACACAACTAAGGTAGCAGTTGTAAGTGTTTATAAATTTTGTTTCTATTAATTTATTATTTTCACGTGATTTGTGATTTGGTTGTGTAAATTGTGTTGCACTTGGATAGATTTTTCAACCATTTTGTGAATTTTGCTTGATGAGATAATTTCATTTTAATTTGTATAAAAAACAATTATTTATACTGAAATTAATTTTTGAAATTAAGGGTTGAACTATATGGAATTTTGGAGTAGTAACATGGAAAAACAAATACAGTACTGTACTGTTTTAAGAACTTTATTTTTAAGTAATTTGTTTCTTAAAGTGAATATTATTCAAAAATTATTTAGAACTAACATTTAGTATGGTTTTAATATTGAATATGGTATCATTATGGTATTCAATGACTAATATGATAGGCACATGACAAGCTATGCGCATTTTCAAAAGTAATTGTAAAAGCAAACGTTTGCCACAAACCGCACCTCAAAAGGTCAAGTATTTTGAAAATTATTACATTTTTAAGCGTTTACGTTAAAATTTGATTTTTATTCAAGGTTTGACAGGCTGCCGTTTTTTACTCAGGCAACCTTTTGAGATGGGGTTTAAGAGCTTTAATTTAATGTACATAAACCCATTGGTTGACGAAAAATTTATTTCTGACTCTACGTGGGCCATCCCATAATTTTTATGCATGTTGCCCACTGGGGATTTCAGGGGACTTTTCTGAGGGAGGTCAGGCGATGGCATAGAACACATTTCAGCAAAAATTCTCTGTCCAAAAATTATTTCATTTTTCAGCCATATTTTGTCTTAATTTTACTACCCTAAATGTTTAAAGTATTAGTAAAACAAAGTGCCGGCTTTAGGGAATTGCGAGCAAATGAAAATAAATATATAAAAATAGATAAGATTATAAGTGGGTGACGGCCGTTTGGAAGTGGCCACACCCGGGAGATGGCCATTTGGGTCCAAAAATTTTATACTGGAAAAAACCCAGTCAATAAATGACTCAGAAGTGATTACATTATATTTCATTCTAAAGGTCACATTCTGAACTTTCTTATTATAATAAGAAATAACTGTTAAGTAGTTGTGTTACAACGTAGTAATGCTAGAGTATTCGTAAATTTTTAGTGAGGCATCAATCCAAGAAGCCCCCATATTTTAAACTTCAAAACATGACTTTTTTTTAACTTACCCTAATTTTCATTGTATAAATTTGCATTTGGCTCCACTGGATTGTCAAAGAGGTTGTCCTTTTAGTATCAATGTATGTGTCAAAAGTCTCATTCGTTAGAATCTCCATATTTTCAAAAATAGGTGATTTTGGGAACTCTTCTAACAAACGGCCAATGGCTGGTAGAAAGCCTTTTTCCAAAATTATTATTTTATGTATTATATCATAATGCCAGCCGCACACCAGAACGGACGTGACAAGACAAAATGTTTTACGACGTCGAGAGCGAAAGTAATAAGATTTGTTCTCATGGGATGCCCGTACACTGCAGCGAACACAACAGTCTTCGATGATTCCATTTAAACATATGTTATTACCATTCTTGTCTTGTCGCGTCGCGTCGCGTCCATTTTGGTGTGCGGCAGACCTTACTAGTCGAATGATATGATGTTTTGAAGAGAACAATTAGGTAGTTCAGAGATAAGTCATTCTGATCACACGGTGTGCGTCACATGTTTTTTACATTCTGTCTCACTTTATTCGCCCTCCTTGCATTTCCGCCACATCCTTGTGTTGAAAACATTGGACAACAGTTCATGTGTCCAATGTGAAGATTTATAACTCAATCTTTAATTATTATTGATTCATAGTGCTTATCAAGTGATTATATGTTTATATACCCAGGCTAAGGCTGGCCCTGGGACAACATCAGATATTAATATATGTTAACTATTGTGTTCTTAACCTACCTTTGCAAGTGGGATGTTAAGGTCTTTTCAAGATATTTTTGTACAGGGCCAGATTTATAAATAGGTTGAAAAGGTTGCCGCCTATAATAGCAAAATTGTAGGGATGGCACTTGGTCATTTTATTTAAAATATGATATATTTGTTTTATTTTAATAGGCTATAACAGAAACTTCTTTTGGCTCATTTTTATTTGAAATGTATTCATTTAATTAAATGGAAATACTTTTATTCTTTTCATGCGAATCTACTTTACATAAATGCTGCAGCACAATTTCATGTAGGGTAATCGATGTGACACGACCCTCACAGTTTGTATAGGGCTCAGAAAGAGGGTACTGCACTAGTGCTCCCAGCATATAGATTTGAATCTAGTGATTTCCTTTTTTTACAATATTAACTACAGTAGAAGACCTTTAATAGCCCTCACTTTAAACACCCTCAACAGCTTAAACATTACAGAAATGTTCATTAGGCAGTGTATAACGACTTAGCCTATAATAAAAAATTAGTGTGATGAATTGCATCTACAATTAAATCATTTATTTTTATTGATTTCCAAAATAAACGACATGATACAGTGAAAGATCCTAAATAACTTTTATTGTTGCTTTCAAAACGAGTTGTATAGTCAGCTATTGTACATTTAATTATTTATAGAAATTTTTACAGAAAGTTTGGTAATTCGACCTGTTTTTTCTACTGTTTTTTCTAAGATTTTTCTACTGTGCTCTAATATTGTTATGTTAAGGTAACAGGCAGCAACCAAGGCATTGGTCTAGAGATAGTCAAGAACCTTTGTCGTCAGTTTCCTGGGACTGTCTATCTCACAAGCAGGAATGAGGCCAAAGGGAAAGCTGCAGTGGAAGCCCTCAAAAAGGTACTCCTCCTGCAAAGAACACCCCTTCCGGGTGATGTATGCATGCATGTTCAGTATTAAAAGATCCAATTTTATTACTAGGTATAGCTTACGTATTTAAAGTCACTGTTGTATGGTTAGATTACAAATTAATGGGATTATTTTAGGTACTGCACTGTGTATAGGTTACTTGTCCCTTTTTATGCTGACATTCATCATTCAAAATGCTGTTGTTTGAGCCAGTTTACATTTGGAAAAAATATTCATTGGCAATAGAAGGTTGTGGTTAAATTCCCTTACCATATTTTTCGTACACAATCAGTTTATTATTTCCCCAGATAGCGCTTAAAATTGGAAACCTATTCCAGTTTTAGGAATTTACTAAAAAATTCTCCATTAGAATAATTCTCATGAAAAATTAATAAAATGTAATATTTTCCCGCCTTTAATTTTGTAAGTCCTGTTAGAAAACTTAATATTTGCCTAAAACTTCCTCTGTACAGTAAACCTACTTCAGTAAATAGTAACTTCAGTTTATCCCCGGGGGGAGGAAATGATGAGGGTAGAGGCATATGATAATACTCCTATTGACAACCCGGTTGACCTCTTAAATTTAGTTTCTTTGGACTAAAAATAAAACCTGTGGATTTCCATTGGCAGTTGATGTTTGATTTTAGTTAATGGAAAATAGAAAAAAAACGTTATTCCAGTTGAAGACCTGAGCGTGAGCACATTAACGGCCACACTCAAGTGAGAGTGCTGCCGTTTTAAACTGCAACGGCTGTCTGTGGTGACGGAGCATCAATGGTGGTGATGTTGACAAAATCAGTGATTAAGTTTTACAAATCAGGTGTGACAGTAAAAACTTATTTCAAATTTTGACCTGTTAATTACGGTGGTTAAGCATGAGCCACTTTAACTTGTGGCTGCCATTTTGATTTTTAGTAACATCACGCAGCACAGTGCTACCGGCCTCCAGGACTTGCAGAATCCCAGTGAGTCTCTCTGTCAAGCGCTGATATGAACTCAGGTTACTTTTCTGAGAGGCCCTTGTATGTACTAAAGTCCACAGTAAATAAAACAAAAATGGTATGGTATCCATACCTTGAGTCAGATGGTTAGCTTTTAATATCTCCTAGTTATTTTTTGAGCTAAATTAGTGGTTTAATTTTAAAAAAATTAATCGATGAATTTGAATTTTGTTTCCATAGAGACAAAGTTATTTTAAAAAGATCTAAGAAAATACTTCTGAAATTTATGTTAGGACTAAAACAACATGCAATTGTAACTATAGCCGTATTATCTAATCTGGCTCTGGGTGGTATTCAAAAGAACACTCAAAATGGCTGTGTGAAGAAGCTGATGGGTTGATAGCTGTCTCTCTCTGCCCTATCCTCCTTTTTAACAATTTACACTGCTCTGATACTTTGAGGCTTTTTGGCTTTGAGGTCTGAGGCGAAGTCTGGCTGTGACCTACTATCACTATAATATCACCAGTTAGTGAGTATTATCAAGGCTCTTTGGTGGCATGGTTTGAAGAAAGAAAGGAAAGATTGAAAGATACGGTATTCTAGGTAAGAAATTCAACATTATTCATTACAAACCAACATGGTTTGGTTTTGAAAATAAAAAGGATTAGAGTATATTTGAAATTATGCTTAGTTGCCTTCTTGCAAATTAGAAGAGGTCCCATCAACAGATATCATTTATTTAAATCATCACAATGTTTAAACCATATTCCATGTGTAAAAAATCCAGAACATATGCTGGATGATCTTATGTGAAATGTTTATCATAGAAGACATGATATAATGAAAGTTTATTCCGGACATTTCAGCAATCCCTGCATCCAGAGTTACATCAGCTAGATGTGCTGGATGATGAAAGCGTCTCCAAACTTGCAAAACATCTGAAAGAAAAGCATGGAGGGATTGATGTTCTTGTCAATAATGCTGCCATGGCTTATGAGGTATGGCTTCTGCACTCTTTTACTATTATTAAAAAGAAATACATATTTGCTTCAGACAGGGCTGGATTTAGGCATGGTGGCAAATTTTCTGTGGGGCAGATTTTAGGGACTAGTTTAAATTATTCTAAAGTATCAAGACCGGTCCATACAGACTATTGGTTTTTATTCACATTTTTACACTGAATAAAACTTGGAAAAAGTTCAATGAACTTTTTAAACAATAGCTAGTTTTATATCAAATTCTGGGTAGTGTTAGAGTAAGTAAGAAGAAGGGGGCGGCATCCAATGTACAGGCAACTGTACGACAGATTTATGCTGCTCATTGTAAATCCAATGTACAGGCGAGCCACGACTCATAGCTAATTTTACTGTCATTAGAATGATTCTCTTGATCCTTCAGCGTATCCACTCTGGCCAAAATAAAAACCTGGTGATCAATTTGAATATCCCATTTTGCTTCACTTTTATACATCGCATTTGCACTTGCACTAAGGTAGGAGCTTTTATACTTCGCGCCCGATGAACGTCATTCAAGGTATCTTTTATACAGCGATTTGAGCGACACATGTGGGTCCCACGTCTGAAGAGCGCCAGACGCCTGCCTCTGGACACGGTGTATAAAAGTTCCTTTATTGTATAAACAAAACATTTTATTCCGCTTGTGATTTGAGGTGTTTTATCTCTAAACTCCCCCCCCCCCCCCCAAAGCCTGCTAATTTTTATTTTGGATTTTGGTGACTCCATTTTAAAACAAAGAGCCAGCAAAGTCATGACACCATATTTTTTTACCCCGCTTGTAAATCGGTTTATAAACAAGCAACATAGCTTATTAATAAAGAAAATTGTGTTGTAATTTCTCACTGAGAGTAATTATTATGTACCATATTTTTTTAAAGATATTTGTATTCTATACAACAGTTGCCTTGTTCATGCGCACCCTTATCAGGATTGGGATTCTATACATTCTTCCCTCTATGTAGCTGATATTGGTGATTTGATTTTGCCATCTAACTTCTAAGGTTTCAAAAAGAATACTGTTTTGGATTTGCAGATTGTCTTGAAGCCGCGGGTAGGTGGGGGGGGGGGGGATGCTTTGGGCCCATGGGCGGCAAATACTTAAAGCCATCCCTAGTACAGACCATCAACTGGATGACTTGACATGATGAGATTTTCTTTTTCAGTTCCATCCTAATGGCTTTCCTTCAAACAAGGACTAAACATTCTGAAATGCCTTCTTGAAGACAACAAATTTTAAACAAAGAAACCGACTCCTAAATTTACAGAATAAAAGTCTACCGACTAAGTATTCATATACAATACATATACTAGGGTGATATGTAAGGGGGGGGGGGGGTCGGCTGTCGGCTTTGATATGACGGTCATTTAAAAAATGATGTTTTACATCAAGTTTTCCAAGTAAAACAGTGATAAATTCGTACACAATTCAACTATTATAAAATAATTATCTCAGAAAATACATTAGAATATTTTAGGCGTTGTTTTATAGGTTAATTAAGTTGATTTTCCATTGAGAAAGTCATTTTGGCTTTATTTCTGAAGGTAAATTCAGATTTGATTGGTCAATGTTTTTAGTTTATCAAGTAGCGACAAGGGGGGTATTGAAATACATCGTATTTTTCAACAACATCCGATCCTATAAATAATGTAGTACTACAGTGGTTTGTAAATGAAATTATCCAGTTTGAATAGTTCTTTCAACAAACTACCGCCTACATGGGACTCAAAAGTTAATTGATAGTCTTAGTAAATCAATAAAGAATAGAACTTAAGTAGCTTTGACGGAAAAAAGCATTATTTTTACTTAAAACGGAGGTTTGTTAAAAATGGCGTAATTTTTCTGAGAGAGGGGGGTCGGACAAATTATGATGAAAGGATGATTTTGGGGGGGGGGGGGGGGTTCCAAAAATGGCCAAAAAGCGATGGCATAATTTATGAACAGCCCCTTATAAAAATTGGGTTTGGACTTTTTCCCTTCAAAACAATACAAAACACCTTTTGCATAGATGTATAAGCAAAAGAAAAATAAAACAAGGAGAAAAGTTAGCAAATATCCGTTCCAACAGGTGTTCAAGGTTACAGATAAAAAAATATATATCACAAAAGAGATATTAATGTTAATGAATAATCTAATAGGGCTTCTTAGTAGTAATCCCACATAGCAAAAAAAGCTTGATTCGAACTTGATTCAAGCTTGATTTTTGAAGCTTGAAAGTTTGATTCAAACCTTACCAATCGAGCCTGAAAACTTGATTCAAACTTGATTCAAGGCTCTTAGTCACCGTGATGTGAAATCGATTTCAACTTGAATCAAGTGTTTCATTCAATTCTTTTTCAAGTCACTTTCAAGCCTTTAAAGTCTTGCCTAAGCTTTTCAAGTCTTTTTCAAGCATCTTCCAAGCCCTTTTCAAGTGTTTTTCGAGCCTCTTTCAAGCCTTTTTCAAGTCTTTTTCGAGTCTCTTTTGAGCCTTTTTCAATGGATTTTCAATTATTTTTCGAGCCTTTAAATATTTTCAAGTTCTTTTTAAGTCTTTTTCAAGGGCCTTTCGAGCATTTTTCAAGTGTTTGTCGAGCCTTTTTCAAGCCTCTTTTAAGTACTTTTCAAGGCCCTGTCGAGCTTTTAAAGCCTCTCTCGAAAATGTTTCAATTGTTTTTCAAGTCTTTTGCAAGTCTTTCGATTCTTTTTCAAACCTTTATACATTTTTTAGCCTCGTTCAAATATCTTTTAAGTCTTTTTTGTTCTTCTGCAGCTGATATTACACATTAAAGTGGAATAATACATCACGTGTTTAGTGTAATTTATTTAGTTTAGTTTAAAACAGAAATTAGTTAAGTACAAATTAATTAGATTAACTACTTAAGTAGGGGGAGTATCTCGATTTTTAAATTATTTGTAGGCCTAATTTGTGAGATTGAGTTAGGCATATGTAAGTTCATTCCATATTCTCCGTAAAATTTAAAAGTATTTTTTTTATAATTCTTTGTTTAGTTAACTTTTGATTATGTACTCAGAACCCCCGTTTTAAAACCACCGTTTTAAAAGGAAAAGGTATGTATGTGTTTGAGTCATATATACATTTAATACCTTTTAAAACGAGGGTTTTAAAAACATAATCAAAAATTTACTAAAAAAAGAACTTATAAAAAATTACTTTTAAATTTTACTTAGAATATGGAATACACTTAAATATGCCTAACTCAATTTCACAAATTATTCCTACAAATAATTTAAAAATTGAGATACTCCCCCTACTTAATTAGTTAATCTAATCAATTTGTACTTAACTAATTTCTGTTTCAAACTAAACTAAATAAATTACACTAACCACGTGATGTATTATTCCACTTTAATGTGTAATATCAGCTGCAGAAGAACAAAAAGACTTAAAGAGATTTGAAGAGGATAAAAAATTTATAAAGGCTTGAATAAACACAAGACAAAAAACTTACTGAAAAATCTGAACAGTAAAATACACATCCGATAACTTCGGAGTCTGGTAAAGTAATGGCGGTGGCCCGTCTCGTCTCGAAAAATCTATATAAATCGATTAGAAATCGATCCTCGGGAGCCGCGCACTGCATTGTGGGACAGCGTTGGACGGCTTGTGATTGGTCGGGGCGTCGTGCCGTGAATCGTTATCGATTCGAGTTCGATTCGTAAACGTGAATTGAGTTTAGTTGGATAATCAAATTCAAGGCTTAAATTGCTATTGAAGGGAGAGTTAAGTTCAAGCCTTCTTTAACTTTTTGGTGCTTTCGAATCGGAATCGATTGGATGATTAAATTCAAGACTTACATTGACATTAAAGGGAGAAACAAATTCAAGCCTTGATTATCTTTGGTTATTTCGAATCGGACTCGAATAGATGCTCAAATTCAAGGCTTACGCTGCAATTAAAAATCGAGGAAAAGTCAAGGCTTGATTCAAGCTTCCTTGCTATCTGGGATGGGATTGAACGTTCTCTTTGATCCTGATATGCTAGCAAGAACGAGTGAACATGAGAACTGAATTAGATGATATAATTAAGATCCATGATGTCACTTGGATGTTTGCTGTGCAAGGAATGGTGCTCATGTACTCTTTTAAGGGTACAAGTAATCTCAAGATCTTTCTCCCTCCTGAATTCATCACTAGTTGAGTGATTTTTTATACATAACCAGTTTAAATAACAATATGTAAATCAGGGAGTGTTTATAAACAACTAACTCTATTTTTTTAAGATATTAAAGAAGCGAATATTTTTTATACCGGTAACTAAACTGCTCCTCCCTGCAGGTAGACTCGCCTGAACCTTTCGCCCAACAGGCCGCGACCTGCCTTGCCACCAACTTCTTCGGTGTTCTTCGCATCTGCGAGGCTCTGTTCCCCCTGCTGCGGCCTCACGCCAGGGTTGTCAACCTCTCCAGCTGTGAAGGTCATCTGTCCAGGATCCCGGGGGAGAGCGTCCGCAGACGACTCTCCGACCCCAACCTCACGGTGGAACAGCTGACGGGCCTCGTCAACGAGTTCATACAGTGAGTGGTCCAACAATAGATACTGATCATTAGTACATGGTGTTCCATGAGCCAATCTATGGTTGGTTGTAGGAATGGTATAATGTTATTGTTTACAAAATTGTTATTGAAACTTTTACTGATCCAGTAAAATAAATTTCACATTTTAATTGTGATCTTCTCCATATGAAATATGAAGAATATTAAATACAGACTAGAGATCGCCTCCTGATCGAAATGCGATCAAAATTTCAGTTGATCTGGACCCAAGAAGCTTAAAAACATTTTAGAACTAAAACATCTGTTCTTCCTAATTTTCTAGCAGTTGTTCTTTCAACAGCTGTCTAATGATTAATTCAATTCTCCTTTCTCCATAAGATTAACATTGGAACTTTGAAAGCCTGTGGGGTGTAGCCCTGGAGTCCGATGTGAATTAGAATGTGATTCTGCTCATCTACAGGACTATACCTTTCTAACGGTATGCTCGGATTTATCCTACGATGCACACAAGCTGAGAAAAAAGGAGGAAATGAAACATGCTTGCGTATTAATATATAGATTATATCAGTCAAACTGAGATGAAACTGTACTATATGAAGTAGTACTACTAATGGAACAAAAAACTTTCTGAACAGTGAAACAAATATACAGTAAAATAAAAAATGTAAAGAACTTTTAAAACTATGAAAAACCAAAGAATACTTGTGAACCCTTTTTTACTACCCAATGTACTTTATTCAATATTTTCAAACTCATTAAAATTTACAATGCTCTTTAAACTAAATAATTCTTTGATTTGGCTAATAGTCCAGGCTCTAAACAGGTTGAGCATCCACTAAAAGTCTAACGAAATTTGACTTTTGATTATTGTTGGGAATATTTAGTAGATGTAAAAAATCGATGTCACATTTCCAGAGTGGGCTCAACACGGGGGACGCCCCTAGAGGAAGTTGTTGAGAGAACTGTATTGGACTATGTCATGTTATATATCATTTTAAAGGTCTGAAAATTAGGTTAAATGTTTTCTCTTAAGTCTTCATTTGCCATCTTCAATTGCTGTCCGAAATATTGTGATTACATTATGATTTTCAGCCCAATTTGGGACAGCCCATGACATTTTTTGTGAAATATTTAATGTAAGCTTTAGGATCATGTTTAACAGAAAGAAATGCTGCAAAGCCAACCTCAAAAGAACGATCGAGTCAGAAACGGGCATCAGGCAGTCAAATTTTGCATAAAAAGCATTTTGCCGAAATTTCTAAACGCAATAACTCACGTTATATTTGATTGTTAGAGGTCGGGCTTGTGGCATTTAGACCTATAAAATGATATACAACATGACATAGGTCAATACAGTTTCCTCTTTGACTTCCTCTAGAGGAAGTCCATATGTTTGTAATATGTTGGTCCCCCATGTTGTGCCCATTTCAGAAATGTGGCAACATCGATATTTTACATCTACTTGCATCCATAACGATAATCCAAAGTCAAATTTTGTTAGACTTTCAGTGCATGCTCAACCTGTTCAGAGCCTGGACTATAAACTCCACTCCACTGACCAAAACTGGCTATTGGCTACCCCACAAACAAAATTAATATTATGTTCATGTGGTTTATCTCCAGAGAGCTCTAAATTACCTTGACATAATTTTCTGTCTCGTCTGCAGCTCCTAACCATTGTAACTTGATGTTACAGCTGTTCGGCATTACAATACAATACCGGTACATGATTGTTGTGTTGAAAAGTTGTATCAGCTGGAATCATATATATATGTCTGAAAATAACTTTTAACACATTCGCTGCTAAGGGCCTGAGACATGTAGGTCACCAGGATGCTGAATTTTTGCTTACCTCATTTGATAATTTTGAACCAAAAATAAAAGTTTTAGCAAAAAAAAGTAAATTTTGAACCTTTAAACGTGAGAAAAGGCTAGCCACCATTCAGTCTACGATCAGAGATGGCAGCAACGTGTGAGTGGAACATAGTTTTAAGCACTTGATTTTTATTGTTTTATGATAATATTCGATAATTTTTAATATAGAAATATAACATTTGTTCATTAAAATTAATTTTGAATCTTAAAACATGAAAAAAAAGGCTAGTCGCCATTTTGTTTCCGATTGGGAACGGCATCAACGTGTGAGTGGAACATAGTTTTTAGTACTTGATTTTTATGGTTTTATGATTAAATTTAATGAGTTTTGCTATAGAAATATAAAAATATGTTTGTAAAAATCAACATAGATAAGTTAGTTTTTAACAATTTTTCACCCCTAAAAATTCCAGGTACACCGTCCATTGTACACAGGTGCACAGCAATGACAAAAATGGCGAGTAAACCTTACCCAAGCAAAAACTGACATTCAACATGCATCCCTTAGACGCGCCAACTCTCAACTGAGTGTTTCGTACAATGCTGGTGGAGAGTCAAACATTTCCGAATAAAACTGCAGAACGTCTAAGATCGGCGACGGACGCATCCAAGTAGCGCCCAGGCCCGTCTCCGATTGGATACGGCAGTAGCAGTAGCAAATATGTTAATGCAAAACGGCCATAACATGAAGTTACAACTGTTAGGACCAGTATGGACAGAAGTTGTGAAGTAAATACTTCTCAATTCCTTCACTTGACATTGTGGTAACTTTTTTAGGTCAGCCAAAGATGGGACATTGGAAGAGACAGGGTGGCCTCGAAGTTCATACAGGGTGTCCAAGAACGCAGTGAACGCATTGACATTCATCCAGCAGAGGTTGTTTGACCGAGACTCGAGACCTGACATTGTCGTCAACTCGGTTCACCCAGGCTTCTGTTCCACCAACATGACTCGGTACCGGGGACCACTCTCACCAGTGCAAGGTTGGTTTTTTTTTTTTTTTTTTGGGAATTGGCGGAATTCCATATTTTTATAAGATTAGATGATTGTCGTATTAAGAGCTTTATGAGGTGAAAGTGAAGGGATAATTTGAACAGAACTTTTGTACCCCACATAAACACATAACGTTTCAAATTTCTTTTAAAATTGAAACACTATTTCATTTAAGTAGAATATGACATCAACACTATATAATGCTTCCTATTTAGTCTGCTGCTGCTAGACTTACAAAGGGCTACCCGTCTGCTGTAAATCCTCTACGTGTTTATATCTTAAATCTTAAACTTAAAATTTAAGAGTCCTACTAATCTTAACTAATTGGTACCAGAACCAGTTTTGCTTAACGAATTTTTGGATCCTTTCCATTCATAAATAATGCAAGATATTTACTGTTTTACTCCCAACATTAACTTATACAGTATGCATGACACCCTACTGGAAATCAATCATGATAGAACTGCGGAATGTGTTTTATAGCGATGGAACTGTACTAAATAGTGAAAAAAACAGTTGGAACATTGTAATAAGGTTTGTCAACAATGATAGAACCATAGAGAATGGCAGCAATAGCAACGGAATAACGTCTCATAACTGTAAATTCTGTGTAATATTGACAGTCGGAATTTTCCCTGTCTTTAAGAAACAACAAAAATCTTATGTTAAAAAAAATGATAATATTAAAGTTCCACATTATAAATATATATATTTGTTTTATTGTGTTCGGGTTTTAAGGCGGATTTTTTAAACAGCAGGATTTGTATTTGCATAACTCTAAAAGTATGAATAAATGATAGTCATATTTATCATAATCTCTTTAATTAGAAAGGGCATCATTACAATTGAGTACATTTTAGAAAAAAAAAACTTGAAAATATGAGTTTAGACAAGAACTTAACAATAGCACTATTTCTTTTGCGTCTTTAGAGCTACCAAGTAATAAAATGTCTGAATTGAATTCTGATGTTTAGCTTATTGTTAGCTTGTTAAACAATATTGTGTTACATAAATTTCCTGCTTAATCAAGACTATGGAGAGAAAAATAAACAAAAAAGAGCTTTTTCTCCTTTGATGTTGCAAAATGGTGCTTTTGAATCAATCCGATGACATGCCTCAATCAATACGGTGATCAATCAATCTGACGTCCACAAGAGTAACATGCACCAGCTGTTTTTTGCCATCATACTAGTGACGTAAGTTATTTTGAGTATAAAAAACACATTGTTTTAAACACTAATGCGATAGCCCTTTTCTATTACATTACAACAGTTTTCCCCAGTCCTGCTGCATAATGCACCACACTTTGAGTAATATTAAATTTACTGCACCAAAAATTATTACAGTACTAAAAAATTTGTCTTTTTCTTACTAATTATTATTCCTATAGTTATAAGATTACCAGCGGGACCAAGCATTTGATCAGCAAACTTAGTCTAACTTATGACAAGCTCAATCGCTCACTCCCCTTACTCACCAGGCCAAAGAATGCTACATTATGTGTTAAATTTAATAAACCACTGGTTGCAAATGTATCACGTTGGCTTATTACTTCAGGTATTAGCTTAATTATGCTCAATTTAGTAGCTACAAAAATTGTCATAATGATAACATAATCACTTTGAAAGGCTGTAGAATGGAGACCAAATTATTCACAGTCAAGTGATTATCCTTCAATTCGCCTCGTGGCCAAAAAGCCCAGGTTGAAACAAAAAATTAAAAATTCTTGGACTGAAAAAAGATTTTGCTTCTCACAAAGAATGCTTATTTTATAGTATAAGACCAGAAAATGTTGGAAAATTATTGGTTTTGTAGTTTTAGAGGGTAACTTTAGAGATCACATATTACGTACTGTGGGACTATAATTAATTTTGGTTACTTCTGTGTTTCATAGGTGCAAAGGCTCCCACCTATCTCGCTCTGCTGCCCCCCAATGTGGTTCAGCCAAGGGGACAGTTTGTGTGGAAGGACATGACCATCGTCAGTTGGGTGGAACCACTCAAGGAGAGGTTTTGACCTGTTGCTGGCCCAACCATGGGGACAGTTTGTATGTAAGGACGATACCATCGTCAGTTGGGTGGAACCATTCAAGAAGAGGTTTTGACCTGTTGCTGGCCCAGCCACGGGGACAGTTTGTGTGTAAGGACAATACCATCGTCAGTTGGGTGGAACAACTCGAGGAGAGGTTCTGACCCGTTGCTGGCCCAGCCACAAGGACAGTTAGTGTGGAAGAACAAGACCATCGTCAGTTAGGCGGAACCACTAAAGGAGAGGTTCTGACCCTTTGCTGGTCCAGCCACAGGGACTGTTAGTGTGGAAGGGACAAGACTATCGTCAGTTGGGT
Organism: Neoaliturus tenellus; assembly: GCA_030545055.2. Lineage (NCBI taxonomy): Eukaryota > Metazoa > Arthropoda > Insecta > Hemiptera > Cicadellidae > Neoaliturus > Neoaliturus tenellus. The sequence goes on along the minus strand of CM061537.1, from coordinate 56,220,101 downwards.
GGAACCACTCAAGGAAACATTTTGACCCATTGCTTGCCCAGCCACTGGGACTATTTTGTGGAAGGACAAGACCATCCTCAGTTATGTGGAACCATTCAAGGAGAATTTTGGACACGTTGCTTAGTTAATTTTGTTATGGAATTGACTGATATGATTATTGTTATAAAAATTCATCTCAAAGAAGATTTGCCGATTTTTATACTATATATTTTCATCTAACATTTTTGTTGACAGATTTTCTCATCTAAATTGTAAACTTATAGTAATATTTATATGGTAAATTCATCAGTTGGCAATTTTTAAAGAAATACTTTAGAAATTGAAGTAATGTGCTTTGTTTTCAAATGTTTTATAACTGAAACATATGTTCTTCCTGATTTGCTAGCATTTGTTATTACGACAGCTGTCTTATAATTCAATCAATTATCCTTCTCCCATAAGATTAACATTGAAACTTTGAAAGCCTGTAGGGCGTATCCCTGGGGGCGGAAGGGATTTAAAATTCGATTCTGCTCATCTACAGCACAATACCTTTCTAACGGTATGCTCGGATTTCTCCCACGATGTATACAAGCTGAGAAAAAAGGAGGAAACAAAACATGCTTGCGTATTAACCCTTCCCGGGCTATTGACGGATATATCCGTTAAAGTTCATTTTTATTCCGGGCTGAAAACGGATATATCCGTTTTAGAAATTTTCTTTTCCGGGATAAAGACGGATATATCCGTCCAAAAGTGCGAAATACATATGTTGTATATATTACGATTATAAACATAATATTGACTTTTTGACGGGTAATTTAGTTTTTACAGTTGGCAAGATTATGTCGCGTGAATTTTTCACCTGTTTCATGCCAAAACAACACATGTGTAGTGCAAAAATGTCAGTTTGTACTGGGGCTTTACAGTGAGTGTTTATTTACGTTTTTGTAATGACATACTATGAGTTTTATTTCAAAATGATTATTCCTAATGACTCAAATCTTGTTAAAGATGTTATAAATTGCTAAATAAGAAGTGCATTTGAATGGGATTTCATATTTGGCAGTCAAAATAACTATAATATAAAAAATGATTCTGGCGAAGAAAGCGATGAACCAGACGGTGTCAGTCTGCAATCAAGATGACCAAATATAGCAATGTATTGTAGTTCTTGCATTTTTAGGTTTTGTTTTTTTTTTACTGTTTTTAAGAAGAACTGTTTTTAATGTTACATTATGATAGGTAGTAAATAAAACAACAAAATGACAGAAACGGATATATCCGTCCTCCGCCCGCAAAAATACTCCAAATTATATGCAGTTTTCATATTTCTCGATTGTCGTTCTGGGCGGCGGACAGATATATACGTTTACTTAAGTTTTCTTGCGGGCCAAAGACGGATATATCCGTCTTCTCAAATTTTATTTTCTTTATAACATGTGCAAAAAAATTATTTCAGCACTGAAAACAGTTTTTTTATAACACATGAATTATTTTGAACAAATTAATAACGAGAAATTACCACATTATGTTTTGAACTTTTGCTTAAAATAATTCCGTCTCAGCCCGTGATTTAATGTAGCCCGGGAAGGGTTAATATATAGATCATTTACTGTTATATTACTTTAACCTGTCAAGTGACAAATCCACCATGTACGTTAATCAGTCTGCAATCGAGATGACCAAATATAGTTTCCTTGATCTGTTAGATGTAAAAATAATTTAAATAAGTTGAGAAATCTTCTTTGTGAAGTGAATCTTTATTATTTAATCTTCCCTACTGATTAAGATAATTCCTGACATTTCATTAGTTTTATTGATCCTCAATTACAATAAAAAAATTGCAGTAGTTTAATTTTCTAATAGGAAGATAACAATGCCTTAGAGATTTTAAATAAAGCAGTTCTGGCTTTAACAAACAATTTCAATTACACCGTATGATAAAAGTCCCGGATCTCGGCACGAGACATACTTTCCCAAGTATTTTGTAATTCACAAACTCTAGGTACTGCTTTGGAATATGACTTTACTTTCTCAAATCAACTTTACTTCAAAACCTTTCAATGGGTGCAAACCTAATATGCCAGGCAAGATTTCAAAGTAGGGACGACAGAACATAACCTAATTTATCTAATCTATAATAAATTGAGATTTTATATTTTTACTTTACTTATTATCCTCATATTGTTCTTCGACAATCTGAAAAAAACTGTTTATATTTTTAAAAATAATTCTCTTATTACGAGAAAGGAAATTGTTAAGACAAAAACAGAAAAAATCTGTATCTATATCTATATCTATAAAAGAGGAAGTATGTATGTATGTATGAAGTAGTATGTTTGGTATGTTGCCTATGGACTTTGAAACCACTCAACAGATTGTAATGAAACTTTCAGGCATTATTGAGCACTATTCAATGATGGCTTGTGTTAAGTTTGGTGCAAATCTGTCCAAATTACTCTGACCCAGAGGGCATAATACAATAATTTGTAAAAAATATGAAAATTTCTATTTTATCAATTTTTATTGGTTGCTAAGTAACAAATTTAATGCAATATTCTAATTTTAGTTATTCCACGATTTTTTGTATTTAAGCATGACAGCGAGTGAGCGTAGCGAACGAGCTTAATTACTTATAAAATAAATTCAATCAAGGGCGAAGCCGTGATGGGAAACAGCTAGTAATACATAAGATAAAAATGTGGGACTTTCCTTCCATTTGTTGGGCAACTATGTATAACCACTTTAAAAAAATTTGGAGCTGTAAAATTAAAAAACAAAACCATATGCAAATCTTATAAAATGAAATTTTATTTTGCTTGAGTATCCCAAGTCATCAGAAAATACCAATAGTGATTGATTTTATAAATTTATTTCAGCAAGGATTCAAATATAAATATTCTATGATACCATATAACTGATTAAAATATCAAAAGTGTAAAAATTATATATGAGATTATTTATCATTTTAACAAATATTTATGAATTAAAATCTAAACTCATGTCTATGTTGTAATGAACATATTTCAAATTGTAATTACGGTAATGTTTGTTTTTGATCGGACGTGTTCACAGGATGCCGGAGGCTCCTTAGTGGTTGCAATTAACCAACATTTTAATCAACTTTATCCACACAGTAAACAAAGCTATTTTAATTTTACATTATTAATTATACGGAACATCAATATGACATCAATATTTTAAAAGCTAGACCACAATATTTATAATTAATTATTGAAATATAAGCTATATTAAGTGGCCACGAATTCAGAAACATTATAAAATATATTGTTATTTAGCATTACATTATTTAAATCAATCACAGTCTTAATCAAGGGTATTTTCAATGTAACATATTCACTCAATATTCTTTGAAGAAACACAGGCGTTTAGGCATTTACAGATATCGCAGAATATCTTGGCCTCTGACATACTCCACTTCTGGATTGAAATTGGTAAACATATGGTACTAAAAACAGTCTGTGACAATCTGCAACTTCTTCGCTCTTCTCCAATTATTTGAACTGTAAACGGTTGTCACAGGCCAAGATATTCTGTGTTATCTGTAACAATAGGGCCTAACTCTTATCATTTTTGTATGATTTCTAATGACAGCTAATTTGGGACCCTGTGGAGTAAGCCACAAAAATACCAAATTAATTAGAGCACAAAAGTATTGTTTACCAAGATTTGTTATAAATTTGAAATAAAACACACTTTTTTAATCCGATGTAATTATTTTTCAGTGAAATTATAACATTAAATAGTAACATATAAGTTATAACTAATTAGTGTAAGTATAAAACCACTTCTTTATCCATTTTCAAAATAAATTTCAACAAATCCTTTTTTAAATTTTTTCTCATTTTTTCTAAACAGCTATAATTATCAATATAAAGTACTATAAGAAACAGTAATGGCATCAATGCAAAATCACATGCTTTTAGTGGAACGTGTGGTCTGTACTTTGACAGTTGAAACAAATGTTTTCAGCTTTCCTTTATTTATTTTTAACTCCATAAGACCAATGATAAAATTTTAGATTTTAAATTAAAGATTATACCAAAATAAGATTGTTCCTAAAATAGAGACCTATTACATGTATATGTTATTTTCATACCAGAACTAAGCTATTTGCCAAGTTTGGAGAAAATCGTTCAAGCTGTTTTCGAGATCCGTGTGCATACATACATTCATACATACAAATGTAGCTTATCTTACTCGTATTATAGTATAGGATAAAATGAAGCCATCATTCATAGATATAAACATAGAGAACAGCAATGTGGCATAACAGCATTTGAATTTGAGAAAACATTTGAATTTGACTACATGAGATCCCCTCTGTAATCTCCTAGTCCATTGTTTTCATAGCAGTATTTTTGTGGGTCATGCCCTTCTCTTATTACTCTCATCTATTTTACTGCCCCTACTTGCATTATGTGTTCAGACACTGCGAAATAAGGAAATCTCGCCACATACATTTCAACAATATTTGCACTCAAGGATATCATTGAGAGCAAAATCCTGTTACTATTCCTATAATTTTTTTTACATTATTTAATTAGTCCTCTAAACATAGAATAAATTTGTTTGAATAATTCATTTGCATTTTCCTTTTAAACATTGTGTTTGTTTGTATTCCAGACAGTACCTAAGTATGTAAGCGAAAGGGTTTACTTTTTATGCGTGAGTATCTATGTAATCAAATGAAAAACCAATTCATAGTGCCAAACATAAAATTCATAGTGGCCTATTCAAATTCATACTGAGAAAATTGTAGTGGGCCTAAAAATTTTTTATTTTAAAAGTAATTATTAACTTAATAAGTTAACAAAATGTTTTATGAAATCCTAGACTAATTGACACTAAACCAATTTGTACCCATACAAAAGTTGTAACCTATAATATAATTTAATTTGCTTTAAACTTTCACAAACATAGTACATTGTTTAGTTTATTAACCCAAACAACGTACTTTAAATTATAATTCTGTTACATTTTGATAAATCTTCAAAATATTAGATCATTTGCTAACTTTGCGATTTTGAAAAGGGAATCAAATACTGTATGTTACTTGACCCAACAACAGTAATTGAGAATATTTCTTTGTTTAAGAAATTTAGTACTGCACCTCCAAATAACTAAGATTTAAATAAGATTTAACTAAGATCTAAATAAGATCAAACCAACTAAACCACATTATGATGTTTTAATATAATGCAAATTTATCAACATAGGTGTTTATTATTAATTATTTATGTAAAACTAATACTTCTCGATTAGATTTCATACAATCACCATGCTTATTAGTTTTCTAGTAATGCTTAACCGTAAGCTAGTCTTGCAAAATTTAATAAATTTTATTCGGACTCTTGTCCAACATTTACTTGTTATTCTAATATGTGTATAACTTTATTACGTTTAAAGTATAGGTACCTCGGCTTAATTTTCAAACTTAAAACTGTTAGAATTTGAAACTTTAGTTATTTTCATAGTTGATTAAAGATAAAAATACATAGAAAATTAGTAAATTACCCGTCTCGCTGATCAGTTGAGGTGGGGGAAACAGCACGTGACTGGAAATACAACAATGACTCGAGTCAATAACTCGTGTTGACGCCGGAAGATAGCGGCAGTGTTGTCGCACTCGTAATGAGACAGCAAAATTTTTAGAAAATCACAAAATTTGACTGATGTAGTTTATGATATGCAAAGGATATGAGTATGGTTAGAAGCATTGCATGAACATTAGTTCCAAAAATAAACACGTTTTTGCACAAAGCATATATTTATGAGAACAAAACTAGTTTAAATGTCAACATAATTTTCAAATTTTTTTTTAGTATTGATTCTATTTTAGTCAATCACATTTTCATTTAAGTCTATATGCAATGAACTGAGCGATTGAAAATGAATTTTATAATTTTTTTATAATCTAAAAGAAAAGGGGCAACATAATTGATCTTTTCAAATAAATATTTTTTATAATATCCCAGGAAGAATATTACCTACAGCTGATGTTGCGATGATTATCTTTTCAAGCTTAATGTTTTTTAAAACATAATTTCACTAAAGAGAGGATTCCATTTTTTTGTTTGTTTAAAAATCCAATTTGTAAATGCTCTAAAAACATGTCTTGCAATTTTTTCCGAACAATCAAACATGTGGATTTTGATAGCTAAATGGTTAGCGTCTTAGTCATCACTGGTTCGAGTCACAAGATGCTCATAATATAAGTTGGTTTGTACCGCATTCTTAAAAAAGTATTTTAACACATTGAAATAGTCTTGGTATAAAACTAATGTTATACATTACTTATAATGTTAGGGCTATAATGTTAAGACTCATGTTATAAGGCTACCTTTCTACTAATAGCTAACCTTTCTTAGAAGTATTTTCTTGGAATATCGCAGGAGAGCGGAAAGGCGATTTTGCAATCCTGCTACATTTGATTGGTGCAAAGTTCTGATAGTTTTTTCATTGCAAATTTTGTGGATTAGGAAAATCTATATTAAGGAAATTTGCTATCTACATATAATACATTTCTGTAGCAACCACGGTCCGAGGGTTGTCCAATAATTAAGCCACCTCGACATTGGGACAAAACAATGGGACGCAGCGGATGATTAACCCAGCCCCGGGGTCGGGGTATCGGGACTGGACCTGATTGGTTTATTAAGGGTTCGATTGGACATAATCTATAAATGAAATCCTGGTTTGTTAGACTGTTTGAGAATGAATTTTCACCAAATTCTTAGGATATGTTTTCCTTTAGTAAAATAAAACTGTGTGGTAATGGTTGTAATCCAAACAGCTGTGATATACATATACAGGGTGGTTGAAAAGTAACTTGCACCCCCCTTTAACTTTTTAACTACTTGAGATATTTGAAATCGGTCTGTGGCAACCTTCGTTGATATGAGGGGCTACAATAATGATGGTTAGTTTTCAAATTTTGACCCTCAGGGGTAGTGGGGGTAGTTCAAAATTTTCAAATGGGAAGTATGGTCGACTTTGAAATAATTTTATAGGTCTTGCTGAAACAAAACAATTGACATAAAAGAAAATAAAAATCGAACCACTAATAACAAAATGGCAACTAAAAATTACTCTTTCCTCCACCTACTATCTAAAACCGTATTTTGCTCCTTGGAATAGGGTAGTAAAGTACTAATTTTAATCCCATGTGACTTGAATACTTAATCTTTCTACCTTGGGAAAACTCAAGTTTTTTCGTACCTTGGGGCTAAAGTTAGTTACATAAGAATAACATTAAAAGAGAGATTAAAAAGAACATGAGCCACAGTCAGCTGTTACTTGTATTTGTTTTGTTACTCATTGTTGACTAATAGCAGCTGTAGCTGCTGCTCACTCACTCACTCAGTATCTCTAGTACTAGAGATGGCCGTGGAAGTGTAGGTGTTTGTTTACATTTCGCTTGGGTAGGCTATTAACCTAAGAAGTCCAAAACATAAGTGTAAAACTTTTGACTAGGCTTAAATTATATTTTGTTTTTTCGTGTTCTTTAAAAATGATATGGCCTACCTTGTGTGTTTTTTATGTTGATGTGACTGATCCAGCTTGACGGAGCAAGGGATCATATGAAGGTAAAGTTAAATTATCTTCGGTAGGCCTATTAGGCCTAAATTTTATTCGTGTAGGTGGAGGAAAAATGTTGTGTCATCAAGGCACTTAAGTACTTTTCTCCCTCAGGGAAAATGTAGCCTTCGGCTTCGCCTTCGGGCGACAACACTTTCCCTTCAGGGAGAAAAAATTGTACTTTAGTCCCTAGAAGCACAAATAACTATTAACTACCCGCTTCTTAAACAGCATTGTATTGTGGTAGTAAAAAAAATAAAAAATCAAACCTCCTAAAATATAAGAAACATGTTAGAGCAGAAAGTGTACTACTGTATGGAGGTACAAGGAGAGCAATTTGAACATTTGATAAAATAAAAGGTACATTAATTTACTATTTCTTAATGAACTTCTTTAAATGAAGAGATTATTAATGTAATCCTAGTTAATTAGATTTGAATAATTTCAGGGCACCATTTTGTTATCGGTGGTCCGATTTTTATTTTCTTTATGCTAATTGTTTTGTTTCATCAAGATCTATAAAATGATATCAAAGTCGACCATACTTCCCAGCATTTGCAAATTTTAAGCTACCCCCCATCCCCACTACCCCTAAGGATAAAAATTTTAAAACTAACAATCATTATTGTAGCCCCTCATATCAAAGAAGGTTGCCACAAACCGATTTCAAATATCTCAAATAGTTAAAAAGTTAAGGGGGGGGGGGGGAGGTGCAAGTTACTTTTCAACCACCTAGTACAAATACAAAAAGCGACGTCCTTATTGTGTTGTGTCAATGAGAAGTTGTTTTAAATCAAAACATTGTAATTTGTCATTGATTAAACTTTTCATCCACCTAAATTTGGACGGGTTCACGTTCGCCACGCCAGAGGCGCCAATCGACGGTATAATTATTCAGATGGTTGAGAGTGCGACAGAATTACATTAACAAAAACAGAATCCCTAACTTTAAAATGTTTCACACAAAGTAAAGCAGTGTGGTAGAAATGATTTACCTATCATTGTCACTTGCACTTAAACATGTCTCTGCTATGAGATGTCTATTATTGACATTGTATGTAGTAAATGTTAGAATGATCAACTAAATTCGCATTAACTTTGTTCTCTACACTAAGTTAAAAATAAAGTAACAGCCTACATTAAATATTACGTACCATAATTTTTTTTTTATTTGCTCCAGTGTTTTTACTTCAGTGTATTTTTTTCTTATTATGTTTGTCGATGAAACTTTACAGGGATTTTTAATCATTTGTAGATTTGAAGAAATCATATTTGCTGTGTTAGTAATTTAATTTAATTTTTCAATTGGTTTCCAGTTTCCACAGTAACATACTTATCGAAATTGGTGAAATGTTCCCTCTAAGAATACGATGGTTAATTTGGCTAATTTACCTAAATACTTGTCTATTTCAAACTTATATTAAATAAAATTTTGGACACAAGATGAATAAAACACATATTTTTATTACTTCTCAAATATGCAGGTTTAAGGTCCAAATGAATTAACCAAGATTTATGTTGCTTCTTCCTAAAGGATGTAATTAAATAATCCCTCATATTTTTTTATATGTAGTAAAAAAAAGGAACGCAATAACGCAATAACAATAAAAATTGCGAAATTGGAAATGTACGGCAAACACAGAAAACAACAAATTTGCCCTAAACTCTAAGAATCTACCCGTACACTGTAGCTGTTAAATTTATAGCATGGTATCAGTATCCCCTAATTATTTTACAATTATTTATAAAGTAGGCTATTAAGTGCTTTTCCCATCGATTCGAGTTAGAATAAGCCGGTAGTTGATGTTTGGTAATTAATAATCATAAGAAAAAAGGTAAACGTAAATTCACGTAAAAGACAAACAAACAACCTTTGTTGGGATTGTGTAAATATGCTGAGAGATAAAAACCTACTGCTTGATTTATGTTGTTAGGTGTAAAATACCCTGAGATGCATTGAATTTACTTTTCTATTTTCCAATTTTGTAATAACTACCATACCTTAAAGTTTACTATTTTAACAATTAAATACCATTAAAAACTCAAGGAAATTTATACCCCTGAACCTAAACATCATATAATATTTAACTTGGGAGTTTGTATGGATTTTGATATAAACTAAAACATCACATTACAATCTTAGGCCTATGTATGTTATTTTTTATTTGAACTATACACAGTAATAACAATTATTAGGCCTATATTGAAATAACACAATTTTATGAGTTTTATATTCAGCTAACATTGCAATAAAAATATATTTTTGGGGATCAACAACATGTATTCAATTCGTAGGCCATATACTTTCTTACATGAAATTAAAAATATAAAAATTAGGTCTAAAGGCTGAAGGTTCGCCGACCCCGAATAAGAAATAGAATAGAAAGATACTTTGGACTTAAACTAATTTCAATGTACTGTGAAAGTTTTGATAAAATTAGCTCCCAGCTTCCGTCAAAACATGCGCATCCGTACTCAGAAAAATTGGGAGGTGACTAGACCAAAGTTTTATCATCAGGATCCCTCTAAAAGTCCCATAAAAAATATTTAGAAGCCCAGAATGTCAACAGCAACTCTTCTATTTGAGCATTCATAATGAATCGTCTGCTTGGATTGTATGTTTCACTGAGCGATGAAATCCATTATACACTGTTATCATATGGTTAAAATAATAAGTTGGAAGCAATGTTAACGATACAATAATTTTGATATGACAAACTCAAATTCAAATGTTTCTAATATAAGTTAGTAATTTATGTGTTTAACCTAGTTTAATTCCATAACTCCGAAATACCTGCCATATACTTTAACCCAGTTTAAAAAGAAATTTGGTTTAAATGTATTTTGACAATGATCCATAAATTCACCAACACTATAAAAGTCGTTTTCAACTAAAAACATTTTTAATTTATTTTTAAATGGTCTTAAGTTTTGTTCATTTATTATGCAGTCTGGTAATATATTCAAATATTTAGCACCAGCATTACATGGTAAATTTTGACTGATATTCAATCTAAGTTGTTGAGGTCTGAAATTTTTATGAAATCGAGTATTATATTGATGGATATCACTGCCCTTAGTTAATTTACATTTAAATCTGGCATAAATTGTTGTTTCCAAAATATAAATATAGAATTATAGAATGTGACACCCGGTCTAGGCAAACTTAGTGTTTTTTTAAACGCCTTCAATATAGCGAGGCAACATGTTTGACGTTCATGTTTTACAACGAGCGTTTAGCTTTTGCAGGCGTAACAATAGTAGGCCGGCGTTCCCAAAAAGTGCCGTCTAAAACTTGGAATGTTGCGATTTTAATCTCTAGGCCTACATGTTGGCAAAGATTAATATAACAGATCACTAGACAAACTAAGTCTTCATGTTCAACGTGTTCCCCAATGTCATTCAACACGTCATCAACCAATGTAAAGCTCCCGAGAAGGGGAGGTTTTCTAATTTTACGCAATTCGAGCGTGTACCGTTAAACTATTAGTTCATGTTCAAAAGTAAAAGGAACAAAACGCGAGTCGATAGGGTTACTTTTGGTTTAGTTTTATGTTGATTGTTTTTTCAATTAGAACAATTTAAGCTTCACATGTATACCTATTTCTAATAATAAGCCTAATAAATACATTACATTACAAATTGCTTTGCTATGTAATTTATTACTAAGTCATGGACATTTTTATTCGCCTAAATTAAACATCACAGAGATTTAGTTTTGTTCCCGCTAAGTACTTTAACCACGAAAATTCATTTCCTCCCAAAAGTATTTCTAGGGTTCTGAAATGCACAAAGGAACATATTTCTAACATGTAACTTTTATACCTTCCTATATCAGTATCCTGGAATTTTACAATCATATAAAAAGTAATCCAACCCCAGGGTCATTATTTCGACTTCAGTGAATATACTGCTTCCCGTAAAACGTCAAAACGTATCCCTCGAATGTTGTTGCCAGCGCTCTTGTCTGATTGTTAATAAATTGAAATTAAATAAAGCAATTAATAATTTAAATTTGAAAAAAACCATTACGCAAATGATGGCTGTTAAATTTTAAAATCCACACATTATTCCGATGAATTCATATTAGTGAAATGTGTTCATACGAAGAAATATGCCTATAATGACGACATTGCCATTTATTTTAATCAGCATTTAAATTGTAAATTTGACATACATACATAAATTGTAAATTGTAAGGTTCATGTTAGAAAGGATGAATGTAAATATCAGTCCAAATTTAGTTTAGACACTGCTCTATTAAATAGAACAACTTTATATGAAAAGAATTATTACTTTTTTCATTTCGCTGAAAAGTAAAACTGAAGATATACGTTACAACGATCGGAAAAGTGTAAATTACCCGTCTCGCCGGAAGTTTGGGGTAAGACGACACGTGACCGGAAATACAACAACGACTGGAGTCGATAACTCGCGTTGTCGTCTGTTGTAGCGTTGGTAAAGGGGGGGGGGGGTTGTCTCTGTACCCGGGATACCCACTGCAAAAGCTCTAAGGATGGGGACACGATGATATGTTAAACTAAATCATACTAAACGTATAAAATAATTGAAAATAATTATTATGTAGCCTATGTGAAAATTGTTTCTTTTTTTCAAATAGAGTCTTAAATTAATGTCGTTTGGGTAAAATACTTATATTCGTAAGTACCTACCTACTTATTTCAATTTACTAATTTTATTTTAGTGGTTTGATTCATAAAACATTTTTCTACACATAAAACATATTTTTAAATGTATTCAATTATAAATGTATATTCAGTTGATAACTGTAGAAATTTAGTCGAAATCTAATTCATGTAGATTCTAGATGTTCATTTTTTTACGGAGAGGCAGGAAAAATGAAATTACCCACACATGTGACCAGCCTGTAGTGTGTGACTCCCCTAAAACGGGTTTACCCACTAAAAAATTCTAGATGGCCCTACGCTGAATATGACTTTCATTATCTACAACTTAAAAATGATAGTTCTGCTGTTTAGTTTAAAAGATAATTTACTTATTGGCAAATGTTACGTATAGATAGTTTTGTAATAATTAGTATTAAGTTGGTCGACTTTTTATATTATTCACTGATTAGAGATACAGTTTCTTCAACACATTGTAACGGTTTATCATGGAATAAAATTCTGTCAAAATAAAAGTACAATCCTGCTCATAAAGGTTTTTTATACCAACTAATAACATTATTTCCGAAATTATAATAAGTTTAAAAATACAACCTTGAGTTATTTTTCCTAGAAGGGATCTTACACTATTGAAAATTGTAAAACTAGTGATTATAATGGTATTATTTGAAATTTGCCTGTTACTAATTCGTTTACAATTTTCTGTAATATGATAAAGCAACGTCAGATACACTTAGATCTACCTCCTTTCCCCCTCCCGCCACCCTCTCGGGCCATTTAACACTTACAACTCCTGCGTTGCCTACGTTTGTTTTGGGGAATGTTTTCCAATTTTACGCAATCTGATTCTGATCTGTAATTACGGTTTTTGTATTAAAGGAACTCTTGAACGACTGGGGGAAATGATTGGTCTGCCAAAGATTTTAAGCCTACCTGCTGCCTCCAGACCTCAAATAAAGACTAAACGACTTCTTATTGGCCTCCTAAACTTGCATAAAAATATTTTAACACAACATTTATTGAGCATTATTCTAGGGTACCTATTAAAGTGAGATGATACAAGCAGATTAAATCAGATTATTTGATTACTTCCTCAAAAAATACGAAAAATAAATTAAATAAAAAGTACTAAACCGCTTTTCTATACGTCTTTGAACTTAAGTTTATGACTTACATTCTAATCATTTGCTATGAAGTACGGTACTAGTTTCAAACTAAGGTGTGCTATGTCATATTTAAAATCTTTTTCATTTATTTGTATTTTGTGCCTATCTACGCCAGTGGCATTTTTTTAACGTTTTGACGGGGAAAGGTCCAAACCCCAGTCTTGTTACTATCTAACATCGACCAGTTGTTAGAAAGCATCATTAATTAATAGCCCAAAGACAAATAGCAACTGGGTCATGAATCGATCCTTTAAAAAGCTACTAACTTTGATCAAGATCGAAACGGAAATCTTTGGATTCAAAGGCGAGCACTATAACCACTTAGCTCTACCAACCCCTTTTTCACTTAAAGCCAAAGACCTCACGAAAATAAAAATTCTATTTTAATATAAACTATGAATAATTATTTTAAAGTTACTTTAAAGGCAGTTGAACTGTAAGAAGCAGAATTAAGGTTCTCTTAATAAGTTTAAGTTACTGAATAATATCAATTATTACTTTTCCTACCAAAACAGTCACAACATTAGATTGAAAATAAAGATTTTTAAATTGTTAATTTCACAATGAGCTGCCAGTGTCGTTCGGTTTTAAGGGCAATTACCTACCAAATCAGCAGATCCAAGGTTCAGCGAGGCCCCAGCCTAATTAACCCGACCAGGGACAGAACAATGGCCCGGTCGCTGGACGATTAGACCCTCCCCGGACAGATAATCACGAGTCCGGGGCGGGGGCTCAACACGCAGATTGGGGTACTCTACCTGGACCTGGTCCAAGGCGGGGGTAAATTACGTCGAGGACCAACAAAGGTAAAGTAATTAGTTTGACATAACTCAAAACACTCTGAAAAACTTATTCAGTTATTACGTAGGCCTAAACCTGAGCTTCATCACGGATATTGACAATCGTAAGGGTGAGCTCGTTTGCTTGGCTTGATCGCCTTTAGGGATATAATGGATGTGAAGGAGTCACTACAGAAATTCCGTATCAGAAGAGGAAATGCTAGTAAAAACTTTTTTTTTACTTTCAAATTGTTTTCCAATTAATTTTTGCTTTCTGACAGTGTGATACTTATTAAACACATAAGTACTGCATAAGTTATACTAACATTCCATGTGATTACACTCTCTAAAGCAAAATAATAAATTAAAAATATATAACATTTAAATTACATCAATGTAAAATCATGTCAAGTTTTTAGCTTAAATAAATAAAATAAAATAAAAACTAAAAGTAAAAACCACACACTTAAGGAAAGTTTAGGAGCCCGAGAAAAAGGTACCTTTCACTAGGAAGTTGTCTAATAATCCAGAAAATTAGAATTTACTCATGTTAAAAAGAAAACTTTAAATAAGGTTAAGATCTATAAACTTACATAGCACAGTAAAATCTTTGTTGAAATTCAAAAGAATATTTTGTATTTTTATTTCAACAGTGAATTACCGCCATATACTCCAACATAGAGTTTGGTATATGAGAGTTTTACGCGAAGTTGTAAATGCACTGGAGTCTAAGTAACGACGCTAAGGTTAAATTACATTTTGATATCATTAGATGACGAACGGCGATAAAAAGGAGTCATAAAACGGAAAGACGAGAAATGAACTCAGTGTTGTTGCACTCAAACTTGGAAATAAACATAAACACTGAGCTTTCAACAATCAAACATGACGATACATTATATTCACAGTAGTTTTTTTCATTGTATTTAGTTTACTGTGTTATAAATTTTAGTTTAAGTTTGATGCAGTATTTTATTTACGAATTGCATTTTGTATACCCACAAAAACTTTTTTGAAATTTTAATAACTTTGTAAAAATATGATTCAACAATTTTCAAAAAGCTAAGAAAAATTGAAGTTACAGAAATTAACAACTAGAAATTACATGAAAACAAACTTTTATAAGTTTAAACGCAATCCAAAATTGTTAATTAAAAAAAAAAATGTATTAAAGTGCATTTTAGTAGTATTTGACTGTTTAAATTACAATCATGGCAAAAGCCTTGATTAGATGTATACTACTACACGGTATAAGTAACTAATCAATCGTTCCTGCATTTCTATATGTTTTCATGAATCTCATTCCTATTCCCCAGTTCCCAAATCCAATCCTATTACGTTATTAATCAGTCTCTATGTTTTAAGGTTTATCAATCAATCAGTTTCTATATAACATAACAAAAAATTTTATGATTTTGACAAAGTTTTAGAATATGAAATGAAATTCGGTTATTGTTATCTATAGCTTCTGGGCTAAATTTTGTTATCCGATAACTTTGCTGTATTTGACATTTGTAATCTTGTAATTATGTTATTTTATGTCCATCCAATATGTCAATTTGGTAGTTGTAATATAAACTGCGTTCAAGAAGTCATGGACAGCAGACATTTGGTTATTCCGTTTTTTAGGTTTTAGTTATTTGTTTGTTACTCTTCTAATATCCATCTACGTATTTTAAACCAATGATATCTCGTCAATGATACTAATCGATTTTTAAATTGATTACTCATCACTGATAAGATGTAATATCGAGATTGAAAACATCGATAATAGTGATAGTAACGGATAAACCTTTTGCAGATTTTGTAACACAATATTTCTCTACATATTTTAAATTTATTTTCTAGAGATGCGTGAAAAATAACAATCCACTGTGAAGGCGGAAGACGTTAAACTCTCCAAGGAGAGTCAATTGGACAAGTGAAACGTTTAAACCAAACAACAGACTGGCAGCGTTCCCCTGACTGCGGTGCCTACTTCTACTGTATATTGGATCTCCTTCCGAGTGGACGTTTACAGAACCTAAGAATTGTTGGAAAATTTTTAAAGAGTACAAATTCATTTCTAATAATTAATTTATTTTATCTACATTCGATTAAGTAAATTACGTCATTAAATCGATGCAAACTCTACATTTTTTTTGTAATTGATTGAGTAGGTCTATGATCTATATATTGAATATGTACTATATATAATTATTATTTAATTAAGTTCTTACTTAAAGCAAACTAAATTACAAATCTCATGAATGTGCGATTTTAAGAATAAGTATAATGAAATAAGCACAACTATTTACATTACATATTTCTAAGAAATGTAATCACAAAATAATTTGAATTTTTTCTTATAGTTGAAACATACTGTTAAATACGGAATGTATTAGAGGTACAAGTTTGGGGTTATGAATGAAGCCTGAGCAAGTAGTAGCAAGTTTTATATAGACCTTAACTTTAACCTTATATATACTTCCACTCCAAAGTTATCTCATTCTTGACTATAAAAACTATAAAAAGCTCTTGTTTTTAATCAACAGTGAACAATTTTTTAGAATTTCCTTTTAGTCATTGTAACTTAAATACTAAAATTTGCTTCTAACGAGTTAAAACATTTTATAAGTCCAAAATAATACTAGAAATCAATTTGTTTGAAATAAATGTTAGAATATCTATAATGGCATCTTAAATAGTATTTTCTTTCTGTAACCCTTAGTGATGATTCTTACTTTATAAAAATAATGTATAGTTGTACTTATTTTTCAAAAACTTAGTGTATAATCTGTTGGTAAAGAAATGTGCCTAAATAAATAAATTAATTGATTTTAAACACTTTTATTTATGCAATAAAAAATGTAAATACCCCTTTAAGACTACTAAAATTAAAAAGTAACCACTGTATTGAATGAAATAGCTAGATTGATCTAACTTTGAGGGTATTCAAGGTAATACCATCCGAAAAAGGAATACAAAATTCTGATAACATTTAAAATAAATGATTGCGCTTGACTTCAGCGTGAAGACGACACCAGAGACTGTGTAGAATCCTTCACATCAGACAGAGGCTTGAGCTGACGAAACCGATGGCAAGATAAGGTGTAGACTTAGACAAAAGACTGCAATAATTAGCCTGCATTCACGAAAAATTGGAAATTTAAGTTGATGTATTTTATAGTAGAGGTTGGAATAAACACTCTCCTTATAACTAGTAGGTATACATTATTCAGTTAATCGTAATGTTTAGCTGATTACTGTATTTGGAAACACCTCCATTATTCTTCATCAGCCAGTAATAAATAAATAAGCTAATGTTAAAGATAGATATTTACATACCATACAATTAAACTTCAGCTTCGTCCGCACTCCAAATTATTTTCCAACTATTGGCTTTTCAACTTCTATTCCATAAAAATTATAGGAATGTTCTTCTGCACCTTACTCGCAAGAAAAGCCGTAATTCCACAAGTTTACTGAGTAAAACACGCAGCGACTCTAAAGTTGAAGACAGGAAAAGTCATTTGGGTTTACTTGACTTCAATTGTATTTGGGGTGCGCGGCGCGTGAAATTAGAAAAGCTCAATTCCCTTCCTGCCACGGTCCAACCCCGCGATCCAGTTTCGAAAAAACGACATAAAACACATACTATGGATCAGAGGCCTGACGTGCTTACGACAAAATAGTGGAAAGTATTTATTCCAGAAAGATTAACTACGCATCCCCTTGGGTAGTGTTGATCGATAATTGCAGATAAGAAAATCAATAACCAAAACAGCTTTGGAATTACACTTGACTAGATTTTACTCAAGACTTCGCTCATGTTGATCTCCTTTAATTATTAGTATCAATGAGCGCGTTTCCTCCCCTTACTCATCCCCATGGGCCCATGATGAGCTCGTTGACTATAGTTAACTTGCCTTCTCCTTATCTCACTCCCATTTATGTACAGTAAAATACCGAATATAAACTCTCTAAGCTGTTTAAGTGATCATGTATCCTTAAAACCTTTGTCCGCAAGAAAAACATGGGAACTTGTAAGGGGGTACTTTGGGGCTTTGATGTGTTTTAAAAAAAAGGCCTGATGTTTTAATTACCATTGAAAAGTGTTATCTTAATATGTTCGTTTTTGTGGGACTTTGTAAAAAACTCACTTTATATTTTGATTCTCTCGTTGTTGTAACATAATAAACGTATTTATAGTAAAAGCGTGAGGTGAGAGTATCATTTTTCATCCATGGATTTTTTTCTATATATTTAAATATGTTTTACCTATTCGAACATTTCCAACATGCCTGTAAACTTGCAAAGTTGAATATTTGAATGTAATTAAAATATCTTTTTATGACACAAAAATGGAAAAATTAATCTTTCAGTCAGGCATTAGATAGTGTTACATTTGTTTTAAATTTGTGAATATATCCTCTATGTAAACGTCCCTTCGGTAAGTGTGTGCCGAAGGATTGTTGTTGGCGTTGTTGTGTGCCGAAGGATTGTTGTCGGCGTTGTTGTGTGCTGATCTCAACTTGGCAACAGATTGAAAAACTTATCAAACTTGTATCCAGGCTTAAGTGTTTCCTAAAACTTGCTTTACTTACTTTGGAGCGGCTTTTGCAATTTATATATCAATTGAAATATACTACAATTAATTAAAATATTGAAATATACTGTATACTCAGAAAATAAAGTCTTGTTGAAACTGAGGTGTGATAAAAATCTAAAAAAAAATTCAGGTTATATTTAAAAACAGTTATAAGTAAAATAATAACTAGTAAATAATTTACTAAGAAAGTTTTTTCCTAGTTTAAATTGCACAATTTTCATGGAAATTCTTCTCAGTTTTAATATTGTTAAATATTGATTTCATTAACTGATACACTCTAAGATTTAATAAGTTAAATACTTCCAATAAAATACAGTGTGAATACAATCATAGCAAATCGAATATACTTAATGTTGCAGTTTCATTTGCTCAGTTACTAGACCTAAAGGATTTCCATCTTGACAGAGGCATTTAATGACCGTCGAGTAAACACGAGTTTGAAAGTTAAAATAAAAATATTTCAATGTTTACATTTAATGAAATTTGAGTAATGATGTAGCTCACAAGGACAAGATTCAATCAAATTCTTCCGCATGAAATAAACTATATGGCAGCAATCGTTAATTAAAAGTTACCCCGGAACATTAAAACTAACTAGAGAGGAACATCATAACATGTAAAATAAAAATAACAGTAAACTTAAAAAAATATTAAAAAATAAATTGCTCTAACCCACATTTCTTGACTTATTTTCGAATGTATTTCAAACAAGTTCATATAATAAAGTCATTTTTTGGTGAATTTTATAGTGTAGGTTTTATTAATGAGGACTGTTAACAAAACTTGTACTTTGAACATAATTTAGCGTCAGAAAACTTATCACTGCACAATTTTTAAACACTGTTAACTGAATTTGGATCTTGGAACATTTATATTTTGAATCCAATCGGGCGGGGGGCGGGGGGGGGGGAATTGCCGCTGTTCCTACATGGTTTCTTTTTGAAACCATGTAGGAACAGCGGCCATGTTTTCTTTTTCTTTTTGGTTTCTACATGGTTTGCTTTTTATTAAGATTAAATAAAAAGCAAAACTAAAACTAACTAAAACTAACAATTAAAGTATTTTTAATACAGTTTTTAGACAAGATAGAACTTCTTAAAATAGTTTTAAAATGCCAAACTAAAAAAATCTGTAACACTTATAATACATGTATTTGTATAAGTATCTGTAATTATTATATTTAAATACTAAAACACATATTTCTGTTAGTAGGAAGGAATGTAAGTTAATTCGAAGACAGGTCCCATCTGAACATGGTGTCTCTAATGTAATTTAAATGCATGGAATATGAAAACCAATGCTACCAAGATATTTTTATGCATAAGTGAAGTACTAGAATTCCATGAATAACAATACAACCTTGAACTGTCATTGTTATAAATAAATATAAATATCGAACAAAAGACACAAGACTGTTATTTGACATGTACGTAAACAATGTTAACAGCGTCTAGAATGCTGATGGCAATTCACACAATGTAAACAAACGGTTTTTTTGTGTACCACACATTTACTTTTTTTTCTTAAATCTTGCTGAAAAAGTAAGTAGTGAAAAGTGATAATTTGCATTTTAAAACTATAGTTCATCATACCAATGAGTAATGCAAAAAGCTAGGGATCTTTATGTTTTTGATAATAAAGAGATCCTCTTCATTAACATTCTTAACTTTCGAACTTTCATAGGTTTCAACACATTTATAGTATTGATAGTATTTCATAGTATCCAGTGTTCCAAATTCCTTCTTTTATATTCATTACTTTCTAAGTTTGGTATAACAGTTGAAATAAAATGTATTTTTATTAATAATATTATAAATATTACATTTGCGACTCTATATCACGCACAGGCGTAATTCTATGTGAGATAAAATTCCATTTTTGTTATTGGTCAGGTAGGTTAAAAGTTAGGCTAAGATTACTTTTTTTTATATTAAACCGACCAATGGAATATTTATGAATTTGAATATTAAAATAAAACGCTTTTTATTGATTGATTGATATTCAATTATTACCTTTATAACAAAATTTATTCCAATACTATTCCAAAAATGTATTTAAAGAATAAAAATAATTTAACCACTATTAAATTTTGATTATTAGAACGATGCAGAGTATTATTATACAATTCAATATTTCTTCATTAGATTGCTTTCTTTTTTTACGGTTATTTCAACCAATCATCAGTCAGAATAATGACTTTCACCTTTAAATCCAAATAATGATTATAGACCGAAGCGCGAGGCAGACGCGGCGGCGATATCGAGAGCAGCCGGCGACAGAGACAAGGGGACCGAGGATCCCGTACGTAATTAACAAACTGATTAGAAATCTCCTCACGGCTGAGGAGCGAGCAGACTTTATGATGCAGATCAGCTCCGAAGAGTTTTAGGACCGAAAATGCCTCCAATGATGATATCAGAGCTCTCATCTCACAAGCGGAAGCGGTGGAGTTGCAATTGCGTTATTTAAAACTGGTAAGTAATTAATTGTTAAGTAAGAAGTATTTATGATAAATGACAAGTATTTATGATAACTAAAGGGAGGTGTAAACAAACAATTTAAAATTAATTTATTTCACCCCAAGAATTAATTCTTTTTCATAATTTTGTCTAAAACACAATCTTAATAATATAATAACTGTAAGAAGAATTGGTAAAGAATTTTTTATTACCAGGATTTAATCATCACTACGATACAAATTCTTTTATTTGTTATTTTTCACAAAACTCTATATTTGGTTATACTTTATATTTGGCTTTAAATTTTAATTATTTAACTTTCGTATTAAGAAATTAGTGTAAGTTATTCGTTGTTTAACAATCCTCATCACTTCGTCCTTTTGATTCCAAGAGTTTTTATAAGCAGAATCATATTATAATTAACATCTGTCTCCTCAGTGTGCTTGTACTTTGCCTCCCATTATGCTGGACTTGCATAACTGCAATCTTCAGTCCATGCACGAGCATGAGGGCCCGGTGCAGGTGTATGTAATGCACGCTGGTACCCAACCAACCACCCTGACTGAGGCGAACGAACCATCCTATACTCATTTTTGGGTCCCCGCAACATAGCCCCTGGGTCTGCGGGTCCTTTGGTATGGGTACACACTACACAGTCTTCTATGTCTTGAAAGATTGTATTTATTTTTCTAATATTTATTGTTATGGCTCCTTATGTTTGTGTAACATAAACACAACATTGCAATAGTGCCTACAGTATAATATAATATGTTCGGCCTCTTGTATATTCTTGCAATGTCAGAGCTTTGACCTAGGTCTACTGGCTGTCAATATGACAACTTATTTTTAACCCCCCATAGAGAATGGGTTTTTATCCTTGCGTAGCATATTAAGGGCATTTGCTACCCAGAGAGGTCAACTTTTTATTATTGGAATAAATGAATTTTTATTCCGCACCTTCTTTTTCAATGCGAAACACTCAAACATATTGAACATATCGAAACATATGCCAAACAAATCGAAAGTAAAAAAATAAAAATAACTACATTTTAAAGTTTCAAAATGGTGAAAAAAAACACAAAAATACTACGTTTCAGGGCGAATTTTTAGAGTAATTTTCTAAACGATATAACTCCAAAAGTTTTTGAAGGGTTCAATGATTTTTACCATGCTTTAAAAGATATATTAACTACTAAAAATATAGGTAGAATAAAGATATTTAGTTCTCAAAACCAATTTTATAAGAAGTAAAAATAAAAACAAAAATTGTCAGTTGTTTTACCTATGAATGTTACACGCATAAATATCCTTTAGCAATATGTTTCAAGAGAAAGT
Organism: Neoaliturus tenellus; assembly: GCA_030545055.2. Taxonomy (NCBI): domain Eukaryota; kingdom Metazoa; phylum Arthropoda; class Insecta; order Hemiptera; family Cicadellidae; genus Neoaliturus; species Neoaliturus tenellus. The sequence continues at coordinate 56,197,541 of CM061537.1, read as the reverse complement.
AGTAAAAATTTCAGTAAAATCCAACAAGTATTTTCTGAGAAACAGTATATTAGTTTTAATCTGAAGAAAGGAAACTTTCGGAAAACAACATTTGTAGTTTTTCTAATAAGGTTAAATTTGTGGTTTTTTTAAAAGTGACTAACTAGTCTTGTTACACATTGTATTTAAACAGCTTTATAGAATAAAACTATGGACCATTAAAACGGTAAACAATATACAAAACAAAAAATAAAGCTTATGAATATGTCAGTTTTCACTAAAAAATCACAAAATTGTACTTTTAAAACACTTATGAGTTGGAAAATTTATTTCTGTTGCATTTTTCTTACGTAATAAATACGTTTCAAAGGGATAAAAATATATAAAAATAACAATTTTAATTTTTTGTAGCAAATCCCTTTAATAAAAAAAAATGTTAATACGCAAGCCCATTGATGATTATACTGCACTAGTGGTGTTTTGTTTTGACACAATCCAAAATCCCAAATAATAACGATATTACATCTCCCAGTTTAACTTTTGCCATAAAACTTTGGATTATCGATAAAAATAAACCATCAAGATTCGTGACCCACCTCAATACCTTGAATTTTAAAAAAGTCTAAGTTACTTTATACGAAAGTTCTTAACGTACCTGGCGACATAAAAAAGACCTTTCTTCTTAATGAAGAATCTTTTTTGAGTTATAGTATTTAATATCGGTGTCTCCCTATTGCAATAAAAGAAAGAGAAAACCGCCTTCTTTAGCACGCCGTAAAACATTTCATTTCCTGCCAAGAGTGATATGCCTAGTAGTATTTGAGTTTTATTAATTTAATTAAACTATAAAAAGGTGCTTTTAGGGTGACGTAAGTGTTTTGTTGAGCTAAATTAAAAGTAGAGAGAATCCATGTGCAACACAACATGTGCAAAGTAAAATTTAAATATTATTTAAAAATAATTATTTTATTAATCTTTGAGTAGAAACAATGCTACTTATTACATTTTCAATATAAAATGTATTGCATGGTCTATAAACCTGCAATAAACAATTAAAAACTCAATAGTATTGTTATTTTACCACTCATTCATGAAAACAATGAACACATTGAACCATTTACCATAAAAACAATGAAGTGCAAAGTAATATATTTGAATTGTACATTACAGCGATTCAGTAGTTTAGTTGTTAATATCACATTAAAATGAAAATGCAGTATCATATTATTTATAAAGGTACATAGTCAAAGTTATTTTAAAGGAAAAAGATGAAGATAAGAGCAAGCTTTGTCACCAGGTGTGATTTTGCCGTTTAAATGCATAAGCTGCCGACTCTATTATTATTTCTCTTTTGAAAGAGTTGAAAAGAACAAAATGCCTCTGGTGTTTCCTTTCCTGCTTACAAGTCTATAAACTCTTGTGTTCTGAGCTCATGCATTTCTGGAAGAATTTGACAATGAAATGAGGAAACATGGGAACTATTAATACATATGTTGAAACACTGAGTAAGTCTACCGTTGGTCAAACTTAACCACTTTCAAGAGTTCCTCGCTTTTGTTTGTAAGAGAATGTGGGTTTCGACATATTATGCTGTTGAAAGAAATCGATTGGTTGTATCGTTTATGTTATATCCTCTTGATTTAATTATATTTTAATGACTTTTTCATTAGTATTACTGAACTAGTTAAAGGCATAAATCGATAATATGGTTTTGGAAACGTCTATAAAGTCTTGCAACAATTTTACACTTATAAAATTGAATAAAGAAACAAAGCTATAACCCCCTCCCCCTGAAAATTGCTTATTAAAAGGCAATCTGTCACAAAATTTGAATAATACGGATCATTATTTCACTGTAAAGTCTAAGTTTAACTAAAACAAATATTAACTGTATTTATAAATTTGACTACTTTTAATATGGTGATGTGAATTTTCATGCCTTTCAATTACTGATACAAACAACGCTGTTGTGACGACTCATATTCATAAAAGATAACAAACTATACTGAATAATTTTATGGCAAATTTATCAAATTTATTAATAGGGACCTGTGCTGTTCCACAGAATTTAAGCTGTACAGTCTAATATGCAATTTTACTTTTATTTGATTAGCATAAAACCAAATTTTATATCAGGGCTATCAAGCATTTTAAATAAATAAGAAATAATATGTATTGTAATAAAATATACATTATATTCAAACACTATGAAACTATATAATAAAATTTAAATAAATAAACAGTATAAGAGATAATACATTTTTACCGTGTTATAAAACAAACCGAATATGTGATGTACTAACGAATAATCTTATTATAATTCTTCCTTCCAAACAATGTTGGTTTTCGCCAATTTATTAACTTTTCAATTTCTTAATCAGCTTCCTCTATGTTTTATTTTGATTCCAAGTATTTATTCACTCGCGGAATAACGAGTTGTATTTTGTTTAGTTTTACAGCAGCAGGTAAAAATTTTATATCTGAAACATAGACATTTTGTTTAAAATAAGCAAATCAAGCACCGCTAAAACAGCTTCCAATGGGTTCCTTATGGGAAATTAAATTAGGGGTTTTTAGTATATTATCGTAAGGATAACTTCAGCAACAAAACGACAACTACAAATAATGTGAAAAATCTGTTCTTTAAGTTTGCATTAGATTTTTCACTTCCTTAGACAGTAATCGTTTGCTATTGAAATCTGATATCATCAATACATTGAGGTATCAGCTAACATCAAAGTTAAATGAAAACAACAATTTGGTATTTGGTTTGGAGGCAAATACTAAGGTCTCTTCTCAAAATACTAAAACATCAGAATAAGCATAAACAATATTTGAAACTAGTTAACCTTTCTGAAACACATATTGATGAGAATTCCTTCCTCTTCGTGTCGTTCATCCAATTACTTTGTCATCCCTTTCATTGTTATGCAATATTCAAAATTATAAATCATTTTTAAAGGAGTTTTCCAATTCTGTCCAAAGTTTTGAAATAATAAAGGTCGAATTATAAATTCAGAAAAAAATATGGTGAGTATATAATGTAAAGTTAATAAGTGAATACCACAGCAGCCAACTTCAATCACAATTCTTCCCTCCCCCCTCCTACTCTCGCCAGACTGACCGACATCCATAATGTACTAAACAATTACTGTAATGCTCTGTGACTGGCATCTGGATGATAGTGAACTTAATTAAACCGTGATATATGTTATACAAAATTTTAGGGAGGCAAATACTAAGGTCTCTTCTCAAAATACTAAAACATCCGAATAAGCATAAACAATATTTGAAACTAGTTTACCTTTCTGAAACACATATTTGAATAAAATGAAAAAGGTCAGTTAATAGAAAAATGGAAGCGCACGATTTGAAACATCTTCGGTTGAACCTTCGAGTGAATCTAGTAGAATAATACATTCAACCGACTGAGGAAATTAGAAAGATTGTATTTTAAATTATCTTAACTATCTTAACTATCTTATAAAGCTCATAATATTTGGTTAGTACTTCTGTGGAGGTATAATTTTGGAAAATAAACGTGTTTTTGTAGGGTTGAATTAAAAACTATAATATTTAGTTCAGTTCATGAACATTTCAATATAAATGCTTGACCTGCTATGGTCAATCGTAATGAACGTATTCAAAGATCGATATATTTTTCAGTTAAAATATCTTTTCTTAACATTAAAAATGGTTTTATGTTTTTTTTTCATATTTTAATGAGAGTACAATAAATAACAACGAAGTCAGAATCAACAGGGTTACATTGTACCGAAACAATGCGGATAAATACTTCATCTCTACCCATGCGCTCTAGCTCTAAATAGCTAGAGTTATTTATTTTAAGGCATGGTTTGCAGTGTAAATTTGAATTTGACTTGCAGTGAATTCCATTCATGTATTTATTCTCTTTGATTGTGCATGGTTTGCTGTGGTGTTTTTTTTATTTGTTTTGTATGACTCTTGATAAATTATTTTAGATTAATTTAGATTAAGACATAGCCTATTGTTGTACAAACTTAATGGCCAAATAAAATCTTTGAATCTTTGAATCTTTGAATGCGGTTCTCTTTGTTCATTGTTCAATGTGTAATTTGTGTTTTGGTATTGTTAACTAATTCACATGGGTGTACATTAATCAATAACCAATAATCAAAGTAAGCGTTTTAATTGTGTTACTTGTTACGTGTGTCAAAGTAAGGTCTGTGAAAAAATAAACAATTGTTATAATTTCAGCTCTTTTGAATCGAGAAAACACTTAAAAATACAAGTTCCAATTGTTAAATCATAAAAATAAACGGGTCCAAATGACAAACAATTAAAATAATGCACAATTTATCACAGGAATGAAGCCTATATCTAATGTTTTACAAAGAGACAATAACTACATGCTTTTGGAACCGACTGTAGGCCCTCACTCAGTCAAGAGTGTTGTGGAATATGTACACACCAGAACGCTACAAACCATGTACAGTTAAGTAGGCCTACTGAATCATTATCCAGATGTTTTATAATACATTGTACAATTATTTTTGCCAAGGTTAAAAATATTAATAATTTCAAACAAAATAACTACTAGCTAATAATATCTTTAAATATTAAGGAATTGACTTATTGAATGAAAGAAAGCAAACAATGGTTTGTGATTAATAATTTATAAACTATACCAAAACATTATAGTTCCCATTTTATAATGTGTTTTATGTCTTCAATTCCTTTGTTAAGTCGTATTGTAAATATCTGATGGTTTTGCACTGTACATATCATTTGAAATTTAACAAGTAAAATAAATAATTGAAATGCCCATATTTTTATTTTTTTAAATACAAAAAATTTTTGAAGTCACGTAGGCTAAATAAATAAAGTTTCTACGGGTAATAGGACTAGATATACTATTAAATCAGCCGAATAAAATTTTCGTTTGCTTCAAATCTCATTACTTATATATCACCGGTTATCACAAAACAAAAATGAACACTTTTTAAGCAATATCTTCTAGACGGATGCTATAGGGTCTGTCTACTTAATTTCCCTTGTAGAGGACTAGGCTCAGGAAGGCTCCCCACATCTTGACGCCATGACTTCTGCTTCACTGGGTTTACTACAGGCGTAAACCGAAGTCGACAAGATGGCCGCGGATGTGGTTGTTACATGAGTACCGTGTATCACATCTCAAGACAGAATATGTAGTACAAATGTCTTTTATTTATTTATTTGAAAGTTTATGCTGTAGGAATTGATCCTATAAAAACAAATAAGTCTTTAAACAAATAAGTACAATAGGCATCGTCAATTGTCAATTTTGTCAATTTTATAGCATTTTATAAAATTAACATTATAAAATGTTTGATCTATTTGGAAATAAAATCTATTTTGATAATCAATCACTGGATTACATATTTATTATAATATATTTTGTTTGTGGTCACTTATCAGTGTCTTGCCAATCATATTTTGAAATGCTAATTTCAGAAAATATTTTTATCGCAATTCTCATAGAAAGGTTTTTTAAGCTTAAAATGTTAGCAAGAAAGCTTTATATAATTTTTATAATTCCTGGCCAGCTCTTCTGGTAACCTACTAGCAAGCTAATGTTGATCCCGGTGTATCGAAACGTGTTTTGATGATGGAGTTCTTACTGAAAAACCAATTGACTTTTAACGTAATCCTATACTCTAATTCCTACTGAAACGAGTAAGTTATGTATGTTTACACACGGATCTCTAAAACGGCTCGAATTATTTTCTCCAAACTTTGCAAATAACATATTTCTGGGATAAAAATAATATAAATATAGGTGTCTATGCCAGTAAAATTCTTATTTTATTATAATCTTTAACTGAAAATCTAAAAAAGTATATTGTTTTTATGGAGTTAATAATCAACACAAAGAAATTACGAAAACAGCTGGCTCAATTGTCAAAGTGTCCCAGTAAAAACATGGGGTTTTGCATTGCAGCCAGTTAATTAATTGGTACTATAATAAAAATAATTTATCGTTTTTAAATTTATGTCATTCTGCTAATTATGAATGTTTAGATACCCAAAAGTTATGTAAAAGTATGAAACGAAACAACTAATCAATTCAAAACAAAAGAGTTGCTGTAAACAGCAGACTCAACTGCCAAAGCACGAACGACGTGCTCCAGTATAAACATGTGGTCTGTTCCATTGTAGTCAGCCACTGAATTACTGAATGATACTATAATAAAAATGACCAGTCGTTGTCCGACGATACTCTACTGATACAGCTCCAGTTATGGTAAAAGTAAAATGATAAAACAACTAACTAAGCAATTTGTAGAGTTGCAATTAAATAAAAAACAAAAGAATTAACAACACTGATGTAATCAGCTGCTAAAAAATGTGTAGGTTAAAAAATAACGGTGTAATCCACGTATTACAGTTTCAACAAACTCATACCAGAATGCAACACCCTTAGGTCTACATTAAAACGTCATGAAAGTCGAGTGAGCGCAGCGAACGATGTAGTCTTGAAAGAAAAAAATCTTTTTGTTCTTAGCATTTTAGCGTAAAGACTCTAAATGATATTACTATGACTACAAAGAATTATTTAAGTTTACCGTGTAAGGACTCGGCCCCCAGGTACTTAGTAATTACAATCGTATAGTTTTGTTCCAAAACAAAAAAAGTAATCAAACAGATTAAAGAAAATTCCACACATGGCTTCGTAAAATATTTTATGAACTGATATAATATTGTTATAACCCGACATCCAACATTGCTTCACACAGTGTGTAGGCCCCAAAGCCAATGTTTGCGTTCGTCCCTAGCATACAACCACAAACAATTACGTGCGGCAGCCTCGGTGTGCTCAGTGGCTTGGAGGCTACCCACTCACACCTCACACGGACCGTGCACATACAGTATGAGGCTAAATCTGATAGCTGCGTGGCTATATACATCTACTGCCTGCATTAATATACAAATTTTATTAATCGTCCACGTAAAATATACAACATACTTCTTTAAACGTTTGATTAGCTAAATTTGGTGAGCTTAAATCGTTTACCACGTACAGCAGTTTTGTAAACTTCATATTTTTTTTTGATAAATATTATCTAGGTTGAAAAATAGCTCAGCAATTATCGTAAGCAGTCAGTAATTAATACAATTATAAACATCCATCATTGTGTAACATTCCTATTAATTGATTGCATTATTTTAATCGCATACTGTACTGGCAATACATAAATAATCGACAATTATACTATTTGAAAAAATACATTTTAACTAATTATAAAATGATTCATCATTGACTTTTTTAAAATTAGAAATAATTTACAAAAAATTGCTATATGATATAATATTGTTACTCAAAAATATTTTTTGAAAAGATTCAAGAACTTTTTAATTTTTTAAAAGAAATTTTTAAATATGTAAATAATTTGAATAAATTTTTAATACAAGTAGACTAATAATAATATTTATGAATTATTATTATTATTATTATTATACAAGTAAATTATTATAACCTTATTTGAATATGTTAAAAATAAAAATAAAGGCATTTAAAAGTAAACTTTGGTTTAGATCATCCTAATAGAAATAACAAACAAAATATTACCATGTGATGTCAATGCAAAAAGCTGCCGTTGCTACTATACTTTTGTCACGGGTACTGTTAAAAAGCTCACTTAATTGTTTATGGATCAATGGAAACCCATGTAAATTATTTAGCAATACTAAAAAACAAATTACACATTGAAAAATAAACATAGCAATAATTGCAATAATAGCAATAATTGCAAACAATTGCTTGGAGGGTGATGAGTTGTTGGGATGCTTGTTGAGTTCGAGCTTGTTGTGAATCAGAGAGCTATTGCAAAATACGGTAAAACTTACGGTGAACGTTAAATGCACTTTTTTACGGTATGGATAAATTCAACAAAAGAAGACTGTGCAATAAACTGCACGGTAAAGTAAACGGTTAAACGTAACCGGTAATAAAGTACACTGTTAAATTACATAAACGATGTAAAATGCTTACAGTTTGTACAATGCTTACTATTACTATTACTATACAAAGATTCATTGCAAAGTACGGGGTTATAATAATAAACAATATTTTATTTTGTCATTAGATGTTATTTATATTTACTGGATTTTACCTTTGTTGCTCTCTTGTATATCGTAAATCATTAGTTGTCTGCTTTGTTAAAAAAAAACTACTTTGTAAAACCGCAGCGTTGTAAAATTTAAGTGTAGGATTTTGATCACTTGTCTGTAAAAAAATTAAAATAAAGATTTAAATTGGTCTAAATAATGTTTGTTTTTATTTTTATGGAGTTATACGGCATTTTCTCGAGGATTCCATATCTTTCCTGGAATCTAAGGGCCATGAGTATTCTATTGACACCATACAGACCAAGAAAAACTCAATAGTTTTCTCTCTAAACACTTTAAAGCACTATTATGTTGTATAAGAAGATTCCAAGCAATTACTTCATTAAATAGTTCTTGTAGTCTACTGAGCCAAGTTAAAAATTATTTTACTATCCACTAAAACGAGAAACTAAGGTCATCTTTATAAAGATCTAGTAGATTTTTGTAGAGAATTCGTAGAGACATTAGGCCTATACAATCAAACGTACACGTATGAACTGTAATTTCTTATTTATATCCAAATTAAATACCCAATTTCAAGCAACGGGTAGCCTACATTAGTTTCATGGTGAAATACAAGAGTAAGCTTAGTAGTGGCATTGACTATGTACACTGTAGTTGTCTATTTTAATAATTTTTGGGACTTTTGATCTTTAGCTGTAAACTCAACACGATGTGTCTCATTTGAAAATTATTCTCTTCTAAACTAAGCATCTCTAAGAGTACTTACTAATATACCTGAGTCATATAACTACTGGAAGAGGTAACTAATTTTATACAAACATATCTTGGTACTCTAAGTAAGCTAGGCTACCACCTTAAGCAGAACTGCCGTGTGGTGTCTAGTGCCTGTAGTGAGGGAGATGCATGTTTATTGTTGTTTGTCCGGTTATCAGCAGATATCGCGTATCTGAAGCCTCTCTCTTGGCAGTTATCGCAACATACCCGGGGTTATCTCCGCGCTGTTGTCTGCCACCGTCACCATGATACGGCCATCGCTGCTGACACTGCTCGCCGTTTATCAGGTAACTGTTCGTCTGAAAAAAAAACTCTCCAACACTTAGATGTGTTTCTTTCTCTTTGTTTTATACTGTATTTTAAGATCCACGTAATTCTCACTGTCATCATAGACCGCCACCAAATTGTTTGACATAATTTAATACACCCATTGTATTCACAAATGTGTAGAGTTACTATAATGCTTTTACAAGTTAACGCACAACAATTTTTAAATTAAACTTTTTGTTTCAAAATTATTTTTGGTGGTTAATATGTGTTATTTAACACCTTGAGGGGACACCCTGCCCCATCCTGGTGACTTAAAAGACATGGTAACCTTAAGTTGATGTACAGGAAATTAAATGAAATACTTTGTATATTACAACACCACAAACCCAAGTTAAAATAGAACTGAAGACAAAAAATCCAATAAGTAAACTTTATATTAAAATTAGGCTGTTCCTGAAATAAAGGCATTAACTTAACTGTGTATGGTAGATGTGCTCGATGGTGACATATTGGTTTAAATCACTTGTAAATAGGTTAGTAATATGAGACGAAAAATAATTGTTTCACACATTTGCTTGGTAAGACAAAATGTAGTAAATTTCGTTAGTAAAATGTAAGTTTTATATAAATGTTTTGAAACATTTATAACTAACCCTCACAGGGTTGAATAACTGATATTATTAATATTATACATTTATTATATTCCTATTTTTGTAATCTAAACACATAAATGCTGGCCCTAAAAATTTAAAATCTTAAATCATCTAAATCTGTTTGGCAAACAGTTAAAACAATAACTTCTTACTAGGCCCCATTATAACACAAATGAGTTCCCTTTTCAACACAAACATCACAGAAAGACCTTAGAGTTCACAAAGACACACCTCCCCAATCTCAAGGATTGTAGTTAAGAAGAAACCAACATATTACGTCAGAGCGGTCTTTAGTATTGTGGAGAAGAGCACATGGTAAATGTATTATAACACCATTTTAATTCAAAGTTTACCAATGGACAAATTATGAAGTTTGTGAGAGAAACACAGATTTTATATTTTAAGTGCTTCTAGCAGAAATTTAAATTTGATTGTACACTTGAAACCCTTCAAGCATTATAGTACCGGTAAGGAGGTGAATTACATCAACATAAAAACTTAATGCAAAACTCTTCAATCAGTTATCAATTTTTTAAAACTTCCGAAAAACTCATTTTCCAGCCAATAATATAATTTGCAGTGCCATGCCGCCGCCCCCACCTCGGACTACTACACGGCGGCCGTGGTGGAGCTCGCCACCCCCGCCTACCCCGGCCACACGGCTGATGACGTCATGCAGGCCAACGCCGCCCTCTACGCCGACTACATGAAAAATGCTTCCCAAAGTCAGGTGTGGATTAGTTTGAGCGATTGTGGAAGATTACTTTCATTTTGTATTACTTCCTTTTATTTATCTTTTGTATTATTTGGTCATTTTAGTGCTCTGGTACCTATTTTAAATTTAAAAAAACAACAATCAAAATATGATTGATACTTTTTAAGACACTGAAAATATAACAGAAAGTTTCCGAAACTTGTTGGAAGAGTATTTGAGGTACCTACAACCAGTAGCTCACATTTTGTGTTGGCTTTAGAAAGGTTTATGATTTTACTTTCAATTGGTTATATACCGTTTAAGCTTCTTGACTACAGAAAAAATTTAAACAGTTTTTAAAGTGTTGGAAAAGGTGCGAAGGCTACGTAATAATTTGCAGTACTTAATACCTCCCTTAAAACCTCCACACCACCGCACCATCTTGTTTTGTCTGAACCTGTGAAACCATCATTTTAATTAGTCGATTTACATCAATGAAAAGAAATCATAAAATTACTTGACTTGGTGTTGCGAGAAAATTAAAGCAATTACAAGATGATTGTAGGATACACTTGCAAAATAATAGCAACTACGAGATATTCCAATAAATATTTAACAAAAAGTGATAAACACGTTTAATATACATTCAAATAGAGATATTGGAAATATTATTAAATTAAAGGAGTAGCTCAAAGCTGTCCAAAAAAATTTATTTCATTCTTTTAAAGAGATTTAGTAAAATTAATGCCCTTTACTAACAATATTTGTATTATACAAATTAAATAGGATTAGGTTTTGTAAACTGCCTTCTTAGTAATATTGTTATTTTATTATACGTTACCGTTACAGACTGTGTAACTTAGTCTAATAAAGGATTAATCTGAATTGGAAACCCAGTTGAGTCCTTGAAGTAGAAGATAAAGAAAATATTAAGATAGTTGTTGAAACACGTTGTCAACCTTGTTTGAAGTGAATAATGACACCAAAATAGAACTTCAAGCCCAAGTGGATTACAATGTACCTACTTGTACTGAAGAACTGCTTGGAACATACCTGAGATAAGATAACAAGTATCTTACAAGATTCATCAAAATATTGATTAATATATAGTGACAATTTGAAATTATAAGTGATTGTCTAGTCTAAAAATATCTGTAGGAAGAACCTTGAATAGACTTACATAAAAATGCCATGTAACATATATATATATATATATAGTCCAGTCAACGAATGGTCAAATATAGGGAGTAGACGACATGGCAGGAGGTATGGATTTTTATTTGATAAATGTATTTGGGGTGATTATAGGATGTACATACTAAAAGTCCCCGCATTTTCGCGTGGAGCTTCAGCGGCAAGAGGGTCGAAAAGGTACAATTTTATATATTTTACCAGATATCTCAAAAACTAAAAATCACAGCAAAAATATGTAAATTACAAAAAGAATCCTCATAAAATTTCCTACAAATTTGTCATTTACTATTTTTTTCTATCTATTTTAGTTTCTGAGATATAATTTCATAAATAGTCAAAATTAATTTATAAAAAAGGTTAATTTTTTAGTTTTTTGTAAATATCTTAAAAACCATATATTATAGAAGAAAAATGTAAATTACAAAAAGAAAGCTAATCAAATTTCCTACATTTTTGCAATTTGTCATTAGTTTCTTACTCTTTTACTTTTTGAGATACATACCTATGAATGTACGGCATCTTTTGCAAGAAATTTATATTGTCATAGTTTTTCCTCAATAACTTGAAAACCATACACCGCAGCAGAAAAGTGTAAATAACTAATTGAAAGGCAATAAAATTTTCTACAAATTGTACTTTACTCCGTGTTTTTATCATTTATATTAATTTATAAATTTGCTTCCAAATATGCCGGGTGTCCCAGACCACCCGTACAACCGTTTTAAGATCTACAAAAAATTGCAAAGGACACAAAGCAAACTGTGACATTGTATGCAAACCGGTTGCGTTCTATTCATTGATGATAATTTCAATGTCCAGGGTGTTCTAGAAGTAACCTATCCAGACCGGAAGTCATTAATTTAAAATGCGAACCCCCACTATTTTTGGTGTTTTTGGGTTCTGGACATAATTTTAAGACTACTTTACAATTTAACGTGTGCTCGTAATCCTAACGGTTTGGGAGATAATGGCGGTGAAATTTGGTTTTTCCATGGAGTCAATGTTCATATTCATTAATACTGAAACTTTTACCTTTACCATAACTTTCCTCACAAAAACTATCTTAGAACCTTATTTTAAATAATATTTCATCGTAAAATAACGATTATCACGTTATTAATTTTTGTTTTCCACAAATTTCAAATAATATCATGGCAGATATTACTTGAAATTTGTGGAAAAATAAAATAACTTATGACAAAACTAATAATTAATGATGCTAAGTTTTTAAGAGAAGAAGCTAAGGCATTTTTATGCTAGGTCTTTTTACTTTAACGAGAAATTTACAGAGATAATGGATGTTAAATTTTGCCCCATGTTATTTTTATGAGGAAAAATCAAACTTTCATCGCCATTATCATTAGAATACATATTCCAATACAGTTTCCTCTACGACTTCCTCTAGAGGACGTCTCCCGTGTTGTGCCCATTCTGGAAATGTGGCAACAGCGGTTTTTTAAATCTACTAAATGTCCTCAACAATAATCCAAAGTCAAATTTTGTTACACTTTCAGTGCATGCTCAACCTGTTCAGAGCCTGGACTAATTACACTTTTAATTTGTGCCCATAATCCTAACGGTCTAGGATATAATGTTGGTTGAAATTAAGATTCATCCCATAAGAATAACATGGAAAATTTTTCAAATGTATTATCACTGATCCCTTTTTAATGAACAAGCATGCTCCAGCACAAGGTGTCTTAGACTCTATTTTTAAATATTTTTTCATAATTAATTATTAGTTTTGTCAGGGATTTATTTATTTTTCCATAAAATTTTCAACATGGTGGAGATTTTCAAAAATGTATGCAAAAGTAACAAAACAACGTGATAATAGACATTTCATGATGAAATATCATTTAAATTATGTTCTAAGTCATTTTCTTGCTTGGACACTGGATAGTTCTGTTTAACTTAAAATGTTCAGCAATAATGTATATGAAATTCTTCCCATGATATTCTTATGGGTAAAAAGTTAGGTTTTACCCGCTATTATCTCCTAAACCATTAGGGTTAAGGGTACTAACAAATTGTAAAGTTATCTTAAATTACGTCTAGAATCCAAAAATGCCTTGAAATTAACTAAGTTATTTAAGTAAAATTAAATTAATTACCGTAGATTGTATTTAAAATTAACATCTTCCGGTCATAATAGGTTACTTCTGGTACACCCTGTATATTGAAATTAGTGTCAATTGATAGAGCGTAACCGGTTTACCTATAGTGGAACAATTTATTGTGTGAAAAATTCATTTAAATATTGATGGGGGTGTCTGGTATAACTGATACAATATTTCTATCAGTTTGGTAAACAAAAAAATACTTTCCTCAACCTAATTCATAGTATAATTGAGTTCAGAACGTCTGTAATTGATTTCTCACGTACAATTTTAGGAATAAGAATGTTATATGAACAATTATTAATAAGACCAAGAATTATTCATTGGTTACACGTTCTGAGAGTATGTAAGATTAAAATATGTGCGTTCCTTACAAATATCTTATATATTTGGAAGCAAATTTATAAATTAATATAAATGATAAAAACACGGAGTGAAGTACAATTTGTAGAAAATTTTATTGCCTTTCAATTAGTTATTTACACTTTTCTGCTGCGGTGTATTGTTTTCAAGTTATTGAGGAAAAACTATGACAATATAAATTTCTTGCAAAAGATGCCGTACATTCATAGGTATGTATCTCAAAAAGTAAAAGAGTAAGAAACTAATGACAAATTGCAAAAATGTAGGAAATTTGATTAGCTTTCTTTTTGTAATTTACATTTTTCTTCTATAATATATGGTTTTTAAGATATTTACAAAAAACTAAAAAATTGACCTTTTTTATAAATTAATGTTGACTATTTATGAAATTATATCTCAGAAACTAAAATAGATAGAAAAAAATAGTAAATGACAAACTTGTAGGAAATTTTATGAGGATTCTTTTTGTAATTTACATATTTTTGCTGTGACTTTTAGTTTTTGAGATATCTGGTAAAATATATAAAATTGTACCTTTCTGACCCTCTTGCCGCTGAAGCTCCACGCGAAAATGCGGGGACTTTTAGTATGTACATCCTATAATCACCCCAAATACATTTATCAAATAAAAATCCATACCTCCTGCCATGTCGTCTACAAACTCTTTATTGACTGGACTAATATTAGCCTGAATACTATCAAATATTTGCAATAATAATGAGAAAGACTGTTGAAACAATTTCCTTTGCTATAAACTACAAATACTTACGTGAATGCATCCAATGCATTTTAATACGGAAATTTGGAGTGTTCGTGTTGCAATCCATGTTGTAATTATTCATCTGTACCAACATCACTGCAAAACACCCAATCAACCATAAACATAACTCTCATGCAGTTAAAAAAAAACATCCTCGTTTAGTAAAATTGGTAATGCTGATTTATCTCTTATATGTCACTTCATATTCAGGGAGCGATTGCTTCAAAACCCTCCTTAAGTTGTTTCCAAACACAACTATGATGTGAGAAGCCTATTTTAACTGGTACATACGTCGCAGTCAACAATATTACTTATCTATAAAAGCAAGATTTAATTATAATCTGCAATTTTTATTCATACTTTTCAAACCTATCTGAATGCAAAATTTATTCCATTGCCCATAACCTCAAAATCTCGTTGGTGTTAACGACATATGAGTCATACATGTTTTTCACGGTTAGTCTGTTGGAGTGGTTTACCCAATTGATTATCAACCTTAATCTACTGTTATTGCCAACACATAAACTTGTGTGGTCTATTTTAAAAATGACTTTGTCCTTGTCTAATTTTACATGACTTTTTAATTTTTACCAAAAAGTGATAAACACGGTTGATATACAGTTAAACTGGTTTCTGATAAACCGATAAGCCTGAAGTTCAGTTTCATTCAGCCTTACCAAAAAATCAAACACCGTTTTCCTCAAAATGTACAAGACCCATTTTGGCAACAATCTGTTGACAAACCAACAATATTACTACACATTAAAATTTAACCCCTTTTATCAATTTCGTTTTTTATTTATTACTCAGTTTGGGTAAGTTTTTTTTTTTTTTTTTTTCTGAAGTTAGTGGTGAATAAGTAATTTTACATTCTGAATTATCAGTTTTGTAAAATGAGCCTTACTTTTGTTGTAAGTTCAGAAACGATTTGAAAGCAAAGTAATTTTTAAAAATAATTGTACAAGATTGTGTTTGTTACTTGTAGTTAGTTCAGGAGCGCGTAGGCGCATAATCGATTACTGTGCGTAACTTTTAGATTTTTCAGACAAGACCTGTTTTAAAAATAACCCTTCACTTTTAGTACAAACCGTAATATCATTGAAATGGGAGGGTCGGATGTTTTAAACCACATGACAATTAATTGGTCTCATTTAGTAATTTCTCTAACCGTTGGCACAGGTGGACATCATAGTGTTCCCCGAGGGAGGACTGTTCGGCCACAACAACGTGCGCAAGTCCATAGAACTGCCGGGCCCCGAGGAGCAGGCCAACCCTTGCAGCCAGCCGGGCAACTTCCACAAGGTAAACAATGGAAGTCAAACCAGTCTAACTTAGATACATTTTGTAAACTTATTATTGTGTTTTGTTATGGTGTACAAACTTTTGTATCCAAAGGTTAAAATCCCATGGTGTTCACATGCTGGAAATGTTTGCGATTATTCACGTAATTCATTATGTGCGAAGGATACAAATTTAACATAATACTGATGAACCTATAAATATATATATTTATAATTTATGAACCTATAAATTCCCAGGCGCTGGTGATGCTGTCCTGCGCCGCCAAGCAGTACAACATGTACGCCATAGTCAACACGGGGGAGCAGTACCACAACTCGACCACCAACACCACTCAGTACTACAACACCAACGTGGCGTTCGACCGGAGCGGCACCGTGGTCGCTAGGTGAGAGTGGAGACAAATACACGTGAAAACCAACGAGTTGAGTTGTGTGATTGATACAAATGATTCTCTAATCATAAACATGATATTTCCTATCGATATAGGTACACCCTTTTAAGTAAAAGTTTAACACCGATTAACTTATCCAAATACAGACACTAATTCAAGTTATTTATGCGTCATAAGTTTTTTAGAACCACTTTCATAGACAAAAGCGTATTCATGAAAAACAGTAAACAGTAAAAGTTTTATGAACAAAGTTTACTATTTAAGCAATATCCCAACGGAATTGCTAGATTTCGAGCAAATGGGTACACTAGCTTTTATTAAGATATAAACGTTGTTATACTCAGTTTCTATTTTGTACCTCAAACAGTTAGTCAACTGATATCGTGGATGAACTGAAATAAATAATTAAATACAAAAGATAAAAAAAATTAAATGATTGATTAAATACATATACACGAAAATAAAAATTCTAGATAAGAAACATTGTAATTTTTGTTGTTAGAGTCCAGAATATTCCAGTTAAGTTTGTAAATTTTGAAAATGGGAAGCCTCTATATGATGTTAATATAAAATCAAACGACTACATGTCCTTCTCTGTGACGTGTTCCCTTGTTCCCGACCAGATATCGCAAGTTCAACCCGTACGGTGAGCCTGTGACCAAGCCGCCCCTCGACCTGCATACGTTCTCCACGGACTTCGGTGTCACCTTCGGAATGTTCATCTGCTTCGACCTGGACTTCGAGGAGCCGGGAGTGGTGCTGGCCAGAGACCACGGGGTCAAACACTTCGCCTTCCCCCACTGCTGGATATCCGAGCTGCCCTTTCTGACGGGTGAGGCTCGTAGATAGTTTAGCGCATTAGTTTAGCATTGATAATACGGAAAACTGATCGATATCATTACAACAAAATAAATATTGATTGGTTTTGAATGAGGTTTATGGAAGCTTATTCTATTTTAAGGAGTATCTGCCTGTAATAATGGCTAAAAAATTCATGATGATGTCCAGTGGAACACGATCTGTCATTAATCAATGTCATCTATGCTAGATGAGTTAATTTAAAGTATCACTATGGGAAACAATATTTTTTATTTGTAAGCCTTTTTGACATTTGTCACATAATGGTATTTTATGGTTACAAAAATCTTTCTTTAAACAAATTATTTTCGTGATTAACTTGGCTCTTGGGCCAAGTATTCTTTCCCATAGGGGTGCTTGAGGAGTGTAAAGTATTTCTGGTCGTGGTGCAATACTTTCTGAGTAATTAATTACATAATACATTTTCATCGTCATCAACCATAAAGCACCAGCTGGCTTTTGTGTATAGTCCAGCTGTAATACTTTTGACCTTATATTTAAACGTTTTGTTGACTTAAGATTGTTGTCAGCTATCCAGCCACCATCGGGATGTATGTAATTTTAGCCTCAAGTTGATATGATCTATTCAAGTTATGATCGTTTTTAGATTTCCAGACTAATATAATTTTGTATCTAGTCTAAGCACTATTAGGCTCAAGCAGAAATGTTCTACTCTGTGATTTTGATTAGGTATTCAGCCCCAGTTTTTGTTCATATATGGTCTGGATACTATACACTGTTGGCCTTGGGTTCCACAAATGCAAACTTTTATTGTCGTCAGCTATCCAGCCCCAATGGGGGTTCGCGTACAGCCTGGACACAGTGCTATTGGCCTCAGGCTGTAACGCCCCAGCCCAGGGAGGCACTGGGTCGGGCATCTACCACGGCAGACGCGGGGCGCTGCAGTACTTCCAGACCAACGATCACACCTCCAGGCTCATCATCGCCAACGTCTCCAAGTCCTTTGGTAAGACTGGAGAGTTTCAGAGACTCGTTTCGGGTAGAAAGTTGCTTTTGACTATTGTAAAATATTTTTAAGTATCATACTATCATATTACTATCATATTACCTTTCTTTAAATGGTTTTGTGCACATAAACAGAAACACATAAGTGAGGTGTATTATTAAAAATATCATTATTGGCAATTTAAAAGCAAACGTAAGACAATGAGAGGTACTAGAGATCGCCCACTGGTCGAAAATCGACCAAAATCTCAGTTCATCTTGAGCCATTTAGATTTAAAGGGTTTAATAAAACCCTTGAACAGATGAAACATCTGTTCTTCCTGGTTTGCTAGCATTTATTATTATAACAGCTGTCTAATGATTCGATCAATTTTCCTTCTCCCATAAGATTAACATTGAAACTTTGAAAGCCCATATAAATGCGTAGCCCTGGAGGCCGATGAAAATTATAATGTGATTCTGCTCATCTACAGCACAGTACCATTCTAATGGTAAGCGCAGATTTCTACTACGATGCACACGAGCTGAGAAAAAAGGAGGAAACGAAACATGCTTGCCTATTAATATATAGATTATGGTTAGGGGAAAGTTAAAAACTAAAACCTATGAGATCCCTAACTAAATATCGGCTACATTTCCCAGCAACTCAATGAAATTCCGTTAACCTTGAATAACGTTTTTTCTAAGAATCCCAGACCAGATCCCTCCCCTCACCACCGGTCACCATCAACAAGCCCACCTTCTACTCGTCGTCAGACGACTCCGCAGCCGTCGACATCCACCTTCTAGACGACCCGACGATGACCAACAGCTCTCTGTTCCTGCTGCGAGACTACACGGACGTGTACAAGAGTCGGCTGCTGTTCCCGACCAGTAACGCCCCCTACACCGACACTGGCTCCCCCCAGAACTCCACCTTGGCCGTGACGCTCACCACAGAGACGATGCTGTGCCAGGGGGCTCTCTGCTGCGACTTCCAGGTAGGCAGGCGCCTTAGGACAGTACCCACGCTTCAACGCATTCAAGTAGGAGGGATATTGTGAGAATCTTTTGCTATTAGACATCTTGTAACCTTATTGCCTCTGTATTATTACCCCACGGATTTGTTTGAGAGGTTCTGAAGTTATTAAAGAACAAACCATAACTAGTGAGGACACTCTGATCATGTATTTCTATCTCTCAGCATAAAGATCTATCTGTAGATTTTCATCTAATGTGTGATATCTTTCATTACTAATTAAACATGTATTAGGGATAGTAAGAATTAATTCAGCAAAAATTATATTCCTTTAATGTTTTTATATAAAGCATGAACTTGAGGGTGTTGAACGTTGAATATAATTATTAAACATATAAAATATTACGTACTATTCTGAAATTCAAAGCAAATTATCCCACATACTACTGTATAGCAAAAAGACCACTTTAACTGTTTCCAGGTAAAAGTGACCAGCAGATTCAGTCCAACTCCACCTTCTACACCTTCGAGGGGTGACGACTTCACCCACCTGTTCTACCGCCTGGTTGCCTTCGACGGCGTGCGGTGGTACGGCGGCGGCGTAGCCACGGGCGGAGTCCAGGTATGGCGCGGCGCTGAGAACGAATATATTTAGCTATTGAAATTTTAAATCTAGTTACCCTCATTCAAGGTATAGGATAAACAAATTATAATAATGGGGTCCTTGCATGTAAGTCACAAAATCGTTGTAATGTGTGATCCTTTGGAATATCTTTTTGTTGAGTGATCACAAGAGCTTTTTTTTATCCAAGCTATTGTCTCTGTAGTCTCATTATTGGCTATTTCCGACTCTAGTTTACTCAATAAGATAATTATCAATATCAACAACTGATTGTTAGTTGTGAATGGCTAGACTCGGATGGAGAAACTTTGATCACTCAATACAAACTGTCATTCGTCTGACCAAACGTTGATTATAGTATAGCATATTATGGCATTACAAAGGGTCCCAAAAACGTTTAATATATCCTATGTAGTAACTTACATACATTCGGTCCTTTCAATATAAGAGTGATCGTAAAAATTCCCTAGACATGAAATCTGCATTACAGTGTTCAGAGAGTATTTAAGGCGCTATCTTTGAAAATAAAAATTTTTCATATCTCACTTATTTACTTAAACATAAAGTTATTTCGATTTAAATTGACATACACTATGATTACTAATCAACTGATAGATTGTGATAAAAAGAATCATTAAAATCTAAACTATGAGTATTTCTAAAAATTGTTATAAACTTTGTGTGTACCAAAATTATGATTTCCATGTAACATTGGTTACTAAAAGTTAAATTCAATAAGGAAGTACAAAAGCAAGTACTTTTACTCGCAATCACTAGCTCATAAAATACCTTTTCATTTACTAGAATGATGTGACCCTTCAATACTGTAGTGTGTAATGTGTTTTTGGCCCAGGTCTGCGGGGTGGTGTCCTGTGTGAACGAGTCCCTCTCGTCCTGCGGTCTACGAGCGGACGACCCCACCGCCAAGGTGGCCAGTTACGGCCAGCTGTTCAAGATCGGCACCGTGTTTGAGTCGATCAACATCACCGGAACGTTCTCCTACAACCGAACCTTCGTTTATCCGGATATCCTGACCACCGCCACTGGGGACAACTTCGGCGCCCTCCCCTCATCTGATGACTTCTACTACCTCACGTTTGGACCCTACAATGGCTCTCTGATAGCTTCCCTTGCGGTACGATTGAATCACCATACAATATGACCTCTTTATATACGTGGGTAAAACTAAAAAGACCTCCATTTAGTTAAAGGCGTTTGTGTCAATTTAGGGTGCTGGCATGAGATTCAAAGAAAATGAGAATGAACGAGAGAAGTAAATATTATGGGTTTAATACAATATGTATGTAGAGGTAGATATTGCATCACAGGCAGGGACCTTATCTGCTGAATGGATGTAATATTTCTCCACTCAGCCATTTTATAGATATCTAAATAATAACGACATTCTTTTAGCGTCCTATACAGGGTGTCTATAAAAAACCTTTACAAACTTTTCCCCGCCATTTTGTTTTTTACACTAAATAATTTTTATTTCCGTAACGGATAGTTGTATTAAGTTAATATTTGGCATGAACCTTCACTATAACAATACCCATTTTCCTGGAAAAAAATTATTTTTTTCCAATGTGTATTTTCAAAATGGCGGCCATTTTAATATTGTAAACTCAAATATCTCAAAAACGGTAAATGTTATAAAAATGTTACAAGAGACATGTTGAAAAATTAAATTATCTAAACATTGATACCAAGTTTGTAAGAATCCGACAACAAATAACGGAATTATTGAGATTTTTCTCTTAAAATACCCTAAATTGGCATTAATCATAGTCCAAAATCAGTGTTTTTTTCGCAGGAAAACCACAATAACTCCGTTATTCGTTGTCGGATCCTTACAAACTTGGCGTCACTGTTTAGATAATTTAATTTATCACCTTTTTGGCGTCTAGTAACATTTTTATAAAATTTATCGTTTTTGAGATATTTGAGTTTAAAACATTTAAATGGCCGCCATTTTGAAAATACACATTGGAAAAAAATTACTTTTTTACTGAAAATGGATATTGTTATAGTAAAGGTTCATGCCAAATATAAACTTAATACAATTATCCGTTACGGAAATAAAAATTACTAGTATACGTGTTGCTCGAAATCAAGCAATTTATTTTAATACAAAACCTACAAATGTTACTTTTAGCTCTAAATCAATGACATCCGACCAATCCAATATTGTGAGTATCTGTAAAACAACACGTATTTACAGCTGATTATTAACACATGTTTAAAATGCTTTATTCAATCCCAATGTTATTTAAATTTGAAATTTTGGTATTTCAAGGGTGAATAGCGAATTTATTTTCAGTCCGATTCTCATCAGTTTTTGGCGGACACAACTACAGGCCAAGCCCTATCCAACGACACCAAAAACTTGAAAATCGGTTGAAAATTGTAGGAGGAGTTCTCAAGACAAAAAAACCCTTAGCGTATTAAATAAGTATAGATTTAGTGTGAAAAACAAAATGGCGGCTAGCTGGTTAACGAAGCATTTTAGGACATATGTTTACAGGAACTTTTTTGCTTATTTTGACGTGGGCAATAACCTGGAAAAGTTTGTAAAGGTCTTTTATAGACACCCTGTATATGTTAGTTTCAATGTAAAGGTGATAAACAACTAAAATGAACAAAAACTGATTTGGACTCAGGAACTTTAAATAAAAATACAAGTCATAAAGGAAAATTGTGTATTTATTTGAAAGTTTTGGTCATTAATCGATGTAATGTTTTTGTTATTGATCAGTGTAAACCAAAACATCGACACTAACCTACCAGTTAAAAAAGTTTTTTTATTTACCATTACGAAAACTGGCCAATATTTCCTGTACATCGTCCAACACAATTAGAAAATGGCCTCCTCAGTGCCATGTACTAAAAGCTTTCCAAAACATTTCCCCGCTTTTTTTGCAATCCCGAGAAACGTTTGGAGGTTTTTTTTTTTAACTAGACCCAACCTCCTTGGTTTCATGAGCTATGATTTATCCCAACAAAATAATTAAATTTGTCAGGATTAAAGCCATATAAATCATCAAATTATACACTCACGACTTAAAACACCTAATTAAAGCTTTGTAATTTCAAACTATTAACGTCTAAAGTATTTGTCGCACCTCACAGATGGAGACACCCCAGCCCAGCTTGATCACCGCCGCCATATACGCCCGCCAGTTCGACCGCGACGGGGAGAAGAGGACCGAGCTTCCAGCGAGCAGCTTCGCTCACCCCCCGCCCACCAGCGTGTTCATGTTCTGTGTCCTGTTCGTGTTCATGTTCAACTGTATTTTCTCATGGGTGATCTAGACTTAGAAGAATTTTAAAGTTTTTTATTACTTAGGGTATTTTAAAGTTTAAAATAAGAGTGAGATAAATGTAAGTATCAGTATACAATCAAATAAATGTATGTCTGTTTTAAAGAAGTTTTTTTATGAAGTTGACAGCATTTTTTATTTATTTTCCCTTACTTCACAAAACGCAATATTCTGTGTAATTTCAGGATGAGACGCTACAGTTCAGGTGCCGGTACTGATAAACTGTACTGGAAACGAAAAGATACCGTACAAATACTTAACAGTACTAAATGGGTGCTTAGTTAATTTTTGCTAAACACTAAATACTTTTCCTAGCACTTAACATGAATATTTTTACGGTGAATTCTGCATTCAGCTTTTTACACTCATCCTATAGAAATATAACATTTATAAAAAAAGAGATAATTTAAATTCCCTTCAAGACAAGTAAATGAGATTTTTGTAAAGACTCTTCCCAGTTAATGTCTTTAATATCAAAGCTCCTCAGGCAATAAAAGGTTGCCTAGCAGCCTCCTTTCCTGCGTCGTAAAATATTTCATTTCCCTGCTTTACTGTTGTAATTTCAGATTATTTTAAGTTGCAAAAATGATTAATATCACAATTTACGATAAAAAATAGTATCTGGAATTTTTTACCGAAGTTACTATAAAATAATACTGCTTGACTTCATAAGATAAGATTTTATTGATAAAATGAATTTTTTTATATCGTACGCATTTGAATTTGTATAAAATCGTTATGGAAGTTTATTTGTCATTTCGCCCAATTAATTAATAGATCTTTTTATTTACAATTTTTAACTTAACAAAGGATGTAAATATACTATTAATTTCAATTTGGTTAAGACTCAACAAGTACAAATTTTATCTCAGGTATTTAACATGTTCATTATTTAAAATTATAGATATGATTGATTTTGACTTAGATTGAATTCAGTTTAAACTTTATGACAATAAATTAACTGACTTGATAGTTGAGTGGTTATAGTGATTTCGCCTTTGAATCCAAACTTTGCCGTTATGATCCTGAGAAAAGTCAGTAGCTTTTCAAAGAATTGATTCAGGACCAAGTTGCCATTTGCCGTAAGGGCTATTAATTAATGATGCTTTCTACCAACTGGTCGATGTAACAAGACAGGTTTGGACCGTTCCCCGTCAAAACGTTAAAAAATGTCACTGGCATAAATACATAAAAAGGTGTTAATTTTGTAATGTATCTTTAAAAAAAATTCTTTTACAATATTTACATATATTTATTTCTATGGTATAATCCCCAATAGGCGGTTAATTCATAATAGGTACACTCATCCCTTCCCAATACCTCAGTTAATACATCTTAGGTACCTTATGGGACCGGCTTAGTTGTGCTAGGGGACCTCTTGGACCTCACTGTACTGGTTCAATACCAATATATAACAATATCAATATCAATACATGACTTGCTAGCTTTACCTGCAGCATTATATCTAACTCCTTAATTATACATGAGTACACAACATTATTTGCAAGGACAAAAAAACTTTTCAAAGTAAAATTTTGGACGGATGACTTTATAATTCTTTTACTCTTGACACTCGGATTAGTAAAAGATTTAGTTACAGTATAAATATACAGAAAAGATAGCTTATACAATTTTTTAATATGATAATAAACAAAACAGAGTTTAATATCTAACTGCGTAGGGTACTCTGCTTTGCAACATACAATTTTTTATAACATAATCCTATCTAAAGTATAAAAAATTACATGCCAATGGCATAAACAATTTTCAAATTGTTTATTGTACCTGATGTTTTCTATATCTTTTTTTAATATTATTTATAAGTTTTCCTTTTAAAACTAGTTTGATAGTCTATCGTTTGAATCTATTTTTTAACAAGGCAAAGGATTGATATAACGATGATATGATATACTTTACTTGGTAGAATTTCCGGGATCAAATGTTTCTTTTTGCCATGAGTTAATCCAGATGTGAAACATACTTTTCCTTTTACAAAAAGTTTTAGGATTGTTTTTATAAATTTCCACCCACTTGAAGTCTTCTGGTTAAATAACTCTACAGAGTAAATTGAATGCAATTGTTGGATGAGGTAGCATCCCTACCAACTTGTCATAGAGGTGGCAGGTTGAATCGAATTATGGAAGGCTTAGGCTTAAAGCCGAGGGGGGCTTGAGTTGACGGACACATCATAAACAGACACGCCAGTCTGGGAGGTGATATTCCTCACCAGGAATTGAAGGTGTGTGTCTATATAAACCATAAATGGAGGTATAATACAAAATAATAATGCAAGGGGAATTACACATAAATAGGTCAATATATACTTTTTTCAAACTATTTACTTCATACTACATGTGATATTTAATGTTTAAACTGTATACAAAATATGACTACTGCAATAAACTGGAGTTTGAGTATTTTCAATAAAATTAAATATTTAATATGTAATAAAAACATATAAAGCGAAAAATCACATTGAAGACCGTATTTAATAGTTAGTTATATTTTATTTAAGAAACTTAATAAGAATGAGAGGTTTTTTCAGCAGATGATTTGGAGAGGGTAGTTATAGAAAACTAATTCGAATGGAGAGGCATAAAATTGCAGTTACAAAGGTGGTGACGAATGACATATAATTTTCAGAGAACAGTGACTGACATTATACTTATAAATTTAATTAAAATAAACTATTTTCAAGTAAACCATATTCATATGATTCTTTTTTATATGATTCCCATATTGATTAATTTTTATGAAAATTATTGCCAACAAAATATGGCAACAATTTATTATTGTCGGATTACAAAATTTACAAGTCGTTATAGTTTTTGAGAGTAAAAGTTAAAAATAACACCCTCCAACATTTTCGTTGTTTATCAAATCAAATCAAATCAAATCAAAATCATTTATTGTCATAGGACTATTTACATAGCATTGACAATAGGTCATATTCAACTACAAGTGTAATAATGAATACATACTACAAAATAAAATTGCTCAAAAACATAGGTCTCAAATAACTTAAAATAAAATGTAGGCTGTCTAGCACAGGTTGTCTTTAAAATAGTCTTGCACACTGTAGTACTCTTTTGTCAGGAGTAGCACTTTCAACTTAGCACGAAATGTGCAAACCTCCCGTTCATGCTTTAGGTACAGAGGAAGGGAGTTGAACAGTTTTATGGATGAAAAATGTGTTTGTTTTTCAAAAGTTGAAGTTCTATGGGGCGGAATGGAGATTAAGGAATTTTTCCGGAGGCTATAATGGGATGTATTTCGAAATTCATGTAGTTGTTTATTTTTCACAAAAAACGTTAGACAGTCCAAAATATATAAACATGGGAAAGTAAGAAGATTATGAGATTTAAAAACACCTTTACATGAATCAGTTTTTTTCATCCCAAAAATGATCCTCAGGGCCTTTTTTTGCAAACAAAAAACCTTATGGTGTTTTGCCGTTTCAAATCCCCAAATGGCAATACCGTATGTAAGATAAGGTAAGAAGCACCCATAATAAACTGATAGGAGAATCTCTCTATTCGCAAAGAATTTAAGTCTGCGGAGAATGAACATACAGCAGCTAAGTTTTTTGCATACCTTTTCTATGTGAGAAGAAAAATTTAGATGGGAGTCAATAACCAAACCCAAAAAATCTGTTTGGTGAGTGGACTCAATTTCAGTGTCACCAAAGATCAAACTAACTCCTGAAAGGTCTTCATTGGGATGTTTCAGTTTGAAATCTATGAACTTTGTCTTATCTGTGTTCACTCTAAGATGATTTTCACTGAACCACTGCAACAGTTGACAGCATTTAATGAAGACATCTACTTCTAAAGTGTTTCTGCACTTATTGGACACACTAAGAGAAGTGTCGTCTGCGAAAAGACACAGGTCAACTCCAGGGACACTGCAGGAGATATCATTAATAAATAACAAAAAAAGAATTGGCCCAAGGACCGATCCTTGAGGCACTCCAGAACTAACACATATGTCATGGGAATGATGCTTGGATAAACTTCCGCGCTCATCCATGTAGGAGATCTCAACAGATTGCTTCCTCCCAATGAGAAAAGAAGATATCCATTCCAGTGCCTTTCCTCTAATCCCAAAAGTGTGGAGTTTTTGTATAAGAAGCTTGTGGTTCACCATATCGAACGCCTTACAGAGGTCAATGAAAATTCCAAAAACACTTTCTTTGTCATCCAAAGCTTTGGAGACATTATCAATGAAACTAAACATGGCATCTACGGTTGAATAATCTTTCCTAAAGCCAAATTGCTTGTCAAAGAGAGTATTGTTTGAAGATAAAAAAGGTAAGAGACGATTCAAAAAAAGTTTTTCAAGGATCTTTGAAAAAGAAGATGTTAAAGATATTGGCCTATAGTTGTCTAGAAGAACAGGACTTCCTTTTTTGAGCAAGGGCCTTATCACTGCCGATTTGAGGGCTGAAGGGAAAATACCCTCCTCAAACGAGACATTTGATAAATAAGACAGTGGACGTGCAATACTTTCAGCCACTTCCTTTAAAAGATTGGAAGATATTTCATCTTTACCAGAAGAATTGCTCCTTTTAAGACACTTAATGACACCAATGACTTCTTGATATGATGAAGGAAACAAAAAAAGAGAAGAACAAGTACTTAGCAATCGGATGCAATCTTTGGATGCAACAGGGTCATCAGAAAACAGATTTTTTCCTATATTTGAAAAGAAAGAATTGAAAGAACTGGCAATGGAACTGGGATTTGAAAGAAGTTTTTCACCATCCATAATCTGAATATTCTTGTGAGGCTTCGAAGACTTACTGGGAATCATTTCATTCACTATGTTCCAAACAGCTTTTGACCTATTTTCAGATTTATTCAGATGAGCCATGACATTGCTCACTTTTGCTGCCCTAACAGATTCCCTGTACCTCCTTTTCAAGTTGAGGTAGGATTTTCTCATAGGATGATCTGAAGGCAGATCCTTCGTAGATGAATACAGATGAAGAAGGGTCTCCCGCATTTCTACCATTTCAGTATTAAATTTTACCTTTGTGAACGATTTCTTGTTTTTAATTGTGGTTTTTTTGCATGGGAAAGATAAATCAAAATAATAAGAAAAAATGGACAGAAAACAGTTGAACTTCTCTTCTAGATTGGCAGCAGAGAATACATCTTGCCAATTTTCATTCTTGATAAAACACTTAAAAATACGAATATTGTCGGCACAAAATGATCTCTTTACGATTGACTTCGGAATTTGTGATTTTAAAGGTTTTGATAGTTCTATGTTCATCGACTGGGCGTGATGATCGGAGATTCCTGATATGATGACCTCAGTATTTGATAACGATGGAGGAATATTACAAAAAAAATTGTCAATAAGAGATTTTGATCCATTGAATTCACGGGTATATGAAAACACTGTGTTCCGCAATCCAAAACTCAACATTAGGTTGATAAGTTGTCGAGAAGCATTATCATCGATTGACAAATCAATATTAAAATCCCCTACAACTAGGATTCTGAGACTGTGCTTTGTAAGAGATTCAAGACAGTCATGAAGGGATTCAAAAAAGAGATTGATGCTGTCAACTGTGAGGTGGGGTGGTCGGTAAAGAGTCAATAAAAAATAAGAAATACTATCACTCTCAAAACTTATAGCAGCCATCTCACAGAAACCTTCTGTGCAAAACTCGCTTACATCAACCTCTCGAAAAGTCACTGAGTCTCTAACGTAAATACCAACTCCACCTTTGTCCATAGTAGATCTACAAAATCCTGCTGCCGTCGTATAGCCTGGGAAGGAAAACAAACTAAATTCATTCTCCCGAAGAAAGTGTTCAGAGATACAAATTATGTCTGGAAACATTAAGTCTAAAAGTATTTCAGTCAAACAAAGTTTAGATATAATCCCCTGTACATTCTGATGGATGATCCTTAAAAAGTCACAATATTTTACGTTTGAGTCCACATTTGAGCTGCCGCATCGGCTGGGAATGGGCCTCTGGGCAGATCTATTCCTAAAAAAACATTCTGAGCACTGTTCGGTAAAGGAGAGATGGGCAAAATCTGTGTGGGTTGGTCTAAAAAATGATTCTGCACAGGAACCAGTTGGATGGAGGAGTCAATATGGGGGTAAGAAAAGGCATTATCATGTCTAGAGGATATATGAACTGGAATAGGCTTGGGAGGATCAAGTTTAGATGATGAAGGCACAACGCACTCTGAGAGAAGTTTAGCAATTATTCTTTTACCAAACATATTGAAATGAAGCCCAAACTTAGTATAAAAACAAGGTTTGTATATCGACGTTAAAGAAAGAAATAGTGCATGCTTTGTTTCATTAACAACTTTCGAGATGCTATCATTAATCTCAGAGATACGTTTATTCAGAAGGGGCTGATCCCTTCTTAGCGGCAATCCTACAATGACCAAACGAGTTCTTGAAACATTTTCCAGCAAAGTTGATATTTGGGCTATAATATCATTACCACAGTGTGTTTTGTTGACATCATTCGTACCGCCAAAAACTACTAGAACATCATTTAGGTTCATGTCACTTATAATTCTGTCAACATTGTCAATTACCTGATTTAGTTTACCATTGGGCTTGACAACACCTACAACATCACACTTGTCAGAACACCTGTTGAGCATCAGGTCTGCTAAGTGGCGTCCATGACTGTCCGAGACAAGTCTGACTTTTACTTTAGCTGTACCAGTGTCTTTTACAATCGGGCCATTATAAGGTAAACTTACATCTAAAGTAACCTTATCAATAACATTTTCTGATGAACATTCTTTAGGAATGTTAGGTTTTCTACACACTTTATTCCCGGAATTACTGCTCTTATTTCTATTTGTTTTTTTACGATCGACAGGTTTTTCTCTGTCCCTAGAACAATCCAAAGTGACACTAGAAACTATCACCTCATCAACAAATTCACCAAGTACATCAAACTTATTCTGAGTCACAATAGGAGAGGGAGAGGTTAAACTAATACAATCTTTAGATTTAGATTTAACTACTTGCCACTCGTTACAGTTTGACTTTTTTAACTTTAACTTAAGACTATCAGTCAAAATAGGGCTATTTGAGGTCGATATTGTCGTTTTGATAACATCAGCTACATACTCAGGTGTATTAATTTCATTTACAGCATTACACCAATCGACAAATGAGATAGATTTCCTATTATATAGACAGTAATAATGCAGAACAAACTTAGCATTAACCAGAACATTAATACCACAATCATACGAGTTTTGTTGTTGATAACAAGGTAGTTCAATTAAATTCTCGCTTTTAATACCAAGTTTGAAAGCTACATGAGAAGCAGCTTTTTTGTTGGTGCCTGTCAAAGAATCAAAGTGATAGGCCTGATTCAGATCCATATCACAAAACAGAAGGCTCCAGTGGGAACCACTGTCTTCTTTGCTAGGATCTGTACTATCACTTACACAGCAAAGAATAAACTTGGCTTTCTCCAAAGATGGTATATTCAACTCATTAATTGGCGATGGTGCATTAGTGAACTTTAGCACCTGGGTGTTAGAGGGGTTCAACATTACAATATCGTTATCTGGTAGATTTAGTGATAGTGAAGAAAAGTAATCACCAATAATTGCATCATCAAGCCACCGATTTTTGTCCCATGAAGATTTACGTTGCAACAATAGATCATTTGACAATAACTCAACCTTATTTGACAATGTGATGTTTACATGATTAAGGGACACGATCTTATCATCTAAGGCATCTTTCTCTGACATAAGTTTAGCTAATCTCTTGTTAAGACACTGATTTTCAGACAATAAACTAGAATATTCATTAGCATTTGCCCTCAACTTATTTTCTAAGACCTCTAATTTTTTTGTAATTCTTTTTTTTCATCTTCAACAGCATCATGAATAGTGAAGGAACGGTCGAATTCCTTTCTCCTTAAATCTTTTTCGAGTTCAAGTTTAGAAGTGAGGTTCGCAATTTCATTCAGCGAATTGTTAAACAAGTAATTTGTTTTGTCATTGACAGATTTAGTCTTTTCATACAATGCAACGAATTCACTAATTTTTGCGATAAGCTCACTCAAATCTATACTCGGACAATTTGCTGAGATTTGATTTATCTCTAATGATATTTTGCAAATTAATTCCTCAATATTGTTAGCAATAAAAAACTCTGTTGTTGAGTCATCCATTTTATCAGCTAAAATTAACAAGTACAACAGCAGTAAATAAAATTTACTAATAAAACTCAAATGCAGAAATATACACGATATAGTACAAACATATCAGTAGACAGGAGAAAATAAGTCCATAGGCAAATATAAGTGCCCCCGGCATAACGTAGCAAAACAGCAGCCCCGTAGTGAAGATGGTATTCACGGATAGCAGGCGCAAGAAAAAGTCCAGCGAGGTCGTTGCGGGGAAAACAGGGAGAAGTGGCGCTTGCTGGGGAGACAGTTCCCGCAGCGGTGGTCAAACTGCTTCCGGCCGTGACAAGACGGGGAAAAACAGGGACAAGCGGCGATGGCCGGGTAGACAGTTCCCGCAGTGGTGGAAACACTGCTTCCGGCCGTGACGTGACTGACAGGAATCCTCCGACTTTGACAGGCCTCTGAACCACGTGTTATCAGACAACTTCTAGGTTAGTCACATTTTGTTCGCCATGTACACAGTCGTACTTACAGTTCGGTAAGAATCAATTGATGATATAATAATAAAAAAACTAAGAAAACAATGTTCCACCGTCAGATTTTACTCAGGTTAAAATAGTATTTCTGAAATATAAAACTAAATAGTCACATAAAAATCTCGCTGATTCCGGATGACAGGCAGTCTTGCCAACCAACCCAGGTATGGTATTATTTGTACAGGTAATGAATTTGAAGCTCAAGTTTGTTTCAAGGGTAATGAAATTCGAATACACGACACCCAAGGGTCTCGTAAGACTTTATTTAGGTATTTTACTCAGGTTTTTTTCCCCTGTTTGAGTGTTTTTGTCAATTTTTAATGAATTAAAATTGAATTAATAAAGTCCCCAAGTTATTTTACATGTATTCATGCACTAAGTATCAATTACTTCTTTGACAGAACAGTATTAAACAGAAACTGTCGTAATTATTATATTATTGTGTTTTGAATTTGTACAAAAACTAGATTACTATACAGGCCGAAAAAATGTCCCAGAACAACTTTGTAGTTTTTAACTGATGCATACTCAGTAACGTAATATCGTATGCTAACATGTGTTTTAAAAATATTTTTCAAACCATGATCAAGCTTCCTTACCAAGGGATCGGAACACGATTAGTAGGACATAAACTTTAAGAGTAAGCATTAGTTGCATGCACGTCAGATTAGGTATCTTAAGAGAACAATGCCGTTTTAACAATCATTAAATGATCATAAATATCTATGTACAAGTATATAATGATAAATATATTTGCACCATATTTAATTACTTGGCGATTATGAGAAAAATTATGAGGCTGTCTCAAGACTTTTATGTATTTCAAATAAAACAACCGCTACGGCCCTTCCATCAGTTGTAAATACAAGTGACAAAGACGGAGAGGTATTGCTCAGGCTGTGGTTATAACATTTCACCTGTCTATTTAACCTCCCCTGGAGACCACCCTCTGTCTCTCCGCCGCCCCCAGCTTGTCTTGGTAGACTCCACCTTCTGTAAAATACCAGTGACAATTACGCTTTCTCGTTTTAATATTTTATATATTAATAGGAAAGCATGATTAATTTTCTCACTTTTCCTCGGATTTTTTGCATTTTACTAGAAATGTGCAATGTGGATGAGCAGAATCACATTAAAATTCGCATTGGCACCCAGGGATACGCCCAACTAGGTTAAACTACATAGAGTGCTACAGAGATAGGGATGTTTGTCCTCTGTTGATTGGTGCCATTTTACCCATGATTCCCACCGTTACCTTGATATCCAGTCCTTTGTTTACACTTTCCCATCTGTTATTTGCCATTTTACTCACACCTATCCAACGTTTCTAACCTTACCACGAAAAAAAATTAAAACTGACATCAAATTTTCAGAGAACAGTTACGTTATATTCTATAAATGTAATTAAAATTTATAATTAGGATGAAATCCAAATAGTGCTTGTCCGAATAGTTGACAAGGAAAAAAACCTGTTTACAGACCTTCAAAACAAAATTGTTTTAAAAACAAACAGGATAATAAAAAATAATCTGATATTTCAAAGGTATAATCTGTGATTTTTTAAGTTTGTTGCGAACTATCAGATTAACTAAAACTAATAACCAAAGAAACGAGGGTTAAGTGTGGGCTGGTTTCCAAGGAAACGGCGGGAATTGTGGGTAAAATGGCGCAAGTCAACTTGAGACAAAAAATACCATGTGATCATCACTCTATATAGCTTAACCTCGATGGCTACGCAATAAAGACTTTCAAAGTTTCAATGCTAATCTATAAAAGAAGCATAATTAGGATAGCTGTAATAACACGTACTAACAAATAAGAAAGAAAATATTTTTATGTTATAAAATATGTTTAAAATACTTTTGTCCAGATCAAATTAAATTTTTTTCGAATTTAGCTGAATCAAGACTAAAGAGCATTTACGGTAGTAAACTGATGTTCATACAGCATTTACAATTGTCAGTATACGTTACACAATAAAAAACATAAATCAATCTCCTAACTAAAATTGTTCTTATCATTTAAAAAGTCCTGTACACTGTAATACTCTTTACTGAGAAGGAGCGCACGCAGACGACTATTGAACCGTTTTAGGTCGGCTTCTTTTCTTATTTCCGAAGGCAGTGGATTGAGCTTTGACCAGTGGTGATCTTTAGTAAGTACCTAATAACTTTGTCTCCACAAATTCTCATATTTAAATAATTGATCAAAGGAATTGCCTTTGATAAACTTTTTAGTGATGAATGTTACAAATATTTTATTCAAACGTTAAACTCGAATAACTTTAGTTTTAATGGTTTTATAAGAAGCACACATTTCTTAAAAGCCGATACAAGTAAAATTTTATTCATTTCTGGAAGGCTAAAAGAAATCAGTTCTTTGTCTGATGTAGTTTTGATAATCCTATTTATTTAAAACTACGTTGCCTTTCAAATTTCTATACATAAAGTTTTGTGATTTTAATTTATGAATTTACAAAATACACTGAAATGGTTGAGCATAAATATAACTAAACCGGAAAACACAATGTTGTAGATGAAATGGGTCTCTAAACAAGTTATTGGTTACCTCAGAGTTCAAGATCACAAAAACCTAGTGAAACAGACCTTAAAAACCCAACTTGTGGACCCTAGTTTGCTCCCTTCCCAATTGTATTGACATTTTGGTCTGATTTGTATTTGTTTCTTTTGTTGAGAGAAGTCCTTATTAAGGTACGTGATAACATTTTTTTTACATTTTTTAACATTTTCATTGATGAAGCGAAACAATTTTATTTGTTGGTAGATAAAAAATACATTTAATTAAATTATAAACTAAAACAAAACTGTGTTTTTCAGTTTGCCTTATGATTTATCCAACCTGTTTTAATAGAACCGTGACATCTAGCTTTTGTACCCCAAAAATAATGCAATAAATGTGTGACACTTTATCTAATCTTAAGAGTAATCTTTACCTTTGGGCCAGTAGGCCATTGTTGCGCAGTCGGCAATGTTAACCATACGGCTTTTAATGCAAGACATGGTATTTTATTCCCCTGTTTCGGACCCCGTTTTCAACCGATTTTCTTCAAACTTGGGAAGTGTTTAGTTGGCTTAAGCCCTTCATACCTAAAAGTTTTGAAGATTTAACAAGTATTACTAAGGAAAATCGTTTTATTTTGCGACTTCACATTGAGTAATATTTGTTAAATTTTCTAAACTTTGAGGTATGAGGGGCCTAATATAACTATTCAACTAAACACTTACCAAGATTGAAGAAAATCGGTTAAAAAACGGAGTCTGAAACAGGGGAATAAAATACCATGTTTTAGCACGAAAGCCGTATGGTTAACATTGCCGACTGCGCAACAATGGGCTACTAGCCTAAAGGTGAAGATGACTCGTAAGTTAAAAATTCTAGTTAATTATAGATCTAATGTAAAAATTAAATGTATGTAGTGCTAATAAGTCAAATATACAACTATCTCGAAGTTTCAAGTAGATAAAACACAATTTTAATACAAGCTTACAAGTAGTGTTAGCGGGCAAATACTGGTGAAGTTCGTAATCTAATCAAGGCACACAAAGGGTAAAAAAATGTAACCAAACAGTAGGGTGCCCGCATCACCTGTCATATAGCAAAACCAGCCCTCTTTATGGACAAATCGTGTTGTGTTACGTTTTAAAATATTTTAGTAACTGTAAAAAAGTTTATAGTCTATAGTGTAACTCTACATTTAAGTGTAAAATGCACTAATCATTTTTTTAAATAGTTTTTCGTTCAAAATGTAGTAATACTGTAGAAGTATTTGCGTTATATTAATAGGCAAGCATGTTTCATTTCCTCCTTTTTGTTCAGCTTGTGTGCATCGTAGGATAAATCCGCGCATACCGTTAGAAAGGTATAGTCCTGTAGATGAGCAGAATCACATTCTAATTCACATCGGACTCCAGGGCTACGCCCCACAGGCTTTCAAAGGTTCAATGTTAATCTTATGGATAGAGGATAATTGAATGAATCATTAGACAGCTGTTGTAAAAAAACTGCTAGAAAATTAGGAAGAACAGATGTTTTAGTTCTAAAATGTTTTTAAGCTTCTTGGGTCCAGACCAACTAAAATTTTGATCGAATTTCAATCAGGAGGTGATCTCTAGTTTGCGTTATTTCAAGATCAATTAATTCTTAATGAATGTACCAGGATTTTGTACATAAGCGGCCACTTGCAAGTTCATAACTAAATTTTTATCGCCAGTAAGTTTTGTTGGGTATTATATTTTTTACATAAATAGGGTAGCAAAAATGTACAGGAGCAGTATGAATTATACAATATCAAACTTGGCCTTCTTATCAAGCTTTATAAAATTAGTCAAAGAGTCAAAGTATGTTATTTATTCTTCAATAATCTGCCGTAAATACGACGAATTTGTCCGACAATGAAGGAGAGGAGGCGATAAAGTGGCCAGTCCGCCCGTGACAATAACATTTCACCTGTCTATTTAACCACACCCCTTGAGTCCAAATCAAGTTTCTTCAATACCATATTGACTCTTTCAATTTTTTTGATATATCGATCTTAAATAAAGTACAATATCTTTATTTATTTGTTAATAATAATTTTTAACACTATAAAGTAATTTTTGATATTTAGCTTTCTAAACCACATCATAACTATAATGACAATTTCCTGATTTTTCCATTATAATGTCGATTGTAAGATTATAATTAGCATCACACTAGGCTATATCCAGGTGAACTAAACCTAATGAATTATTTATTTAGTTTCCCTCCCCTCAGTGATTTTCTCTCTCATGATCATTGTTATTATAATAAAAGAACACCAAACACATTCATGTACTTACTCGTTTATGTAGCCTATATTAAACTTTATATTCTATACAATATTGTGTACATTACAATATATTAATAGAGACATTTCTCAGTAATACTTCAGTAATGTCTTTAGACGGTGCAATGCAAGGCAGGCAGGCAGTGATGTCATCAACGACTTGAACATCTCTAATTGTTAATCGATAATGGGTGTTCAAGGGAAATGCGTGCAAGTAAATAATTGTAAAACATCTCTTTAACTATAAAATTAATTTTTCTATAGAGTATCTTCCAATATCTAGCAAAAAGGAAACAATGTGAAAAATTAAATTCTTATATTCTTGAGAATTTTTGTGAAGTTAAAATTTAAGATCCCCAATAATTGAGAGCTTAATCGTTTTACTTAATTTAATTGCTTCAAATATTAATATCTTTTTTAGGGAGAGGCTGAAAATGCATCACGCACACAGGTGGCCAGTCTGTAGTGTGGGGCTCCCCTAAAAACCGGTTTACCCACTAAAAAACCTCCTCTACTCTTTAGGAATCTAACCTGGAATTGTTTATCACATTACGTCAGGGTAGGCCTAAATTTGGCTTACGCCCGTGGGGCTCGCTCCTTATCCAGCCGCTCGGTCAAGGGATCTGTTCTACTTCGCGGTCCAGATCGATTTTCTTTTCCAGGAGGTTGCCCCGGACGAACTGTGACAAACAATCCCAGTTGCCCTCATCCTCCAAAATCTTTTGGCAGACCGAGTCCACCGAAAGTGCACCAAAGATTTGTGTGGCCTCCAGGCGGGGCCCTTCCCAACGGGGACAGCGGAAGAATGTGTGTTCCGCATCGTCGGTCAAATATTAATATTAACATTATCAACAAATATATTAGTATTAATTGAATACGGTTTGATTACAAAAAATATCAAAATTTAGAGTGATTAAAGTGAAAGAAGACCCTAGGGCCTGGTCCTACAGTTGAGTTCCACACATAAAATAAATAATAAAATTACTCTTTAGAACTGCAAGAACTTTTCTGCAGGAGTTTTAATTCAGTTTGGGAAACATTTTGAGTAATTGTATCTTGACCTAGTTTCTTCGCTAAGGCACTCTTTCCATTTGCCAAAAACCTTACAAGTTTTTTTAATTAGTGAACGTAAAATGTTAGCTTTTAATACACGTTTTTTATATAAAACAAGTATTATTTCCATCATCACACATTGCACTTTAAAAGACAAGTTCTTCTTATAAAAATCAACATAAATGACATAAATATATAATAATAAAAATAAAAGCAATAACAAAGTAAATATAAACCACATAGTAATTAGTAATGAATAGAATATTTTTTCGGGTAAGCTATCAGAATGATTTTTGTACCATAATGCTAATACATTTAGGTTTGTAAAAAACTTCTTAGAACTATTTCGTCTATGGTTTATTTTAATTAGATTAGTTCTGTTCATAGTTTGATTGCTCCTTTGGACTAATATGGGCTCGTTCCCCATCCACAAAAATACCTTATTTATGAAACATTTTGTGTTAAAATAATCGACATGAAAAACGGTGACAGCAGTTATATCTAAATCACATCTCTCCATTCTGCTTACACAGGGATATCGGGTTTAAAATAATTCAGCAAAAAAACTGATATGCTCGTTTCCAGTTATTTGCATTGCTGACATTATCGAAATTAATGCACTACTCTAATGAAATGGTGCCAACATTCCACTAAATTTTTATATGACAATACTCAATTGATGGCTACTAACTGTTTTGATTAGTTCCTAATACAATTATTAACTCTACAATATTTTTATGACAACTACGTCTTTAAACTATTACAATTAGTCATGTTTACATAGATGTTCTTTCTTATTGTTCTTATTGTTTTTATAAGTCTAACCAGCTCAAACGTATTTTCCTCTCCGTAAAATGAAGGTATGTTATCCTTCATCTTCACAACTTTTGGAGTGAATATACAGACTTTCAAAAGCTGAGGAGCCATTAGCACAGTTTTCAACTATATGCCTAGTGTTGTTTATAGAAAGGATAAATTAAGGAGATTCATGCTAAGTGGCGTGAAAAATTGAATGTCTCCTCTAGGTCCTACGTGCACTAGCCTATAGTTAAATCCCTTACTAAAGGCAAAAAATCTAAATACGTAATGTATCTCATTACATTGTATAGAGAATAACTCCATATAACAGAGCACAGTTTACCACAGTGGCTGCAGTTAGTTGTCGGAGGCAGGTTAATCCTCCAGCTGATGTTGGCTCTCCCCATAATCCGGCCATGCTGTCATGTTGCGGTAATCCGGACTGTCCGGACATCCGGCCATTAAACCTTCAATTATACATCATCTAATGTAATGAGTAGGTTGCAATCTCTAGTCATCGAACCAGCGTATTTTGGCAAGTGATAAACTGGCAAATTGACTTTTATGTTGATTTTTAAGTAAATACAAATGTTTTACAATTCTTTAAATAAATTATTATAACAATTTAGCAAATTTCCCTATAGGAAATACGCTATTACGGTAGTAGTCACAGTAAGACGTAAGCCCGGGACCATAATACTTTTTTATTTTTGATGTCCTTAGAAGCCAAAAATACCGTTCGTAAGCCAGCATCTACTTGAATGAGTTCGCGAACCAAAATGATCGGTCCATGGGAACAAGGTTTTATGAGGTTCCACAAGGGTAAAAATTGGGTTTTGGATTTTTTCACCTTATTTTTTCAAATTCAACAATTTTTACATAAACAATTTAAGAGTTCCTAAAAAATAGTCTATTACTTTGAATTTTTTACTCAGCTTAAATGTGATTAGGCCTACGAAGAAAATAAAAAACTATGTTTTCCATGTTATTCTAAAGGGATATCAACATCTTGCTTATTATTGACATATGTTTCTAAAATTTGGTATGTACATTCATTAGGAAGGGTTTAATATATATTTGCTTACGAAACCCATGATTCGGCAAAAATACATACTCATCCCTATGGGGTTTATGGGAATAATAAAATGAACACAATAACTTGATAAAATTTATTCACCTACAAAACCCATATGGCGGCAAACTTACATACTCTCACCCCCATGGTTTTTATGAAAAAAAAAAAAAAAAATAGAAAAATGTCAAAATTCCTTTGGAAATTCGCTGAGAACGCAGGTCTGCTGCGACGGGGTTATTTTTGTTCTTTTTTAGTCAAACCTACGTATGCGAAGTACGTTAAACGTTATACAATTGATCATCGCATAGGTAATCATTATTATCAGCTTTAATATCGTTAGACCAGTGATTACCTCTTTGCTAGGTCCGTTAATTCGAATAAACCACAATATTAAGTAGAAAACTCATAAATAAAATGTTATTTTAAGTCTATAAAAACTGATGACATTACCATCTTATTTTTGTATGTAGTATGCTATTTTCAGTCCCACATTGTAGCTGTAATGTTAACGGTTTCTTACACATCACGGGATGTTGGGGGATTCAACATACGTGACTGGCAGACATCTCGCGCTCGTCTGTCAGACGAACCGTCTCCCACCACCCCCTCCTCAAACGCTGGTACTGCTATTGAACAAGAAGAAAAACATCTCTTTAACCCCTGGCATTTAGCAAAGTGAAGTAGTACTTCTGTGAAACTTTACTTGTAAAATTACTAGATAGTAGCCTAATATGATAGAAAATAAGTCATGAAAAACTTTTTTTATAAACCTTATTAACTAATTTTGTGTGTGCAATGAAGAGCATTATACAGACACATGCACGTGATTCAAGTCACCAAACAAATGAATTAAAATTAATCGTCGATTTTTATTTAGTTACTACATGGCGTGGATTTTAATCTTACCAATATAACAAGTATACCAAATCACTTTAAGCTTGTCGTTTCATTATATTCACTGACTAAACCAAGACGAAACCCACCAAATACATTACTTATTCTCCAACTAGAATATCAGGTACTCATAAATAACGTTTTTAGTACACAATGTGAGGTTCAAGATCTCCAACCTCTGGCCTTCAATGGTCATGGAGACACACGGTTATCAGCCACAAAACCTAGCGACTCCAAGAGTTGTACTACTAGCGTTGGTTGTTGGTCTACTGTAAACCAACAAATCCAATACATCTGAGGGGACGACCGGTCAACATCCGGTTTGTTTTGCTTCATTTCCTCAGTATATTGAGATTGCTTTACGTCCGTCTGCACTCCATCTTTGGTAGTTTATTTTTATGTGTCAGTAAATATTTTTTATTTTTTGAAGTTAATTTGAAAGTATGATTCCGATAAAATTGGAATATTAGTGAGGAAATTGGATTTCTCTATACAAGTTTAGAGAAAGCACTTTGCTATGTAACATAATTTTAAGATATAAGTTTTCAATTCCAAACCGAAGGGGTTATTGAGTGAACACCACATCACATAAAATTCCTAGTGCTGACGATATTGTGATATTGTTCATCACTATCCATCATTATTGTCATTTAGTTTTAGAAAATGTCAATTAAATTAACCTACAGCAATCTCATTTGGCTAATACTTCTTACATCGTAAGTAGTGGGGTTTTGCCGGTTCTGGCGCAGGTCAAGGCCAAGCGGTTCGAACCGGCAGGTGTGGGTTGGACGTGGCAGCTGTCCGTGGGGGCGAGGGAGGGATGGGGAGGGGAGGGAGGGTTTACAGGAGGGGATGGAGTTTCGGGAGCGCATTCGTTTGCGGGTCGTCGACGGGGAAGGTTTTAGCGGTTAGGGTTTAAGAACAAAATTGATCAGTGGCGAGGGTGGGATTCGAACCCGGCCCGCCGGCGTGAGAAGCCGGCGCCTTACCCCTGAGCCACGGAGGTAGTTGTCGGGAAGCGGTGGAAATGTGTCAGATAGTCTGTGGCGACGGCCGGCGTAAGGGTTCGCGGCTTGGCCACCAGAGTGTACTAGGGCCGCGTCTAGTTCTCACTTTATCCGACAGAGTGCAGCGCTGGGAGGCTGCACCTAGTTTACCTTATATCCGACAGAGTGTAGCTCAGTCAGAAATGTCCCGTGCACGATGAAGTAGGATTACAATTGGCAATTGTACAGGTAAATCTTGTATTGTAGCAATGAGTATAATAGTGGACGGTTGTAAAGTGTATCACTTGCAGGTGTGCAGGAAATGTCCCGTGCTGGACTAAGTGGAATTACAATTATTGGCGATTGTAAATGTGTCAGATAGTCTGTGGCGACGGCCGGCGAGAGGGTTCGCGGTTTGGCCACCAGAGTGTACTAGGGCCGCGTCTAGTTCTCACTTTATCCAACAGGGTGTAGCCCAGTCATTTTGCTGGAGAGAAATAGATAGATAGTTTAAGAAAAGTATCGTTAGCCGCAGAAGTTAATTAACTATTCAGGTGCAGGATTGCATGTAATGTTCCGTGGATAATCAAGTGGGGTTACAACTGTAATAGTAGATGGTTGTAAAGTGTATCACCTGCAGGTGTGCAAGAAACGTCCCGTGCACGATGAAGTAGGATTACAATTGCCAATTGTACAGGTAAATCCTGTATTGC
Organism: Neoaliturus tenellus; assembly: GCA_030545055.2. Taxonomy (NCBI): domain Eukaryota; kingdom Metazoa; phylum Arthropoda; class Insecta; order Hemiptera; family Cicadellidae; genus Neoaliturus; species Neoaliturus tenellus. The sequence goes on along the minus strand of CM061537.1, from coordinate 56,155,203 downwards.
AGCAGTAAGTACAATAGTAGACGGTTGTAAAGTGCATCACTTGCAGGTGTGCAGAAAATGTCGCGTGCACGACTAAGTGGAATTACAATTGACGATTGTAAATGTGTCAGATAGTCTGCGGTGACGGGCGGCGTAAGGGTTCGCGGTTTGTCCACCAGAGTGTACTAGGGCCGCGTCTAATTCTCACTTTATCCAACAGGGTGTAGCCCAGTTATTTTGCCGGAGAGAAATAGATAGATAGTTTAAGAAAAGTATCGTTAGCCGCAGAAGTTAATTAACTATTCAGGTGCAGGATTGCATGTAATGTTCCGTGGATAATCAAGTGGGGTTACAACTGTAATAGTAGACGGTTGTAAAGTGTATCACCTGCAGGTGTGCAAGAAACGTCCCGTGCACGATGAAGTAGGATTATAATTGCCAATTGTACATGCAATTCCTGTATTGCAGCAGTAAGTACAATAGTAGACGGTTGTAAAGTGCACCACTTGCAGGTGTGCAGAAAATGTCGCGTGCACGACTAAGTGGAATTACAATTGACGATTTTAAATGTGTCAGATAGTCTGCGGTGACGGGCGGCGTAAGGGTTCGCGGTTTGTCCACCAGAGTGTACTAGGGCCGCGTCTAGTTCTCACTTTATCCAACAGGGGTGTAGCACGTGTGGCTGCACCTAGTTTACCTTATATCTGACAGAGTGTAGCACTGGGTGGAAAAGGATGCAGGGGTGCCAATCTCCAGGTAAACCCCAAAATTTCCCCATGAATTCCTCAAACTTCCCCGCATTGTTACCAACTTATGCTATCCGCTACAAACATAAGAAATGAAATTATACTATAAAAATTGTGTAAAACCCAAAAATTTGACCATACAGTACATAAAATCAATGGCTAGAAGCTGTTGAAACCGTGGAGTTAGAATGTTTCTGTAAAATGTGTTTTGTGCGTAAAAGTTTCAGAGCCATGATAATACTTGTGAGGAGACACGTACTCTTTAAAAGTTAGCCAACATATGACCGCGACGGGGAAGGTTCCATAAGAGAGAGAAATAGATAGATAGTTTAAGAAAAGTATCGGTAGCCGCAGAAGTTAGTTTTAATTACTCTGTACCGGTTGGTCATCAGCCGCAGGAGTACGAGAAATGTCCCGTGGATGAGTACTATTACTTACATTTGGCGATTGCACAGGTGGATCTTACGCTGTGTATCTAGAGTTTTGTATCAATAATGAGCTTTTAGTCGTCCTATAGTCCAAGATTATAGAGTAGAATGAAACACATATTGAAGGAGGAGCGGTCATATAAACCAGCTAATAACGTGAATAAGAATAGTCGGGCAGGATCGGCAACAGGTGTAACAAGATAGAAACGTCGATACTTTTTAGCATGTCAGTTAAGACAGTCTGTAAATTAATATCAGTAGAACAAATGTTGCAAAGGTTAGGCCTTGCACAATACAACTGGTGAAAACTGAAGTGTTACTTAAGCTTAGCCAATGTAGTACGCGGCCTGGAAACAGTTAAATTGTTGGAGTTAAATTGTTTCTCTAATATTAGTTTTAGGCGTAAAAGATTTTGCTGTAACGTGTGCGGAGTCAAGATAATACTGAAGGGGAGACGTGTACTGTCCAACTAGTCAGAGTGTATATGGTCGGTGGACGTAAGTGTGTCCGAATATATAGAGACTGATTAGCATATAAAGTGCTAAACGAAACTAGCAGAAATGAACGTAAGTTGAAACAAGTACAGTTGTACTATTGTGTACAGAGGTAATACTCCCTAAAACGGTGTTTACCGTATGAGATTTGGCGAACAAATGGAGAACTACGGTTAGATGGCTGATTTTATAGGGACAGCTATTGGTATAGGTTGTAGACGGCGTGCGAGGGCGTGTAAAGCTCTGACGGCAGATGTGTTGCTAATTTACGCACTTAATCTGCATATAATAGTTCCGGAAATCTCCCAAAGTAGACGCGGCAGATGTACGTTTGTCATCCACGATACACAAGTCTGTTTCATTTAATAATTTACCTTTCAAAGAATTCAACGAGAAATATATTGAAGTTGTTTTGGAATATTATTTATCCAACCCAATAAGCTGAGCCGTGCATTTTAATTTTGTCAAGTTTAGGTACATTATTTACTTAGACAGCCTTTGACCCGCAGTTATTAAACTATGACACGGTCGGTTTAGTGTTTTAAGAGTGTAGCGAACAAAAATCTTATTTCTGTTGTTATAAAAACATAATTGATTTTCTTTTTAGTAAAAAAAAATATATATAAAAAAATCAAGTATGGTATTTTAAATCCAATGTTTGGATTCATTTTGTAATTCTTGTTGTGTTTGTAAAAGTTTTAGGCTTAAAAACTACGTATTTATTATAGGAAACAAGTATTAAAAGTTTAAGAAAACTTCACTTTAAAATTAGCTTAAACATCTAAACAAACCTGAAAATAATTTCTAGTACAACATTCTTGTATAACTTCGCTATTAAAGATTTTTATAATCTGACTGGCTATGTACCCGTTCATAGCACGGGGTGTGTGTACAGTTTATTAAAACAAATTATATAAATGACTTCACAAATTCAATAGATCACATTCATTTGGTTTATTCCAACATATCCAGATATCAAGTTTTATACTTAATATAGTTCCCAGGTACATTTGTCAAACTCTTGTTACATACGTTTCTCATTTGGGTAAGAAGTTATTTCCATTAATGTTTTTGTTGCAGTTTGATTTAACATTTAAATTTGTATAGCGATTTACTTTATAGTCATATGAGAATAAACTCTATCAAGAAAACTTATATTTTTTAAAAAATATTACAGATTCTTATGATATCTAATATTGAATCCTTGATTGGATGTGACGACAGCCATATACCACATCCAATGAACCCCACTCCCGCATAACTTGTTCTACCCATGAAAGCTATCTACAGACGCATGTACAACATTAAATCTAAATTCAAAACTAATCAACGCTAAAGTTTTAAGCGACAATACTAATTGTGTAACAATATGCATAAAGTATTTTAATATCCATATTTATAACCCAGAAGTAGTTGACTTAACTCACTGTATTTAGGCTAGTCAAAAGTTAAAGGGTTTAATATGAATGAGTCAGTATTTATCATTTTAAGTGTTGTCATTTTAAGTGGTGAAAATAACAAACTGTACAATTCAACTCAAAGGTAGATTCGAATACTCCCATAAGATTAACATTCAATATTTCTTTTACTGTGAGGCAGAGCCTTTTTGACGAACGATGCTTTGGAACGGCTAAAATTGTTCGAATTGCACCATTTAACAGTAATAAAAATTTCCATACCATTTTACTAAAGCCCTTGTCGTGTGAAAAGAGATTAAAGATTGGTATCATAGCACAACTTGGCTACTTTGACGTAATATAGGGCGAATCCCTAAGGTCGCTAAGGCAATTAAAGTAGCAATGAACATTCACACCACTCTAGTCTATGATATGAAAAAGAAAAAAAATTAGACAATTAGGTAAAATCGTTATCCCATGAAAAGAGAACAAAATATTACCCATGAGCGTTACAGACACAGTGGCGGACAGAAAGAGAGAGATGGAGACAGACAGAGGTATGCTATGCATACAAAGTAAAAATAACCGAACATTTCAAGATTCTAATCAATGTACAGACAAAACAAAAATTTTATTAATAAAAATAGATTGTTGCGGGAAACTCAAGTAAAATATAACGCAAGAGAGAATGTAAGTTACTTATAATAATTATACAATAAAATAATTATACATTAAGTGATAAACAGAAAATAGAGCGAATTTTTCTTTTGCCCAGCCAATTTACCAACGTGACGACAGAGTTGTTTAGAATATGCAGATGCATCACAAGTTACTTTTTGTTGACATCCTTTGATTAAATGGGCAACATATCATGATATCGCCTATAGTAATTTGTAGTAAGTATTTATTGTAAATAGTTAATTAGATTCTTAATGAATGGTGCGGTTTTGACTCTTTTACCGATAAGATCCCCTACACCTAATAGATACTAAAAGCCCTTTTGCGATTCAAGGTTTATTTTTAGTGATTTTACATGAATAGTTTATTGGTTTGGTTGCTGCGTGGATTGCTTTATTAAAAATGTTAACAAACTAATCAGCTGCTTCGTTAGAATCAGTGCAATTAGTAATTGTATCCGAATGTTGCAAAAATTAAATATAACTATCTTTTCCTTATCTATAAAAAAATTGGAGGTTTGAGAACAAGGATTTACATGTTGTGCCGTTGTCACAAGATACCAATTTTAGCCCTATACAAAACATTGAGGTAACGTTCCGCAAGCGGTGTTCTGTTATCCACAATAATACATAACTAGTATACGTGTTGCTCGAATTCGAGCACTTTATTTAAATACAGTACAAATGTTCCTTTGCTCTAAATCAATGACATCTGACCAATCCAATAATGTGAATATCTTTAATCGCCAATAACTACACGTATTTACAGCTGATTATTAACAGATGTTTCAAATGCTTTATTCAGTCCCCAATGTTATTTAAATGGAAAATTTTGTGATTTCAATGTTGGATAGCGCCTTTATTTTCAGTCCGACTCTCATCAATTTTTGGCGGAAACAACTACAGACCAAGCCCTATCCAACGACACCAAAAACTTGAAAATTGGTTGAAAAATGTAAGAGGAGTTCTCAAGACAAAAAAACCCTTAGCGTATTAAATAAGTATAGATTTGGTGTCTTCTATAACAACCAATGCATTTGGTCCCTCAACCGAGGTTCATAATACCGCTCAAAGTCATGAAAAATAGTTCCAGGTCTTGGAACGGCCTCTGATAACAACAAGGAACGTGAACGATCACAATGAAGCAATAAAAAAAAACTTTATACCCATCCAAAGTGCTTTGCTGTACAAATTATATTTGCATACATTATTTAAATATTTGCTAGGTACATATAGTTATACCACCTTAATATTTTTATATAATACAATTTTCGCGCACTTGAAGCCGCAGTCATACGACTGTCGGCTTGATTCTCAAAAACTCAATTAGCTATAAACTTAAAACAAAAATTTTACTCAAAATTAATATACAATGTATCTGACAGCTTACTATTCATTACTTTACAAACACACTAAAAACAAAGCAACAATCATAAGCATCATCATGAGTAAAACTTATACTACAATTGGACTTTAACATATATATTTTTTAAATCACGTGAAATGAAACTTTTACTATTAAATGACGTGATACATGTATGTTATGGTATAAGAGTTGTATTATTATAATATATTAATCATACTCAAATTACTATAAAACAATGTAAGTAATAATTTTACGTATGAAAAAAATTGTGAAATTATGTTTAAATTATCGTGTATAAAAGCATAAAAATTCCTTAATACCAGTGAAACATGCTTTTATGATATTTGTAATGGTGAAACCTACTTTAAATCAAGTTAAAATCTTAAAATTGTGCCCTCATCATTAATGACATTTTATCAGTTTTTCGTCGAAACCATGTTACATACGTATTAACTGACTTGAAAGTATGTAATGTATGTGTGTCGGTGCTACAATTACGAATTTCATTTAAATTCATGATGAACACTATTATAAACTGCGATAAATAATAACCATCATTAATAAGAAAAAATTCAACCGTTTGTCTAAAGTGAATGCGTGTATCGATAGCTCCGTTGCACCGCCGGTCGGTCATTTTTGTGCTGTTGGACGTGTTTTGTGTCTACATTTGGAATAAAAACGCTTTTAATCATTCATTGGAAATAAGACAATTGTTTTAATGTATAAATAACATTTGAAATCAATGTTTTATTTTAAATTTATTTACTGTATTTTTTTCTACACCTTCATAGCTACATTACTTTTAATCTTAACTGTGATTTTTTTCACAATCTTATTGTAGCCTAATAATTATAGGGAGCAGATTACTTTTGATTTCCACCATGTTAACATATGTTCTTTTTTCTCACAAACTATTACAGATAAATGGTTGTAATTTTTTCAATATGGACTTTAATTTCTAACCCATCTTTAGGCCAGAGGATTTTTTATGTACTTTCGTTTTGTATTGATAATGTTCTATTTATTAAATATAATAAATGGTTGATTTAAAAACATTAAAAAATTATAGGTGTTTTGTGAGTCATACTTTCGAAAACCCTCTGGTCTAAAGTGTTATGACATCCTAGTGGTGCGTGAAAAATTTCACTTTTGTAATACAAACGGTTACCAAGTTAAAGGTATATTTACGTTAGGTTAGGTAAGGTAAATATCAAATTGTATCAATTCCACTCCATGCCCACTTTTTAATTTTTGCCATAAACCCTATGAGGACAAGTCTTTAGGTTTGCCGCTATATTAGTGCTATAAGCAAATATGTGTTAAGCCTTACCTAGTGAATGTACATATCGAATTTCACCGAAATGCGTTAATAAATATGTGAGATAGAGGGTTTTGAATTCCTCATAACAAGAACAACATGAAAAATATTTGTTTTTTTTATTTTTCTCTGTAACCTGTTAACCCAAACTAAAAATTTTAAAACAAGATTGATTTTTTAAACTCTTTTAAAATGTTTTTAGTTAAAAGAAAACAATTTTCTTTAGTTTAAAAAATTGAGATTCAAAATTGTCAAAAATTCATTTGAAACCTCATAAAACCTTGTTCCCATAACCCGATCATGCTGCTTCACGAATTTATGAAAATAGAGCTGGTCTTAAACCTCCATATCAATTTAATAAGAATTGGTGGTTTTCTTGTTATCAGTACCAGGGACACATGCATACTGATATATATTAATATGTGAAAATGAACAAATGGTGTTCACAGGTTTTTGAACTAAAATGAACCTCGCACGAACGCTGCTACCAAAATAATAGAGACCCAAATTAGACAAACATTACTAAGTTATTGCTAATAAAATTAGTTGGCTTTAATTCACTTTTGTTATAGTGTCATAGTAATCAAGCTATTAAATCTACACCAGACTCTTCGCAGATAACAGCTATCAAAAAAACTGCTTAAAATAAAACATTCCTTTATTTTTGTTTACTTTTAGATGTTATTTCGTTAAAATAGCAACCCATAAGATCAATGTTAAAAATTACGATTTTTTAAACTTAAATTTAGAGCAAATTCGATTTTTCCTGGGATTGAGGCTGTTTCTAAACTTATCTTTTGGGCCAAAACACTCTTAAATGCAAAGTTTAAGCAAAATCTATCCGCTAGATTTCAAGATCGTAGAACATACATCCCTTCAGACATTGCTCGTATTTAAAGTATAGGATTGAAACAAGATACAAGATACTTTATTTTTAAGTTCCTTTATTTTTAATCACAACATGTATGGAAATATATTTTTTTCACAAGGCTAAAAGACTTGAATGCGAGGAAGAGGTTAAGATTCACGTATCACTAACGACATTTCTAAGGTTAATATATAATTATGAATATATCTAACATCAACCGAATTAAATAATTAGCTTAAATTAATGTGCTTTACTAAATCCTAAAAATAATAACAAATTAATACATTAAATAAAAAATATAGATTCTGTTTCCAAATTCTTGTATAAAACTGGAGATAAATTTAATTTGTATTAATTTTTAGAAATAGTATGATATTTAAAAAAGAAAGTCTCTTTAATAAGTTATAAAAAGTAATAATAAAAGAGAACAAGTGTTATCAAGCTTCACATCTATTTGGTTTGAATTAGCAGGAAAAAAGCGGCTTTATTTAGTGTTTGAGGAAAGTATTAAGTATATGGAGATTGTTTCAGCGACACTAGGACTGATGCTTAAGAACCACTCCTCCACCCTTCTCTTGTAGACGGCAACATTGATAGCCTTAGTATTTGTGATATTGTTTGGAAGGTGTCTGTAAAGGTGGTGGGCCAGATAAAAATAATTATGCAAATCTACTCTTAATTTTAAGTTTGGGAAAGCAATACTTAAGTTCAATTTAGTTCTGGTGCTATACTGATGGGAAGTAGTGATCAGAAAAATCATGTTTGTTTTATTTAATACAAATGAATAAGGAGTTTAGATAGAGTTGTCTGATGTTAAAAACTGGAAAATCTGAATGTACTAATTGGGTAGGATATCCTTGATCTTTTTTTTAGAATTATTTTATTATAGTTCTCTGCGTGATAGCCGGTGGTTCCATCACCGAGGCAGATGCATTACCCCACGCCAGTATCCCATATTGCAATATGGACTGCTCATAAGCGTAATACACACTCCTGCAGTGATCCGTGGTCAGCACCTGTCTTAGCTGTTTTTAAGCAAAAGTCATTGTTTTTAGTTTACGTTTTAAGAATTGAATGAGGGCCTTCCATGACATCTTTTGGTGTAAAAATATTGTTAAATATTTATATGGATCCACTTGCTCCACAATGCCAAAGCTGCAATCAGCAGACCGCGGATCACCACAGAGGAATGAATTTTAAGCTCTCTTTGACCTGACCCAGAGGTCCTTTTAAAATAAATTGGAAAACACTTTGTTTTTTTTTTTATATTTATACAAAGTATATTGTGGTCAAACCAGTTCTTTATTTTAGCCAGGTCAGAGGCTGCCTGCTCAAATTCATCATCCCACATTTTCCCAAGCGACACTAGAGCTGGATCACCAGCAAAAGAAAACAATTCGCCATTAATATTTAATTTTGATTTGTTGTTTATGTATATTAGAAACAGCAAATGTCGTCCTAGGATACTTCCTATTGGCAGGAAGCGGTTACCCGACGTATGCCACAAACTGGCAAATTTATCATTTTGAAATAAATTTGGTATATACTTGGTATATTTCTAAATTTTTGTATTAAATAATAAAGAACTATTATTTGGTTAAAACAAATCTTTGCAGCAAACCAATGCACAAAATTCTAAAGTGTTTTAATCAAAAAGAAATGTTTTAAAGTAAATGTATCAAGTAAAAGATAAAAAAAAATTGATAACCTAGCTATAATCGGCTAACCAGCTGATATCCTACACTTCTCATGTTTTGAGATTTAGAATCAGATTATTCTGTTCGCATGATGTTCTATTTATGCAAATTGGTTTTTAATCAAATTAATTTAAATTTAAATGTTTATAGTTTATCTAATACTATTTTAATAAAATATTTTATATTTTCTAGTTTGGATATCAAAAACTATATCTAAATATAACAATGTATTACTAATTTATATCACTATTAAGTTGACAAGCAATATCAGACGTTACATTTACTTTCAAAGATAAGAGAGTCTAGTAACTTATTATTTAGTTTCAAAATCAAAAGAGTCTGATAGTTTAGTAAAGCGAGTGTTTTGAATTGTACGAAGTCACACATTAGATTTAGTCCAGCATAGAAAAAGAGTTTTGTTGGTTTAATCTTTCTGCAAACTCGACATGACATTGACTTTCAAAGACAAACGAGTCTAGTAATATAGTATTTTACTTTCAAAGTCAAAAGAGTCTGATAGTTTAGTAAGTATTTGTACATGTTTGTGCGGGCTCGGCATTTATAATTTACTTTCAAAGTCAAAGAGTCTAGTAGCTTAGTATTTTACGTTCAAGATCTTAGTTTCTGTTAGTATTTGCACATATTTTTGCAACTCAACATGTAATTTGTGCAGACTCGATATTACCTTTACTTTCAAAGACAAGAGAGTGTAGTAACTTAGTATTTAGTTTCAAAATCAAAAGAGTCTGATAGTTTAGTAAAGCGAGTGTTTTAAGTAGTACGAAGTCACACATTAGATTTAGTTCAGCATAGAGAAAGCTGTTCGTTGGTTTAATCTTTGTGCAGACTCGACATGACATTGACTTTTAAAGACAAACGATTCTAGTAATATAGTATTTTACTTTCAAAGTCAAAAGATTCTGATGGTTTAGTTAGTATTTGTACATGTTTGTGCCGTCTCGGAATTTATAATTTACTTTAAAAGTCAAAGAGTCTAGTAGCTTAGTATTTTATTTTCAAAATCAAAGTGTCTGTTAGTATTTGAACATATTTTTGCAGCTCAACATTTTAAATTTACTTTTATAGTCAAAATAGTCTAATAACCGAGTAACTGTACATTTTTAGCAGACTATAACTTGACCATTTTAATAACTTGATATTTTTTAAAGTGCAAATATTCTGTGGGTTTAAATTGTGTGGACTCCACATTGCATTTCCTTTCAAAGTTAATACAGTGTGATAGTTTGATAAAGCAAGTGTTTTAAATTGTACGAAGTAACACATTAAATTTAGTTCAATATAGAGAAAGATGTATGAGAACTCCTCACGCAAGATCAACTATCAAAAAAACCTAGACAAAAAGAAAAAAAGAAAAAATAGAAAAACAAAATAAAACAATTGGAAAGAAAAAAACATAAATAAAAAACAAAAATAAATAAACTTTTTTCAAAAAATTAAAAAACAAAAGAAAAAAGAAAAATTACAAAAACAAAAAGAAAATAAAAAATACTAAAAAAGTAAATTTTGCGCGCATGCGAACAGAATAATCTGATTCTAAATCTCAAAACATGAGAAGTGTAGGATATCAGCTGGTTAGCCGATTATAGCTAGGTTATCAATTTTTTTTTTTATCTTTTACTTGATACATTTACTTTAAAACATTTCTTTTTGATTAAAACACTTTAGAATTTTGTGCATTGGTTTGCTGCAAAGATTTGTTTTAACCAAATAATAGTTCTTTATTATTTAATACAAAAATTTAGAAATATACCAAGTATATACCAAATTTATTTCAAAATGATAAATTTGCCAGTTTGTGGCATACGTCGGGTAACCGCTTCCTGCCAATAGGAAGTATCCTAGGACGACATTTGCTGTTTCTAATATACATAAACAACAAATCAAAATTAAATATTAATGGCGAATTGTTTTCTTTTGCTGGTGATCCAGCTCTAGTGTCGCTTGGGAAAATGTGGGATGATGAATTTGAGCAGGCAGCCTCTGACCTGGCTAAAATAAAGAACTGGTTTGACCACAATATACTTTGTATAAATATAAAAAAAAACAAAGTGTTTTCCAATTTATTTTAAAAGGACCTCTGGGTCAGGTCAAAGAGAGCTTAAAATTCATTCCTCTGTGGTGATCCGCGGTCTGCTGATTGCAGCTTTGGCATTGTGGAGCAAGTGGATCCATATAAATATTTAACAATATTTTTACACCAAAAGATGTCATGGAAGGCCCTCATTCAATTCTTAAAACGTAAACTAAAAACAATGACTTTTGCTTAAAAACAGCTAAGACAGGTGCTGACCACGGATCACTGCAGGAGTGTGTATTACGCTTATGAGCAGTCCATATTGCAATATGGGGTACTGGCGTGGGGTAATGCATCTGCCTCGGTGATGGAACCACCGGCTATCACGCAGAGAACTATAATAAAATAATTCTAAAAAAAAGATCAAGGATATCCTACCCAATTAGTATATTCAGATTTTCCAGTTTTTAACATCAGACAACTCTATCTAAACTCCTTATTCATTTGTATTAAATAAAACAAACATGATTTTTCTGATCACTACTTCCCATCAGTATAGCACCAGAACTAAATTGAACTTAAGTATTGCTTTCCCAAACTTAAAATTAAGAGTAGATTTGCATAATTATTTTTATCTGGCCCACCACCTTTACAGACACCTTCCAAACAATATCACAAATACTAAGGCTATCAATGTTGCCGTCTACAAGAGAAGGGTGGAGGAGTGGTTCTTAAGCATCAGTCCTAGTGTCGCTGAAACAATCTCCATATACTTAATACTTTCCTCAAACACTAAATAAAGCCGCTTTTTTCCTGCTAATTCAAACCAAATAGATGTGAAGCTTGATAACACTTGTTCTCTTTTATTATTACTTTTTATAACTTATTAAAGAGACTTTCTTTTTTAAATATCATACTATTTCTAAAAATTAATACAAATTAAATTTATCTCCAGTTTTATACAAGAATTTGGAAACAGAATCTATATTTTTTATTTAATGTATTAATTTGTTATTATTTTTAGGATTTAGTAAAGCACATTAATTTAAGCTAATTATTTAATTCGGTTGATGTTAGATATATTCATAATTATATATTAACCTTAGAAATGTCGTTAGTGATACGTGAATCTTAACCTCTTCCTCGCATTCAAGTCTTTTAGCCTTGTGAAAAAAATATATTTCCATACATGTTGTGATTAAAAATAAAGGAACTTAAAAATAAAGTATCTTGTATCTTGTTTCAATCCTATACTTTAAATACGAGCAATGTCTGAAGGGATGTATGTTCTACGATCTTGAAATCTAGCGGATAGATTTTGCTTAAACTTTGCATTTAAGAGTGTTTTGGCCCAAAAGATAAGTTTAGAAACAGCCTCAATCCCAGGAAAAATCGAATTTGCTCTAAATTTAAGTTTAAAAAATCGTAATTTTTAACATTGATCTTATGGGTTGCTATTTTAACGAAATAAAATCTAAAAGTAAACAAAAATAAAGGAATGTTTTATTTTAAGCAGTTTTTTTGATAGCTGTTATCTGCGAAGAGTCTGGTGTAGATTTAATAGCTTGATTACTATGACACTATAACAAAAGTGAATTAAAGCCAACTATTTTTATTAGCAATAACTTAGTAATGTTTGTCTAATTTGGGTCTCTATTATTTTGGTAGCAGCGTTCGTGCGAGGTTCATTTTAGTTCAAAAACCTGTGAACACCATTTGTTCATTTTCACATATTA